>VZQC01015255.1:1970509-1992646 GCA_009823505.1 Rhizomys pruinosus | reverse complement strand
ATACAGGCAAAACACTCATGTGCATTAAAAAAAAAAAAAAAAGACACTGGGGCTGTAGAGATGGCCTAGCAGTTAAGAGCGCCGACCGCTCTCACAGAGGACCCAGATTCGATCCCCAGCACCCACATGGCGGATAAGAACCATCTGTAACTCCAATTCCAGGAGAACTCCAGTTCCAGGGGAATCCGACACCTTCTTCTGACCTCCGTGGCATTGCATGCCACAGGTACACAAACCTGCATGCAGACAGTACATTCATACACATACAGAAAAAAAAAAAAAAAGATACTGCATGAATATATAGAAAGGTTATGTTGGAGCTGAGGCTGTATGTAGTGCCTGCTACTGAGTAAGGGGGATTCTTTTATAAACCAAAGAATACTGGAGAAAGCTTAAGTCTGTTCAGAAAATATTGTGGATGTCAATCTGAGTATTCTGAACTTTGTTTCTTTTTTTTTTTTTAAGTGTTGGTGGGGGGTGGAGAAAGTGGTGTGGTAACACATGCCTTTAATTCCAGAACTCAAGAAGCAGAGGCAGGTGGATCTCTGTAAGATAGAGGCCAACTTGATCTACATAAAGCTCAATCCACATAATGAATTCCAGGCTAGCTGGAGATACAGGGAGAGCCGGTCTCAATAAAACAACAATTAACACCCCAAACCAAATCAAAACAAAAAGAAGCCCAGGTCCAAAGAATACAAGATTCAGCACTCTGCTACTCCAATCCTGTAACACAAATGTCAATGTATTTTGCTCTGAAGAAACAAAGCACTAAGAAAAATATACAGGCGGCTGCAGAACACTCCAAACTTTTAGCCAAGAGAATGAAGGAAACCCCCCCAAAACTGCAAGAAACAGGTTGCCAAGAGATACAGATAATCCTTGCCTCTGCTTCTAAATATGAATCCAGTCAAAAACAAGGATCTTTATTAAGAGTAACAAACAATTAAATTTTGAATCTTTAAAAAAAAAAAAAGAGGGGGTGAGGGAAGAAGCACAAGAGAATAAAAGGCCACAAACAAGAGTACAAGGAGAAATGACCAAAAAGAAAATTAAAGAGAAATGACAGATGTTCATGATACCATATTAGCACTAGGGTGGAGAGGAAGAAATGACTTTTCCCCCCTCTAAACCAGCATTCCCAGCACTCCTACTACTGTAAGACGAGAGGCAGGAACAGGAGAATCACACCAAAGCTTACAAAGGCTACCTAGCCTGGAGTAGGCAGGGTAGCAGAAATGAGAGAGCTGTCTTCTGACCTCACATGCAAACATGCATGCACAGAGACACAGACACAATAATAAACAAAGAAATTAAAGGCTGGGCATGGTGGCATAGGTCTTTAATCCCAGCACTGAGGAGGCACAGGCAGGCAGATCCCTGTCTCAAAAAACCAAAACAGAAAAAAACAAAACAAAAAAACCCCAGAAATTAAGAATAGAAAAGATGCAAAAAATTTCCTCCCACATGAATACTGTTGCCATGTATACAAGTATCAAAACAAGTGACACTGGGTGTGGTGGTGCATCCCTGTAACCCCAGCATCTGAGTAGAAGTTAGGCCAATCAGGAGTTCAAGGTCATCTTCTTTTACGTATAGAGCTGAGGCAAGCCTAGGCTACCAGAGACCTTGTTTCAAAACAAAATCAAGCTCACTATACCTTTTTTTTTTTTTTTGAGGTCTTTTTGAGACAGGGTCTCCCTTTAGTCCTAGCTGGCCTGGAGCTGGCTATGTAGACCAGGCTGGCCTTGTATACACAGAGATCCGCCTGCCTCTGCCTCCCAAGTGCTAGGATTAAAGGCATGTGCCACCACGCTCAGCTCATTATACTTTTAACTCCTAATAAACTGCTAAACAGGATAGACTAAAAAGCAGAAATGGGAGGAAGGGAAGCAACAGAACAGGTGATACAATGAGAAAGATTATTTTTAAAATATTAAGAAAATACAGGGCTGGAGAGATGGCCCAGTGGTTAGGAGCACTGGTTGTTCTTACAGAAGACCCTGGTTCAAATCCCAGCACCCACATGGCAACTAACAACTGTCTGTAACACCTCTGTCCTTCTCAGGCATTGCACAACATGGGTACACTTAAACACATGCAGATATAATATAAGAAATAAAGAAAAAAATGTTAAACTATTAAGAAAATACACCTGGGGGCTGGAGAGATGGCTCAGCAGTTGGTACTCAAGCACGGGTTAGATTCCCAGGACCCACATGGCAGCTAACAACCATTCAAAACTCCAGTTTTAGGAGATCTGACACCTTCTTCTGACCTCTGCAGGCATTACATGCATAACGCACACATTAAGGCAATAGACTCATACATAAAAAATAAAAAAATAAATTAAAAAAAAAAAAAGAAAATACACCTGGATGGAAAGAAAATTAGGAACATTCTCATAAACCATATTCATTAATCTTTCCTCATTTTTATCATAAAGGAAGTAAATAGTTTTAATTCTCTGACCATGAATAAGCAGATCTGGTTATGCTAGAGCACACTTGTCTGAGGCATTCAGCTCTGGAGCCAAAAAAGAATTCTATGAGAAATTTTACCCTTCCTCCAAAACTGCAAAAAAAGGAAAAACCAAAATATGTGTTTTATCAAAAAGATCTAGCTGAGCATGGCGGCACACACCTTTAGCCCCAGTGCTTGCAGACTTTTAGTCCCAGCACTCAGTAGGCAGAAGCTGGTGGATCAAGGCCAGCAATGTCTACATAGTTCCAGGCAATCAGGAGCCACAGGAAGACTGTCCCAAACAATGAAAACAAAACAAAACAGGATCTATAGAAAACACATGATCTAGTTAAGATTGCATAGCTAACTGTAGGCAGACACCCTTACTGGAATGTGTAAAAAGTGTCCATACGTGTTCTGTTGTAGTTGCAGTGATGAGGCTACAACCAGACTCACATTCACCAACTGCTCTACTGCTCAGTAGAAAGGTGAATTTTAAGCCGGGTGTGGTGGCGCACGCCTTTAATCCTAGCACTTGGGAGGCAGAGGCAGGTGGATCTCTATGAGTTCAAGGCCCGCCTGGTCTACAGAGTGAGTTCCAGGTCAGCTGGGGCTGCAGGGAGACCCTGTCTTGAAAAGACAAAAAAAAAAAAAAATTGTTTTTATTTATTTATTTTTGTATGTGTATGAATGCACTGTCTGCATGTAGGTTTGTGCACCCATGTCGTGGAATGCCAAGAGGTCAGAAGAGGGTGTCAGATTCCCCTGGAACTGGAGTTAAAGATGGTTCTCAGCTGCCATGTGGGTGCTGGGAATGGAACCCCGGGTCCTCTGCAAGAGCAGTCGGTGCTCTTAACCACTAGGCCATCTCTCTAGCCCCTTAATAAAATATTTGTAAGTGTACAAAATGTGATGTAGAGCCTATATCCATAAAGCTTTCAGAGAAGATAGAGAGCAATAAAAGAATCAGAGACAAATATAATATCACAACTATAGTAAATGACATGAAGGAGTTAAAAGTGCCTTCTGGGAAATCTAAGACACTTTCCCTAGATAGCAAAAAAAAAAAGTGACCTTCAGCAAAAGATGCCTTTGCCTTTGGGCTATATATCAGCAATCTGTTTAGGCAGAAATGAACACAGTATATTTAAGGAACCAAAAGACTTATGTGACTAAGCATAACAAAATACATCAAGTAGTTCCTCAGAAACAGAAATTGAAATTTATAATATACAAGGCTAGGGACGTTGTTGTTCAGTTGGTAGAGTACTGGCCTAGCATGTAAAGTCCTGGGTTTGATTCCCAGTGCTGCATAAAGTAGTATGCCACCGGGGCTGGAGAGATAGCCTAGCGGTTAAGAGCGCTGACCGCTCTTACAGAGGATGCCGGTTCGATCCCCAGCACCCACATGGCGGCTAAGAACCGTCTGAAACTCCAATTCCAGGAGAACTCCAGTTCCAGGGGAATCCGATACCCTCTTCTGACCTCCGCGGCATTGCACGACACGGGTGCACAAACTTGCATGCAGACAGTACATTCATACACATACAGAAATAAATAAAATTAAAAAAAAAAAAAATTAAAAAAAAAAAGTAGTATGCCACCAAGGTGGTATGCGATCCTGTAATCTCAGCACTTGAAAAGGTAAAGGCAGAATGTTAAATTCCAGGTCAATTTAAGGCTGTCTGGACTACATGAGTCAGAGTCAGTCTGTCTTTCTATCTTTCTCTCCCCTACCCCTACCTTTCCCATCTCTCAAATCACAATTCTTGGGCTGTTGAGATGGCTCAACTGAGGTAACACAGAAGATAAAGGCGCTTGCCACCAAACCTAATAACCTGAGTTCAATCCCAGAAACCCATGTGAAAGTGGAAGAAAACTATCTCCACAAAGTTGTCCTCTGACTTCCACATATGAGCTATGGTGTGCACACTCACACTCACACATACAGTGGCATATGACTTTAAAACCAGCATTCAGGAGGCGGAGGCGGAGGCGGAGGCGGAGGCAGGCAGAAGATGTCTGTGAATTCAAGGCCAACAGTCTAGGGTGTGTTCTAGGCTAACTGGGGCTACAGGGAGACTCTGCCTAAAAAAAAACAAAACACAACAACAACAACAAACCCCACTACAGCCGGGGGTGGTGGCGTACTCCTTTAGTCCTAGCACTTGGGAAGCAGAGGCAGGCAGATCTTTGTGAGTTCAAGGCCAGCCTAGTCTACAGAGTGAGTTCCAGGACAGCTGGGACTACAGGAGACCCTGTCTCGAAAAGACACACAAAAAAAGAGTATTTCTGAACTGGGTGTGGTGGCTCATGCCAAAAAACAAAACAAAACAAAAACAAACAAACAAAAAAACCAACAACAACAACAAAAAAACACACCCCATCACAAATCTTTTAATTCTATGTAATAAAGACACCTTAGAAGCAAGCTATGTCTGACCCAAAATAAATGTAATACTAGTACCCTGAACTTGCCACTAAACAGCCCTATAATTGATCCTGATCAATATTCTTTGGTCACTTTGGCATTTTGGTCTTACTTTTTTTGTCATCTGTTAAGTAAGGGGAGGTTCCAGAATTTCTTTTTATTATTTTTTTAAGTGTATGAATGTACTGTCTGCATGTAGGTTTGTGTACCCGTGTCGTGCAATGCCTCGGAGGTCAGAAGAGGGTGTCAGATTCCCCTGGAACTGGAGTTAAAGATGGTTCTCAGCTGCCATGTGGGTGCTGGGGATCGAACCTGGGTCCTCTGCAAGAGCAGTCAGTTCTCTTAACTGCTAGGCCATCTCTCCGGCCCAGGTTCCAGAATTTTTTTTAGGGTTTTTCTAACCTTAAGAATTAAGGAGCTAGGGCTGGAGACATGGCTCAGAGGTTCAGAACACTGGCTGCTCTTGCAGACAACCTGGGTTCAAATCCCAGCAACCACATGGTAGCTAACAACTGTCCTTAACTCCAGTTCCAGGGGATCTGATGCCCTCTTCTGGCCGCCTACATGAGCAGAGCATACACATGGTGCACTTACCTACATGTTGGCATAATATTTATACACATACAATAAAAATAAATAATTTAAAATTTTATTGCACTAGGACGAGGTGTGGTGGCACGCATCTTTAAGACTCAACATTCAAGACGTAGTGGCAGGTGGATCTCTGAATTTGAGGCCAACATGATCTACATAGCAAATTCCCTGTCTCAAAAAAAAAATTTTTTTTTCAATTATTTAGTTTGAGGTTAGAGAGATGGCTTGGTGGTTAGGAGCACTGACTGCTCTTACAGAAGACCTGGGTTCTAGTCTCAGCACCAACATAGTTGCTCCAGTTCCAGGGGATCCAACAACTTCTGACTTCCTCAGACACTGCACAAAGGTACACTTACATATACATATACAGGCAATACACTATTACACATAAAATAAACAGAAATAAAAAAGAATTATTTAGTTTATTTATGCATACATGTATGCCTGAGTATATGTGCATGTACCACATGCCTGCAAGCAGCTGTGAGTCACCACGTGAGTGCTGGGACCCAAACCTGAGTCCTCTGTAAGAGCCATCTCTCTAGCCTGAAAATAAAAAATAAATAATAGTGGAGCCAGCAACACCAATGCTGCCAAGTCTAAGAACCTGATTTCAATCCCTGAGACCCAAATGCTGGAAAGAGAACTGANAAGATCAGACAGAAATCAATGAATAGAAACAAAGGAAAACAATACAAGAAAAATCAATGAATCCAAAACTGTTGGTTCTATAAAGAATATAAACAAATAGACAGACATCTATGCTCAGTTAACAAAAATAAAGAAATTAAAAAAAAAAAAAAAAAAAAAAAAAAAAAAAAAAAAAAAAAAAAAAAAAAAAAAAAAAAAAAAAAATCCAAAAAATCATACGGGAATACTTTGAAAACCTATTAAACTCTACCAAGTTTGAAACCTTAGAAGAAATGGATGAATATCTGAAATCCGGGAAATCACCAAAGCTAAACAAAAAAGAGATTGACAGTTTAAGCAGGCCCATAATATTTGAGGACATAATTGAGGAATATTTGAGGATGTAATAAAAAAAATCCTTCCAACTGAAAAAAAGCCCAGCGCCAGATGGCTCATGGCAGAATTCTATAAAAACTGCAAAAAGACCTACAACCATATTACTGAAAATGTTTAGGAAGTATACAATCAAAGGCAATTCTCCCAAATTCCTCTATGAAGCCAGTATCCACTCTATTACCAAACCGGGCAAAGAATTACAAATTAAAAAGGGATTATAGACCCATCGTCCCTAATTGAATACAGATGGCCAAAAATTCTAAAACAGGATGACTGTCAAATCGCATACAGACCCACATCAAAAGATCATCCATTATGACCAAACTGGATTCATACAAGAGATGAACTAGGATGGATTCAACTAGGAAAATCAATGAAACATCATCATGAACATAAATGAAAATGAAAGATCAAAAAACCACCCATCATCTCAATCGTGGATGCTGTGAAAAGCCTTTACAAAAATCCAGCATCCCTTCATGATTAAATTTCTAGAAGGAATTGGAATGGAAGAGATCATATCTCAATGTAATCAAAGCCATATAATAAGGAACCCATAGCCAATATCATCCAAAAATCGTTGGAAAACAAAAAGAAAACATCTCCTTAAACGGTAAGAATTCGACCAAGGCTGCCCCCTGTCACCACTCCCTCTTCAATATAGTGCTGGCTTGAAAACACTTGCTAGAGCAATAAGACAAGAAAGGAAAATAAAGAGGAGTTCTAATTGGAAAAAGAGGAAGTCAAAATATCCCTATTTGCTGATGATATGATTGTTTTACTTAAGGGATGCTAAGAACCTCCACCATAAAACTCCTAGAATGATTAGACAGTTTCGCAACGAAGGTGGCAGGATACTAAATTAACCTAAAAAATATCAATGGCCTTTCATTTATCACTCTATTATATTTCTATGCAATGTGAGTAGAAAGGATTCAAAGAAGACCTTCGCACTCACAACAGGACGATTCAAATAACAAGTAAAGTATTCTTCTTAGGAAACAAAACTATCCAAAAGGCTGCGCTGATGAGTGCTCCGCTACAACAAAAATTTTAAATCCATGAAAAAGGAAACTGAAGATGCTCATCAGCGAAGGATGCAAAAACCTGCCTCTACCTCATGGATTGGGAAAGTACAGTACATTGTAAGAATGACATTCTACCAAAACTTCTTTGTATAGATTTACGCAACGCCATCAAAATCCAAAGAGGTTTCTCAGCAGGCTTGGAAAAAAAGTCGCTAATTTCACTTGGAAAAACAAAAAACCCTGAATACCAAAATAACCTGATTGAAAAGAGCAATACAGTGGGGTAATCTCTATACTATGCTTCAAACTATACCACAGGCTATAGTCATAAAAATCCTGGTACTGGCACAAAAAACAGACCTGTTTGACCAATGGAACAAAACTGAAGACCAAACCTGAGCACATATAATTTCAGCATCTCATATTTGACAAGGGGGCCAAGAAGACACGTTGGCCCAGCAAACAGCATCTTCAGCATGTTGTGTTGGCAAACTGGATCACCACATTTAGAAGACAATGAAATTTAACCCCTACGCTCGCACCCTGTACAGAAAGCACTCCAGATGGATCCAAAAGCCTCTAACTTTTTGAATACCAAACTTTGAGGCGATAGAAGAAAAAGTTCGCAGCAGACTTTATTATTAGACATAAGTGTAGGTAAAGACTTCCTAAATCAGATACTAGCTGTGCAAGAACTAAGGTGGACAATTGACAAATGGGGACCTCATTAAACTCAAAGCTTCTGTACATCAATATAAGGATAGAGTTTAATTCAATGTAGTGAAGATGAGAGAAATTAGCGCCGAACTGTTAGTATTATGGGTTATAACCTTACGACTGCAGAATATATTGCACAAATGGTGGCATGTTCTTCTCAACTATATATAAAACTACTCACACAAAATCAAAGAAAGAAACTCGAAAATTATCCCATCTACAATAGCATGGAGCAATAATGATTGCAACAGGAGACTTCCAACCGTGCATTAGTTTATTTGAATGTCTGGAAGAATATACACCTCCCAATGCTAACTCGTGCTTGCATCATCAAAATAATCTTGTATGAAGGGAAGTATGAAAAATTTCAAAACCACTTGAATGATATGGCGATCAATACTCCATAAGACTGGAGTCTTTAGGATCTTAATTGAGAGAACATAATGATGATACTCATTAGTTGCTGCCGTATGGAGAGTTGTTATGGGGAAAGGGGAAATATCTGCATTCCACGTGCTCCGGGTGAATTGTAACTACGTACAGCCACTATAGAAGAACAGCGAGATGTGGGAGAAGCGTGTGAGACTTGTGATATGAACTTGTTCCCACGCCGCACCCAGCGATATCCCTACCTAGCATTATCCCTCGAAAGGATCTTTACTCCGCACCACAGATTGGAAGTACGATGCACGGGCCAAGTTATAGTTCAGCGCCTTACACAGATAACGAAGGATCTTAGAACCCATCTAAATGCCCTAAGACTACCACGTGGATAGAGAAAATTGGTTTAACAGTCCTAACACAAGTGTAGATCTTATGGCAGCAGTAAAGAGAGTAACCAGCATCATGAGCCTGTGCAGGGAATGCTGGACAGAGACTCATGCTGAGTGAAGTAAACAGTCCCAGAAAACATCGCCACACGAAAGATATTGGATAGTCCCTCATGGTGATCTAGTTTGTGCCAATGTACCCGCGAAGTTGTACAGCTGATATTCCTGTGCTGAGCCCCCTTGAGGCTTTTGTCCGAAAGCAGTTTGGGGATTGATGAAGTTTTAGTGGAAGTAGTCAGGACCAACGAACCGATGAAAGAGTTCCACCTCAGAAGAAAGCTGAGGGCTGGAAAACAGTGAAAGACTTCTGGTCCAATAAACAGTCAAGCTTGCTCCATGAGAAGTACTGACCATAGAACATGAAGAAGTAGGTGGACCATAAGTGAATTTGGCAGAAGCCGTGTAATGAAGCACTTGAGGGGGGTGTGGAGGGATGGTTGTTGGACAACCTGGTCTTGGATATATTGCATTAAAATCCCCACCATGTAGTGCTATGTCCAAAAGTTAGATAACAAATCAATAAAATGTAATAATTATAAAAGTTAGGGATTCAGAAATGACTTTTCCTGATGTGGTCAGCCAAATTTTCTTCTTCTTGTGCACACCCTCTTAAAGCTTACTATAACATCTAATAAATAGTTAAATTATATATAGTAGTTTGTTGTTGTGACTCTTATTATGTGAGTCTGGATAGCAGTAATATCTAGATGCATTAGCATCATAGTTAATTCACTTAGGGCTTATAAATTAGGCTTCCACTCTCTAGCCACCAACACCATACCCCGAAGGCGATGTATGTCTATTGGCTCTGTTCAGACGGCCTACATAATGAGTGGTATTTGGTTGTAATTACTCCGCATTGTATTGAGGAGAGGTATTTAAATCAGTTAAGGTGTCACGAGAAGATCATTCTTGAAAACGATGGGTAAAAGTGCGGATATGGGATTAAGGCAACACTCAAAACGATAAAACCTCTAAATGTTGCTTTTATTAAATTAACTCGTACAAGCTTAATATTGTTCTTCAATGGATGCGTAGATTCTATATGAGGCTTTTTGACTTCAACAGTAGTTGCCTTTATCTTAAAGACCATGCATATTAGAAGATTTATACTGCTCATAAAATATCCCAGACGATATCACATCACGTACACATGAAGACACACCACACAACATCGCTATGCAACACGACATCAATGTAATTATCTAACATCGTTATACAGATTAATTAAATTACATGAGATGGTCTGTACATAGGGCTATTTACTGTGATAGATTGCGATACACAGGTTACCATTGTTGTAAAAATATATTCCAGCACATTTAATTTTGATTTTTAATAGATTGTTAATACTATAAGCGACACCCATCTAGTGAGTCTCAGAAGGCGTGACCTCGATCCTCTTTCCCTCATATGCTACGTTCTAGTAAGATGTTTGCGGGTTTGCCTTTCCTAGTCACGCATGTATTCCAAAAGGAATCTTCGCAGATTCTTGTAGATTACTACTGTAGGCAGAACGCTGAGTAAGATGCTCTCAATGTTGGCCTTCCTCCTACCTAGCTTACTATAGTATACTTGAAATACACCCCGTATTGCGCTTTATTTTAAGTCGACTAATGTGTTGGCAGGCTTCTTTAGTGCCTTATTTAAGTGATCTAATGGCGTGCAGTTGGAGAAGTTTGTTTTCATAAGGAGGAAGTCAAAGGTCCTTATTAAGTCCTAATCCCCCTGGAGATGTGTATGTAAAAAAGTAGAAGCTATGGGACGAGGAATGAAGCGGCATTTGCGTACCCAGGAGTACTAAGAGATCGAATGTTGATCGAGCATCAACACAAAAAATATTTTGTATTTATATTCTTAGTGTGTTTATTTTGTGACATAATCCGATTGCCCTCTCTGTAGTGCTAGTGTGATGCGTTGTCACATTATGCCCTGAAGGCAAGATCAGTAGAGGCCCATGGATCTGGGGTCATGCCCCTATGAATGGAGTTACAGATTGTTGTTAGTTAGCAGTCAATTGTACTGGTGTTGTGCGAGCTTTTCAAATCCAGTCCTCTGACCCCCAAAAGCACCCAGGGTGTCTTCAATCTCAATATCATCTCTCCAGCCCTTCGATAATGAATGCAGTGTGTGTGATGTTTTTCCTGTGTGTGTGTGTGTGTTTATATTCCTCTGTATATGTGTGCTCTAACTAACTGTGTGACATAATGTGCTATTCCAAATTATATTAGAGGACGACTTGGTGATATACAACTAAGAGCTCAATTAACCTGTCAGAAACTAGAGTTCCTTACGAGGAACTGGCATTATACTCTGTTCGAATGATCCGGGGTATCTTATTTAAAAATGAAGCCTGTTATTTGTATTTGACTTCCTCTTGTTTCAGTCATTGACTTACTATAAACCTTTGTATTAATTGTGAATTTATGTTGTGCTAAGGCAAGCTGTTGAAAGTAAATGAGTGTAAATAAGCTATTAGTAGAAAAACCCATTTGTCTCATATCTAAAAGATATATCAAAGGAAGCTAATTAAGCTAGTTTTTCTAGCTAGCCCCTTAATTCATATATCCCAGCATTTTTCTATTGTAGTCAAAAGTGAGAAAGAATTATAAATCCAATGTTAAAGAGAAGTTATAAACTTGAAACTATAAAGTTCATTCTATTTGTGCCAACATAATAGATAATAAAAGTTTTTCCATGGGCTAAAAGAGCCTAGAACCTTAAGAAATGTTAGTGTTGGGACTGGAGCCATAGCTCAGCAATGCAGAGGATACAGATTTCGATCCCAGCACCTACATGACAACTAAAAACTGACCATTAACTGCCAATTCCAAGGGTCTACACTCTTCTGACTTCTCCAACGAGGCATTGCATGGCATTCTGGTTCGTACTTACATACATAATATCATAATACTATACTTACATATATAATATATAATATATAATATATATATGAAATGTTAGTATAGGAAGTCATCTGCCTTGTGAAAACAAGGAGACATTTTTTCCTAGGTTACACAGACGTCACCATGGTGATGCACACTTTGCTGTAGGTGGCCAGGTGTGTGCCCCATTTAAAAGATGGAATAGCAAAAATATTGAAAAAAAAAAAATGAGAGAAAGATGCAGTACAGTTATGCAGAATGCATGATCTGGGGATGGTGTGGGTGGGGGGAGGGAAAGAAATAAGCCTGAACTGAATTGGGGAAAAAATGTATGAAATGGACAAAAGTCATCAATAAAAGATAATTAAAAAAAAAAAAAAAAAAAAAAAAAAAAAAAAAAAAAAGAAGGAAAGGCAAAAATAAACGTTTATTATGATGAATTTCACGGTCTACAAAAGGAGCGTAGGTATGGGTCCTTCATCACTGCTTCAGGATTGCTCTGAGAAATAAAACTAGTGGCAGTTTATGCGATGCTGTGTTAAATCTTTCAAACATGATCAGTGCAGTTGCAGCACACAGTTGGACAGTATTTCTTAAAGTCGTCTATAGCTGTTGGGCCTAGAAAGTGAATAACAGAAATAAAGAGTATGTTGCTTAAGAAGGAACAAGGACCGTGAAAATTATTCATACCAAAATAGTGGACTGCACCCACAGGGATTGTAGATGTTGCCCATGGCAATGGGACGAGATCAAGAACTCCTGGGCTCAAGGAACTTGTTTAATTAGAAAACAAGCTACACTAAATTCTCTTTTCCTGCATGCAGACAGTTCATTCATATACAATAAGAAAAATTAAATTTATAAAAAATTAAAAAAATATTAAAAGAAACAGCTCACACATCTCTTTTCGACCCATCACCATACGAAATCCCATACATATATTGTCCAAATGTTTCTTTTGATAAAAAATTTCATTGAAAAGAAGGAAATATGAAAACTCTAACCATGAAGACCATCCACCTAGTATTAACACTGGACACTGTTTCCCTGTAGTAATTTCCTTCCTTGCTGAGTTTCAGCTTGGAAGGCTTTAGAAATGCAGTTAACAGCAACAAACAATGAGATTCTCAAATTTTAAAATTCAAAATTTCAGTTTGATATCTGCTATGGAGCTGAAAAGAGGAAGAACACACACTGCTCTTGCGGGACCTGTGTTCTGTTCCTAGCACTGATGAAGGCTGCACACAACTAACTCCAGCTCTTGGGAATCCGATGCCTTCTGCTGGTCTCTAGATGCACTGCACCCACAAGTACATACCCCCATCCCGACATATGTGTGTGTTTAAAAAAAAAAAAAAAAAAAGCAAAAAGCGCATTTAGAAAACATTCTGAAACGATATAATGACATTTTATCAAATGCTTTTGTTGAGAGGCTTCCCACTGGATAATATAAAGGACAGTTAAAACAAAAGAATAGTGGAAAATACTATTATTATTATTTTCTGTTTTGATTTTTTATAATGCATTTATTGATGTTTTGTGTATTTCAGACATTATTTCTCAGTTCAGGTTAGACATATTCCCCTTTCCCTTACCTCCACCCCACTCCAGATCATGCATCCTGCCATACCTGTCCTGCATCTTTCTCTCAGTCTTTTTTTTATGTTTAGGAATTAATATTTTCCTCTTTTAATCTTATATTACTCTAAAATATGCATAAATACTTTCCACTCACATACAGTAGTTACAGAGTCTAAAAGTAAGTGGTGGATCGATTCTAGAGTCCATCAAAAGATTTGCATTATAACAACATAGTTGCTTTCAGAGAAACAGAAATATAGCAATAATGTTGTTCAGCTTGCCTTTCATCTGGGTATTTGCTGTTAGCTTCGAAAAATGAGGTAGACCATTTGCCACTTGTTATTCTGGGACTGTGTTACTTCACTTAGCATAATGGCTTTAAGTTCCATCCATTTACCTGCGAAGTTCATAATGTCATCTTTCTTTACTGCTGAATAGTACTCCATTATGTAGATGTACCACATTTTTGTCATCCACTCTTTGGTTGAGGGGCATTTGAGTTGATTCCAGCTCTTCGCTATTGTGAAGAGAGCTGCAATAAACATGGATGTGCGTGTATCTTTGCGGTAGGATGAGTCTTATGCATATATACCTAGGAGTGGTATGGCTAGGTCAGGTGGTAGGCTCATTTTGAGTCTTTAAAGGGTTCTCCACACTGTTTTACATAATGTTTGTACAATTTTACATTCCCAGCATCAGTGGATGAGTGTTCCCCTTTCCCCACAACCCCTCCAGCATTTGGTGTATGTTGTGTTCTTGATCTTAGCCAGTCATATCGGAGTGAGATGATATCTGAGAGTGGTTTTAATTTGCATTTCCTTAATTATTAATGATGTTGAACACTTTTTAAGATGTTTCGCAGCCATCTTTACTCCAGTTGTTTTCTTACTTCTTTGTTTTTTGAGTAGTCTATACATTCCTGACATTAATGCTCTGTCAGATAAATCACTGGTGAAGATTTACTCCCACACTGTGGGTTTTCTCTTCACTCACTTGATTGTTTCTTTCACTGTACAGAAGCTTTTGAGGTTTTTTTTGTTTGTTTGTTTTTTCTTGTCTTTTCGAGACAGGGTCTCCCTGTAGCCCCACCTGTCCTGGAACTCGCTTTTGAGTTTTATGAGGTCCCATTTGTCAACTGTTGACCTTATTTCCTGTGTGCTGTAGGTTGTTACCAACTTTGTCTTCTATCACCTTCAGGGCTTCAGGGTTCACACTGATATCTTTGATCCACTTGGTGTTGATTTTTGTAGAGGGTGAGAGGTAGGGGTTTAATTCTGTTCTACAAATGGTGATCCAGTTTTGCCAGCACCATTTGCTGAAGATGCTATCCTTCCTCCATTAAGGTTTTTTTGTCCCTTTGTCAAATATGAGGTGGCTGAAATTGTATGAGCTCAAGTTTGGATCTTCAATTTTGTTCTATTGGTCAACAGGTTTGTTTTTGAGCCAGAATCAGGCTGTCATTATGACTATGGCCCTGTAATATAGCTTCACATCTGGTAGAGCAATCCCCCCCTTGTTTTTAATACGATTAGGTTTATGCTTTTTGTCTTATTTGATGTTTATTCATTCAGTCTAGCGTCGGGGAATTTGCTTAAGGTTGCATTGAATTTGTATCTCAATTTGGGTAAAATGGACACTTTTTACTACAGAATTTTTCCAATCCATGAGCAGGGGAAATGTATTTCCATCTTTTGATAGTAATTTTCAATCTCCTTTATTCCAGGGTTTAAAAATTTTTTGTGTAGAGATTCATCTGATATCTTTAAGTTTGGGTTGTGTCTCCCAAGTCCATTCTTATTATTTTTGAGTGCTATGGTGCAGTGGGAAGGTCTTCTTTATTCTTCTCCACTTGTTTATTGTTGGTTAAAAAAGGCTACGATTTTCTAGTTAAATTTTGTATCACGCCACTTTACTGAAACCTTAAGGCAATTTCTGAGAAGTTTCCTCGGGTGGCACATTTTTAGCATCCCATTAGGTAAATCTATCATAACATCTGCAAAAAGGGCTAGCTTTAACGTCTTCTCTTTCATTAGTACTCTGTAATTTCCTCTCTTCTTCTTATTGGCCCTCACAACGCATTTCAAGCACTATGATAAAGAGGAGTGGAGAAAAAGCGGCCTTGAGGGGTCCCGTCTTTCAAAGGTAACACAGAAATGAATTTTCTCTCCCTTTTAAGGATGAGTTAGCATGAGTTTGCAACATAGGCTTTGATCATGTTGAAAATGTTTTCCCTTTATCCGATCCCTCTAGGACTTTAAACAATGAAGGGGACAATGAGGCTTCTGGCAACTGCCACAGCTGGGGTGGGAAGGGCTGTGATGACGAGCTAATTGGCCAAGAGGATCCTGTGAACTGGGAGAAAAAATTGGAGTTTCAAACACTGAGGCTGTGGGCGCTGCCAGCAGCTGGGGCAGAGGGTACCAGTGGGCTAAGCAAGCAACTCCCCCCACCTCCTACCCCACCACTGGAACTCACGAGAGAGAGTGCTGGCATGCAGGGGGAAATACAGTGCTCAAGAAGTGGTCACCTGGGTGTGTAACCCACCACAGTTCTTGGTGGTAGATGAAAGGAAAGGAGTGAACTATGTATTTCAATGATGAGTAGGTAGTATGAGGTAGGATTAGTAGTATAGGGGGGTATAGTAGGTAGTATAGGTAGAGTAGTATAGTAAGGGTAGTATATAAATTTAAAGGGCCTGAAAACCTAGACAAGTCAGCACTCCATACATAAGGAGAATACAAGGAAGGCACCTGAAGGACTTCAACCTGGTGAAGAGGCATTGAAGATTCGCATCAGAATACAGGCAAAAGGCAAACCACATATCCAGAGAACAAGGAAAGAACAATATGGAAAAAGTGCCGAATAACTCCACACCAAATTCTACAGAGCCTGTGGAGGACTCCTAAAATGGGAACTCCCTAGAGGTAATCCAGGACACAGATCATAGAATAACAATCACAGATATATTCAAAGAAATCATAGCACTAAGGGAAGAGCATGAAAAACTCAGAAAGGACCTAGAGGAAGATAAAGACAAACGTCGGAAAGAGCTAAAAGGAGAAAATGAAAGACTCTGGAAAGAGCTAGAGGGAGAAAATGACAAACTCCAGAAGGAAGTGGAAACACTGAAAAGATCCCAGGCTGAAATGAAAAAGGAAACCAACTAGGAGAAGTTATAAGCCACAGTAAGACCTTGTCATCTTTTACAGAACAAATATAATTCATGGATTAGTATACCACCCAAACATCTGTGTCTATACAAAAGTAACCAACCATAATTAGTACTGTTTAAATACCTATATATCTAATTGCTTGTGCTTCATTAGTAAGATTGAAAGGTTATTCCTGGACAAACTGTCAACCCATGAAAGGAAACATCCAGAACTGATCAGAGACCAAAACAACATCTCCAGAGAGAGTAGACTGTTTTGCTTCTCGTCCACCAGTACCCCTTTTCTAAGCCTAGGGAACAATCTGTGGAAGAGGGAGCATGGTGGAATGTAAGGACTGTGATTGGGGTGAATGGTAAAACTACAGCAACATAGTCTGGACACTTATTTGGTCAATATGATTATACATATAATCCCCACCAGCTGCATGGCAGGAGACATGGGCTGTGTGGGTTTGGGCATAGCTGCTTGCAAATTGGTTTTACATGAAGGATGCATGTACTCATAAAAAAAAGAAAGAAAAAGGAAACCAATGAGCAAAACAAGGATCTACAAGAAAAGATTAAGAAGCTACAAAAGGAAGTGGAAATACTAAAGAAAACACAGGATGAAATGAAAAAAGAAATCAAACACTTATCCAATCAAAAGGAAAGAATGGGAAGAAGAATCAGAAGCATAATGGAGGAAGCAGAAAAAGGAATATCAGACCTAGAAGATAATATAGAACAACTAAAAAGCTCAAGTAAAGACTACGAAAAATTTAAAAATACACAAGAATGGAAAAACCAGGAAATGTGGGACACTATGAAAAGATCAAACCTCTGCATGATAAGTATAGAGGAAGGAGAAGAATTCCAAGAGAATGGTATTTAGCAGATCTTCAACAGAATAATAGATGAAAATTTCCCCAAACTAAAAAAAGATAAACCCATACAAATACAAAAAGCACATAGAATACCACATAGACTAGACCAGAAAAAAACTCCCCTCACCATATCATATTAAAAATGCTAGATGCCCAGACAATCATATGGGAACACTTCAAAAACCTATACTCTACTAAATTTGAAAAGCTAAGAGAAATGGATGAATATCTGCAATCTGGGGAATCGCCAAAGCTAAACCAAGAAAAAACTGACAGCTTAAACAGACCCATAATATATGAAGAAATTGAAAATATAAGAGACCTCCCTACTAAAAAAGCCCAGGTCCAGATGGTTTCACAACAGAATTCTATAAAATATTTAAAGAGGACTTACAACCATTATTACTCAAACTGTTCAGAAGGATACAAGCAGAGGGAAATCTCCCAAATTTCTTCTATGAAGCCAGGATCACTCTAATACCCAAACCAGGCAAGGATGCAACCAACAAAGAGAACTACAGATCCACCTCATTAATGAACTCAGATACAAATATTCTCAACAAAATACTTGCAAACCGTATACAGATCAAAAACATCATTCATCATGATCAAGTTGGATTCATACCAGAGATGCAGGGATGGTTCAACATATGAAAATCAGCAAATATCATAAAACACATAAATGGACTGAAGGACAAAAACCACAAGATCATCTCAATTGATACAGAAAAAGCCTTTGACAAAATCCAGCATCTATTCATGATTAAAGTACTAGAGGGAGGGGCTGGAGAGATAGCCTAGTGGTTAAGAGCACCGACTGCTCTTGCAGAGGACCCGGGTTCGATCCCCGGCACCCACATGGCGGCTGAGAACCGTCTGTAACTCCAATTCCAGGAGAACTCCAGTTCCAGGGGAATCTGAGACCCTCTTCTGACCTCCGCGGCATTGCACGACACGGGTGCACAAACCTGCATGCAGACAGTACATTCATACACATACAGAAATAAATAAAANTTTATCTAAGGGATGCTAAAAACTCCACCAGAGAACTCCTAGAAATGATGAAGAGTTCCAGTAAAGTGGCAGGATACAAAATTAACCTAGAAATATCAGTAGCCTTTCTTTACACCAACAACAACCAACTGAGGAAGGAATACAAGGAGAACTTTCCAATCATAGTAGCCTCAAAAACAATAAAATACCTAGGAATAAACTTAACCAAAGATACCCAAGACCTCTACAACAAAAATTATAAACTCCTGAAAAAGGAGACTGAAGAAGATATCAGAAGATAGAAAGACCTCCCAAGCTCATGGACTGGAAAAATTAATTCCAGTAAAAATGCCCATTCTACTCAAATTAATATACAGATTCAATCTAATCCCAATTAAAGATCCTCAGGACATTCTTCATAGGCTTGGGGAAAAATTTCTTAAATTTATATGGAACAACAAAAGACCCTGAATAGCCAAAACAACCCTGAGTGAAAACAGCAATACAGGGAAGATCTCTATATCAGACATCAAACTATACTACAGAGCTATAGTCATAAAAACAGCCTGGAATTGGCACGAAAAAACAGACCTGTAGACCAATGGCACAAGCCTGAAGATTCAAACTTGTGCACATACAATTTCAGCCACCTCATATTTGACAAGGGGGTCAAAAAGACTCAGTGGAGGAAAGACAGCATCTGCAGCAAATGGTGGTGTCAAAACTGGATCACCACTTGTAGAAGAATACAATTAAACCCTTACCTCTCATCTTATAAAATAATCAACTCCAAATGGATCAAAGACCTCAATTTGAAACCCCAAACTCTGAAGGTGATAGAAGAAAAAGTTGGCAGCAACTTACAAGACATAGGCATAGGAAAAGACTTTCTAAATCAGACAGCAGCTGCACAGGAAATAAAGTCAACGATTGACAAGTGGGACCTTATTAAACTCAAAAGTTTCTGTACAGCAAAAGAAACGATCAGGGAAGTGAAGAGAAATCCCACAGAGTGGGAGGAAACCTTTACTGCTGATGCATCTGACAGAGCATTAACTTCCAGAATATATAAACTACTCAAAAAACAAAGAAGTAAGAAAACAAATGCTTCACTCAAAAGATGGAGTAAAGAGCTGAATGGAGACTTCACAAGCAAGGAAATAGAGATGGCTGAGAAACATCTTAAAAAGTGTTCAACATCGCTAATAATAAGGAAATGCAAATTAAAACCACTTTAAGATATCATCTCACCCCAATAAATCTGGCTAGGATCAAGAAAGCAAATGATGGGCTGGAGAGATGGCCTATGGGTTAAGAGTGCTGACTGCTCTTGCAGAGGACCCGGGTTCGATCCCCAGCACCCACATGGTGGCTGAGAACCATCTTTAATTCCAATTCCAGAGAAATCCCACACCCTCTTCTAACCTCTGTGGCATTGCATGGCATGGGTGCACAAACCTACATGCAGGCAGTACATTCATACACATACAAAATAAATAAAATTTAAAAAGAAGAAAACAAATGATACCAAATGTTGGAGAGGGTATGGGGAAAAGGGAACACTCATACACTGATGATAGGAATGCAAAATTGTACAACCACTATAGAAAGCAGCATGGAGAATCCCTTAAAAGACTGAAAATGAGCCTAAAACCTGACCCAGCTATACCACTTCTGGGTATATATCCATCAGACTCTTCCTATAGCAGAGATACATGTACAGCCATGTTTATTGCAGCTCTCTTCCCAACAGCAAAAAACTGGAACCAACCCAAGTGCCCCTCAATCAACGAGTTAGAGAAAATGTGGTACATCTACACAATGGAGTACTACTCAGCAGTAAAGAAAGATAACATCATGAAATTTGCAGATAAATGGATGGAACTAGAAGATTTTATGCTAAGTGAAGTAATACAGTCCCATAAAAACAAAAGACAAATGGTATCCCTCATATGTGGATGCTAGTACCAAGTACCTAGCTGTAAAACAAAATGAGCAATATTAATGTTATGTTCCTCATGATCTAAAGACAACTGTGCTCTTGTATTGTGAATCCCTAAACAGGTTCTAGAGCTGACCTAGCACTTATTTTCAGACCTTGGAATTTTAGTATATGAGGGAGGATATGTGTGCATCTTTTAGAGTAATATGGTACTAAAAGGGAAAGATGCAAAAAAAGAAATATGACATGGAAATAACATACAGTTTGTTTCCAAATGATATAATGTTAATATAGGTGCAATGTAACAGGCTAGTGCAATTTAGCCTTTCTGGGTGCTTAACGACCATACTTGATATCCATACCAATTTGGCTGAAGGACCTAGGGGATAACTTTGTTCCTTGCCCTTAGAGGTCAACCAAGTCTTAGGGGATTATGCATGGGGGCATCTCTTGAAATGACCTGCAGAGTTGGGTCACCAGTCTTCCTGTTCAAGGAGGTCTTGGAAATCCACTAATGAGACTTCAGCCAGTGTCCAGTCTACAAAAAGTAAAGTCTGCTCATCGTTCAGAAAAGGAAACTTGGTCTAGCAAGACCTGATTTTGTCCTCATGTGGCTGGAACTGGTGGATGAGGAGCTGAAAGTATCAAGGAGGTCCCATCCCTTCCCCCTAAAAAACCCTGAGAGAACCCTGAGGACGAGATCCTCAACTGACCTCAAGAAAACAAAAATATTGTTTAATGTGAGCTAACTGTGTGGCCTTAAGCATCCAAAACGAAAGTACAACCATAAATAAATAATCAGTAAGACCAGAGAAACTGTAATGCAGACATAAAACCTAAGATCTTAGTAAAAAGACAAAAAGAAAAAAGAGATGGGGCTGAAGAGGTAGTCTAGCAGTTAAGAGCACCGACTGCTCTTGCAGAGGACCCGGGTTCGATCCCCAGTGCCCACATGGCGGCTGAGAACCCTCTGTAACTCCAATTCCAGGAGAACTCCAGTTCCAGGGGAATCCGAGACCCTCTTCCGACCTCCGTGGCATTGCACGACACAGGCGCACAGACCTACATGCAGACAGTACATTCATACACATACAAAAATAAATAAAATTTTAAAAACACACAAAAAAAGAAAAAAGAGAGAACACTATTGTTTGGCCTGTCTTCAATTCTTACAGGCAGTTACATTTGCTCTATGGTTGCCACTGCTTTTGGCACTCCTCAAGGACATGAGACACAGCTTTTTAACTTTCCAATGTGGACTGAGGACTGTTGAGATACCCAGCTTGTGGACTAAGCAGCGAAGGGTATTTCAGACTCGTCAGAATATGGACTCCCATTGTTGGACTATCTTGGCTATATCATGGTGGCCAGTGCAGGAGGATCAAGACAGGATGCGTGCTTATTGGACTTCATTTGTGGAACTACAGGAGGGAAAGACCCCACTGTGTGGCACAAGTGCATGATTGATGGTCGTTTGGGCTTGCCAAGGAGGAACCTTCGAGCACTTCCTTAAGGAAAACATGACATCTTTTAGGGAAAAAAGTCCTCCAATTCAAGTGATATGTGTGTATGTATGTATGTATGTATGTATGTATGTATGTATATGTATATA
>VZQC01015255.1:1762157-1940463 GCA_009823505.1 Rhizomys pruinosus | reverse complement strand
TACAGAGAGAGAGAGAGAGAGAGAGAGAGAGAGAGAGAGAAAGAGAGGAAAAGAGAGAAAGAGGAGGGGAGAAAAGGAGGGGTAGGGAGGGAAGGAGAGAGGGAGGGAAGAAGGAAGGAAGGAAGGAAGGAAGGAAGGAAGGAAGGAAAGAAGGAAGGAAGGAAGGAAGGAAGGAAGGAAGGAAGGAAGGAAGGAAGGAAAGAAGGAAGGATTTCCTTCTTCCCCAACTCCTGCTAGTCACTACTCCCTTTTTTCTCTGGATTTGACTGTGGCTGAATTTTGTTTATTCACCCATTGGTGGATATTAGAGTCACTTGCATTTTTTGACTTTTGAAAATAAAGCTGTTACAAACATGAGTGTATAAATATTTGTTTTAGCCTCGGTATTTTGTGTGTGTGTGTGTGTTTGTATTTGTTTCACCTGAAATGTCCCTGAAAGGCTCATATATGTAAAGTTTTGGTGGCCAGCTGATGGGCTTTGGAGAACTTACTGGATAATGAGGGCTCTGACCTAATCAATGCATTAATATATGCATGGATACATAATTTGATGATGTTGGGAGATGATAGAAACTAGGAGTTGGACCTAGTTGTAGGAAGTAGATTACTAGGAGGTTTTTTTTTTTTTTTTTAGTTTATTTAAGTTAATCTCTTTCTTTTTTGTTTTATTTATTTTTGTATGTGTATGAATGTACTGTCTGCATGTAGGTTTGTGCACCCGTGTTGTGCAATGCTGCGGAGGTCAGAAGAGGGTGTTGGATTCCCCTGGAACTGGAGTTCTCCTAGAATTGGAGTTATAGACAGTTCTCAGCCGCCATGTGGGTGCTGGGGATCGAACCTGGGTCCTCTGCAAGAGCAGTCAGTGCTCTTAACCGCTAGGCCATCTCTCCAGCAGTTGGTGTTCTTAACCACTAGGCTATCTCTCTAGCCCGGTTACTAGGAGTTTTTTTTTTTAATTTTTTAATTATTTATTTATTTATTTTATGTTTATGAATGTACTGTCTGCATGTAGATTTGTGCACCCGTGTCGTGCAATGCCTCGGAGGTCAGAAGAGGGCATCGGATTCCCCTGGAATTGGAGTTCTCATGGAATTGGAGTTACAGATGGTTCTTAGCCGCCATGTGGGTGCTGGGGATCGAACCCGGGTCCTCTGCAAGAGCGGTCGGCACTCTTAACCGCTAGGCTATCTCTCCAGCCCTTTTTTTGTTGCTGTTACTAGGAGTTTTACACACACACACACACACACACACACACATATATACTTTTTTTTTTGTCTTTCTGAGACAGGGTCTCCTTATAGCTCCAGCTGTCCTGGAAGTCCCTATGTAGACCAGGCTGGCCTTGAGCTCACAGAGATCCACCTGCCTCTGCCTCCTGAGCGCTAGGATTAAAGGCGTGCACCACCATGCCTGGCCGAACCCCTAGTCTCCTGTGCTAAATGCATAATCCTCTGTTGAGCAATGCCCCACCTTATTCTTTGACAATCTCATGCCTGTATAAAACAAATTCTAATAGTTTTTCATCCTCTCTCATCTCTCTCCCACCCGGTCAATCCCCACTGCTCTCTGCAAATGTCTTTCTCACATTCATGGCTTTAAAAAATTTCAGGGACCAAAATAAATAAATAAATAAATAAATAAACAAACAAACAAATAAATAAAATTTCAGGGACCATCTTATGCCCTCTTCTGGCCTTGAGGGCACCTTCAATGCTGTGGTATGTACACACACACACACACACACACACACACACACACACATTCTTTTTTTTGTTGTTTTTTTTTTGTCTTTTTTGAGACAGGGTCTCCTGTAGCCCCAGCTGTCCTGGAACTCACTCTGTAGACCAGGCTGGCCTTGAACTCACAAAGATCCGCCTGCCTCTGGCTCCCAAGTGCTAGGATTAAAGGCGTGCGCCACCACGCCCAGCAAAAAATAATTCTTAAATATGTGTATGAATGTTTGCTTGCATGTATGTAAGTGAGCTGCATTTGTACCTGGTATCCTCAGAGGCCAGAACAGGACATCAGATCCCTGGGAACTGGAGTTAAAGATAGTTTTGAGCTGCCATGTGCATACTGGAAACTGAACCTGGGACCTTTAAAAGACTAGCCAGTGTGCTTAGCTACTGAGCCATTTCTCCAGCCCTGAAAATGTTTATTCCATTTCTTGTATTTTGTATGCATATGTGTGTGTGTGCGCTTAGACATAGGCATGCCATAGAACACATGTAGAGATAAAATGTAACTTGGGCCGGGCGTGGTGGCACACACCTTTAATCCTAGCACTTGGGAGCCAGAGGCAGGTGGATCTTTGTGAGTTCAAGGCCAGCCTGGTTTACAGAGCACGTTCCAGGCCAGCCGGGGCTACAGGGAGACCCTGTCTCGAAAAAACAAAACAAAAACCCAAAACAAACAAACAAAAAAGGAAGTGCTTGTTTGGAGAACTCAGGCCAGGCAGAGGAACCATGTGACACTAGACACATGTGGAGGAGCTGAGGGAACATGAAAATCAGCTTAAAAACTTGAAGATGCACTTACAGCACACACAGTACTACGTTAGTGGCATAACACTCAGCATCTAACCAGAAGGCCTTAGCTATAAATGAGCAACTTTCAACTCTAAAAGTTATTGGAAGATGCAGGGATCTTGATACATGCCTGTAATCCCAATCCCAGCATTTGGGAGGTTGAAGTATCTAGATCTTAACTTCAAACACAGCTTGTTCTACCTAAATAAAACTTTTTCTAAAAAGAAAAGGAAGTGCTGGCAGTTTAAATGATTTTATTATGATGAAGACTAAAGAATGAAATCCTTTGAAGTAATGTTTAAATAACTTTTTCAGACTAGCATAGTAATGAGTGTCTTGGCAATTTCATCTTTGAGCCACTTTCTCAATCATGCCCCCTCCCACTTTCCTTCTAGTGTCAATCACTATATATACATACACACATATATATGTGTGTGTTTTATTTTATTTATTTATTTATTTATTTATTTATTTATTTATTTATTTATCTTTTTGAAACAGGGTCTCCCTTTAGTCCCAGCTAGCCTGGAGCTCACCATGTAGACCAGGNAGTTTGTCAATCCCTTCCTTTAGTTCTGAATTCTTCTTTATGCTCTTTAAATTCTCTGCATAGCTCTGCAATTATTTCCTCTAAGGTCTGTTTCTTGGGTCACCTCCAAGGGGATCCCACTATATCTATCCCTACAGGGTTGGTGAGCTTGGTGTGGGATGGATTATCCTGCACCTTCCCATGGTCCCTTCGTCATGTCCCTGGCATGTGGATTTCCGTTTTGTGATTCAAATCACAAATGCCTTTTCAGTGTGTTGAAGGGTGAAAGCTTATTTTGTTTTGCTTACCTCCTTTTTGCGTTTTTTTTTTTCTTCCTCTCCCCCTCCTTCTTATGGAGTGTTGACTTGTCTAGGTTTTCAGGCTTTCACTTTTTGTTTGTTAGATTGATATGAAAGTCTAAGTCACTCTTCCCTCCCTCTCTGAGAGTTCTCCTAATCCCCACTGGATACTCTCTTCCTCAAATCCAAGTTGTTGGCGGGGGAGGAGGGGGAGATGCCTGGCTTAGCCCACCACCCCCGCACCGAGCGACCAGACGCAAGCTCAGGTCTGCTTCCGACTGCGACGGGGGAAGGGCGTCCCGGCGGGCGTGAGGACCCGAACCTAGGCCCCCACCAGCCACTGGCCCTCTGCCAACGACCAGAAATCAGTTGTCCAAAACCACAAAGTCACTCTGCCCTAAGCCTTTACCTGCTAGAGCCGTGTGACGGCTCCAATGTTCCTAACAGGTCCGGACCCTGGAGTCAGCACACCGCCCTTCTACGGCTGATTCACCACCCCTCATTCCGGGTCTTTTAGTTCGTTTCTCCACACTGCTTTCCATAGTGGTGTACAAGTTACATTCCCACCAGCAGTGGATGAGTTCTTAGGTAGCCATATTGGGAGTGAGATGATATCTGCAGAGTGGTTTTAATTTGCATTTCCTTAATTATTAATGTGTTGAACGCTTTTTAGATGTTTCTCAGCCATCTTTAATTATCTGGTGAAGACTCTGTTCAGCTCTTTACTCCATTTTTGAGTAGGTCATTTGTCTCTTACTTCTTTGTTTTTTGAGTAGTTTATATATTCCTGACGTTATGCTCTGTCAGATGTGTCACTGGTAAATATTTCTCCCCACTTTGTGGGTTTTTCTTCATCTCCTTGATTGTTTCTTTTGCTGTACAGAAGCTTTTGAGCTTTATGAGATCCCATGAGGTAGTATTATATCACATACCACTACTCCAGGAAAAGTCATGCTCAAAATTTATACTATACCTTTCACAGAATGTGTAAAACTTTTGCAACACTGTAAGGTAAATAAAAAATAAGTTAAACCACTGTAAAGAGAGGACTGCCTATAGTTGTATCATCTGATTCTATGGCTTCCATTACCATAGTGCTTCCAAAATTATCTGTCCTAACAATTATTAACTAAGAATAAAAATGCCCATGACTGCCTCATGGAGAATGTGATTTAGGGGTTCTTAAATGAAGGAGAGAAACTATATTTTCATCTCATAAACCCTGTGATTAGGAAAATTAGGAACACTTATTTGGGGGATTTTGTATTCATACCCCTAAGCATAAGCAAGGGAAGTGAACTGAGGAAAGGACTCCATAAGCATGTGATGAAATATTTCGTTTTTTAACTTGAAGGTAAGATCTTTGAACAATTTATTGATCATGTGCTTTCCTGGTGTGACTGCATAAATATATACTGAGATATGATAGGGAGGTTAAAATCCATTTTATAAATCTCTAATGCTATGCCTTTTTACCTGTCCACACTAGTGGAATATACTAACACTTCATATGGCTTCTACAGGAGAGGCTCTGCATCAGTGATCAAGCAGAGACTAGGTTAAGAAAGGATGCAAGGGCCGGGAAGGTAACTGACCCAGTAAGGTGGTTCTCTAACAAACATGAGAAAATGAGTTCAAACCCCAGAACTCACATTTTATAAAAGCTGGTTATGGTGGCACATACTTACAATGCCAGCCCCTGAAGAGGAAGATGGACTCCAGGAACTAGTTTAGGCTGGTCTGTGATGCCCAAGGGAGTGAGAGAACTTCAAGGCAGACAGCAACTAAGAATGACACCTGAGGTTTTTTTAATGTCACACACACACACACACACACCACACACACACACCACACGCACACCACACAACACGAGAGAGAGAGAGAGAGAAAAGAGAGAGAGAAAAAAAAAAAAAAACGAGAGAGAGAGAGAGCGAGAGGAGAACATCTTTTACCTCACAATGGACTGTACCATAGATGATCCAAATTACAGAAAAACTTGGGCTTTAATTTCCATTCATGAAGAACTTTTAAAATATCCTATTTTATATCTTTCCTCTTTGTCTTATCTTCTTTTTTTATTAATTTTATTTATTTTGTGAGTGTATTATGTATGGTACTGTCTGCATGCAAGTCTGTCGCACCCGTCTATGGCACCCGCGCGGAGGTCAGAAGAGGGTTGTCGGTTTCCCCTGGAACTGGAGTTCTCCTGGAATTGGAGTTTCAGACATTCTTGCGCCTTGTGGGTGCTGGGGATCAAACCCGGGGTCCTCTGCAAGAGCGGTCGGCGCTTAACTGCTAGGCCATCTCTCCAGCCCTGTCTTATCTTTCTATAAATGCCTATGATGTTAAAAAGATCTTTGTTTAACATTTTTAAAATATCAAACTTAGAAAAGGCATAACTTCTGATTTTCTTTAGGTATAAAAACAGCAGGATCTGGAAAACACAGTAAAAGATAGACGTTTCCTGATTTTTCCCCCTATATCACCAACTGTCTTATTTTCAGTAACTATTCAACTACAAAATTCCCAGCACTTGCGAGGCAAAGGCAGGCAGATCTCTGAGTTCAAAGCCAGTCTTGTCTACATAGTGAGCTCCAGGCCAGCTGGAACTAAAAGGGAGACACTGTCTCAAAAAGACGACCCCCCCCCCAAAAAAATGATTTTCCCTGATGCATACTATAATTTTCTGGTTTCAGTGTTGTTTTTATGTAGGATTGAGATGAATTTTGATTTCTCTTTTTTTTTTTTTTTTTTTTTTGATATTTTCAAGACAGCAGTCTCCCTGTAGCCCCAGCTGGTCCTGGAACTTACTCTATAGGCCAGGCTGGTCTTGAACTCACAAAGATCTGCCTGCCTCTGCCTCCCAAGTACTAGGATTAAAGGCATGCACTACCACGCCCGGCTTGAGTTTTGATTTCTCTACATTTCATGGCTTATCAGAATTATGTTAACATAGAATTTTGTAGTTGAATACTTACCTGAATGCTACTTCAATTAATATTTCATGAGCACTGAAAACTTTATAGATTCTGAAGAGTCAAGAATAAAGTCTTTGCATTTTTGAGTTAACAGTGTGCTGGAGAAGAAAGAGGATGGGAAGAAAAGAGGAAGAGAAGAGAGAGAAAGAGAGTGATACCAAGAACAAGCATCATTAAGCAAGAAATGTGAGAAGAAAGCAAAAAGCAGTGACTAGCTAACCGTGAAGTAAGGCGGAATGGAAAGGAAGAACTGAAGAAAGCACCCTAGCAGATGAGATGATGCTTCACGACAGCGAAGTGAGAGTCAGCCGTGCGATGAATAATTTAAAACTTCGGAATGGGACTCATTTGAGGATATTCTGATAACTAGGCTGAAGACCCTTGAACAGAAGCGAAATGGACCTTAAACAGGATTTAGGAGCAGAACGTCAGATTTTCTACAGGTCGAGACAAAGGCCTCCCTTAGAAAACTGTCATAATGGTTAAGCTGAATTAACATAAAGGACTAGACGGGGTCTCCCTGTAGCTCTGGCTGTCCTGGAACTCACTCTGTAGACCAGACTGGCTTTGAACTCACAGAGATCCGCCTGTCTCTGCCTCCCAAGTGCTAGGATTAAAGGTGTATGCCACCACGCCTGGCCTAAGTTTTCTTTTCTAATGAAAGATATAAAGTTCAGGGACTAGAGAGATGGCCTAGCTGTTAAGAGCGCTAACTGCTCTTTCAGAGGACCTGGGTTTGATTCCCAGCACCCACGTGGTTCCAGAGGAATCCGACATCCTCTTCTGACCTTGACAGCATTACACATAAAAATAAAATTTAAAAAAATTTTAAAAAGATATATAGTTCAGCTTAGGTAACAAATCCAAAGTTCATTGTCTGTGTTATGCCACACTCTGTTAAGAGCTTTCAATACATCACCCTAACCAAATCCTCCGCTACATGGTTGTCATTGATACTGTCTCCATTTTTTCTAAAGAAATTTGGAGGTTTAAGAAGTTCTATAACCACCCCAGGTCACAGAAACATTGCTTGATGAAGTAGTAATTTGAAATAAGAACCCCAGTTCACAAAGAATTAAAGGATGTGAATAATGCCTTGCAGAATAGGAAGTTGAGCCAGTGGGGAAAGAGAAAAAACAAAGATGAGGACACTAAGAGATCTGATAAATATGAAGTCCTTTGATCGATAAAAATTGAGATTATTTTCCAATGACAGAAGAGTACAGACAAAGGGATATTGGAGAATCGGATCTGATGGTGTAGTCTTCCTTTGAAATATTCTTCCTTTCAATAACTAATTAGCACTGTTTTTATTTTATTTTTTTATTTAATTTTTTTTATACTGTAATAGTTTTTTTGTTTTTTGTTTGTTTGTTTGTTTTTTTTTTTTTTTTTTTTTTGGTCTTTTTGAGGACAGGGTCTCCCTGTAGCCTCAGCTGTCCTGGAACTCACTCTGTAGACAAGGCTGGCCTTGAACTGACAAAGATCCACCTGACTCTGCCTCCCAAGTGCTAGGATTAAAGGTGTGCGCCACCATGCCCAGCAAACTGTAATAGTTTTAAATTGGTTTGCCATAAACACATCATTTACAGACAAAAAATAAAAATGTTTTTATGAAGTCATTTTATGTCAACATAGTGTTTCTAATTTTTTAAGATGGATTACAACTTAGTCTTATTTTGAGATTCCAATATGGGAAACAAGCAAATATCTGTTTTGACACTTAATAGATACTTTATTTTGTAGGTAAGAATTTTTTTAGTGCTTTAAAAAAGAAATTAAATATATCTTAAAATCATAACCTCAGTCTTCAAATATAATGCTGTCTAATCTAATTATCTCCATACTTAGGAACAGAGATTAAGGCAATTGTCTTACATATAATTACATAATATACACATATATTTACTTAGAAAACCATGTAAAGGTGATATTCACAGTACCTAGATATACAATAGTGATTAATAAAATGACATCCATTCACTTGAAATCTACACAGAAATTCTAATTGTGAGTGCATTTTAGAGTTTTAACTCTATGCCCTTCAATATATTCACTGAGATTTTTTTTTTTTAGTATATAGCAATTTGGCCTTCCTTCCTTCCTTCCTTATCTTTCTTCCTCCTCATCCTCCTCTTCCTCCTTCTCTTCCTCCTTCTGCTTATCCCCTTTCTCCTACTCCTCGTCCTTCTCCCTCTTGTTATCTATTTTTTTCTGACTCTCTCATTCTTTCTTTTGGTCTGGGGCCCTTCTGCATCCTAGGCAAGTGGACTACAATGATCTACACACCCAGCCCAAGAAATAAAAATCCTCCAAACAGTTCTTATATAGAAGAAGCTTAGTGATATATTTAGACTTTGAGAATTCACAAAACATCCTCAATAAAAAACTCATGAAGACCTCGATAGAGAAAAGTTTCACAGTGTGAAAAAAGGGAAATAGATAAGAAGCTAATAGACTAAGTAGACCCTAGTTAGTTTTGCATAATTTAAATACCTCCAGAAAGTCTAGGAAAATGAACCTAGCACTTCCTCAGGAAAAAGAGACAGGAGATGAAGGATGATGAGGGGAAAGACAAGAAGATGGAGCAGAAGAAAATCTTAGTGTCTCCTGAGTAGAAGGGGAAAAGTGACTAGAAAAGCTTACTTTTATGTGTCAAGATGTCTGTGCCACACTGGCCAGGTATTCCTCAAGATTAATTTAGATATTTCTTTGAAGATTTTTGTTTGGATGAGATTAACATAAATTGCTGGATTTAACTAAAACAGAATTTTAATATAATCACTTGAAGGATTTTTATAATATTTATTATTTTTGTTCTATGTGTAGAAATGTTTGCCTGCATGTATGTATATGCACCATGTGTGTGACCAGTGCCTGCAGAGGCCAAAAGAGAACATTGGATCCCTTGGAAATGTAGTTATGGATGATTGTGAGCCACCATGCAGGTGCTGGCAACTGAACCTGATTCCTCTGTAAGAGTAGCAAGTGCTCTTAATCGCTGAGCCATCTCTTCAACCCCACATTTGAAGTTGTTAATAGAACAAAAACTTCCCTATTTCAATGCAAGAAGGAATACAATCAGAAGACTGCACTTAGACTTGAATAGCCAATGTTCCCTGAGTTTCTACCTGGCTAATATATCCCACCAGATTTTGCACATGTCAATTTTCTCTACTACATAATTTCTTAATATCTCATCCTGTATAGACTGTCATTCCTTGCACAATAATGTATGATCAAAGATGAACTACCTGGATGGTAGTTAGTCTCTGGTGATTACCAGATGGTCCTGGGAGATTATATCAAATTTGAAAATTTTCTCATCAAAGTCCAACACATTACTCACATGTTCACAATGATTTGTGGGTATACAAAACTACAATGCTTTTACTACAGTATAGTAAAAGCATAGTATGATTATGTATAGGACATATAATCTATTATGATAATAAATGATTGTTACTGGTTTATAGCTACTATACTTTAATCAATATTTTAATGTGTACTTTTTATTTGAAACATGTTACCATAAACCATTGTGCTTTGTTAAGTACAAAGCAACCTTTTGATCAAATAATTTTCTCTTGTTTTTGATTTAGTCTCAAATTGTGGTCATCATGACCTTAGGAGTAATGAGCTATGCTGTGTGCGCGTGTGTGTGTGTGTGTGTGCGTGTGTGCACACGTGCGTGTGCATGTGTGTACCATATGACTTATGTGTTAGATGACTATGATCTCACAACAGAATTATCTGTCGTATCTGACTATGATTTCACATATATGTTTCTGTTCCTATCAAAGACATAATACCTGCAAATATTCAAGAAATTGGAAAATATCATATTCATGTAACTTACTAAAAGCATTGTTTGAAAAATTAATGTATGCACCCAAACACTAATGGAAAGAAAATACCACAAATGAGAGGTGATAATACAGAAAATTATAGGAATTACATCCAAGTAAACATAAGGATAAGCCTGGATAATATCACTAATCATAGTCAGTGGATTATTGAATAAAGAAGAAAAAGACGTGAAGCTGGAACTAGGCTGTGAGGAAACAGCTCTGGGAGGAGATGGAGAGAAGGGCACTGGATATGATGCAAATACATTGTATACATGTATGAAATTACCTGAGACTATGTAATAGAAACTGTATTTGTGGCTGGGAAGATGGCACAGTGGGTAAAGCACTTTCTGCTTCCTGCCAAGAGAATCTCAGTTGGAATCCCAACAACTATGTAAAACCTGAACACAGTAGGAGGCAACTGCAATCCCATGTGTCTATAAGAACAACCAGCTAGCCTGACAAAGACCAGGGTAAATAACAGACACAGTGTCTCAACCAAGGAGCAAGCTGAAGACTGACACCCCAAGTTGTCCTCTAACCACCACACATATGCATTAGCACAGATGAGCTCACAGATATGAATTACAACACACATACACATAAATAACAAGCATACAAATGTAGCTGCAATTCATAAGAGGGAAAACACACAGTATAAGGCAATAATATTTGGGTGAGGAGGAAGGAAGGGAGAAAAGCAACTCAGAGTAAAGGAAGTGAAAGAAAGGAGATGTGGGTAGGTGGAAGTGGGGGAGGGACCTGATCATAAATAATCATCTGATTATACAAAGCGGAAATACATTTTCAGAAAAAATTCTTTAAATGGCCATTAATGAGATAATTACTGGTTGTGAGATGAAGGTTCAAAATAATTTTTCAGTGCCAATGAGATGGGTCAGCAGACAGAAGCACTTACACTGCAGTGCCAATGGAGAGCGGTATACAAAAGTGACTAAGACTGATTGAGATATTGTGTATAAAATACACAAAAATTCAATAAAAATTAGAAAAGATGGACCCTTAGCCTAGTTAACTAAAAGAAAGAGCAAATCCAAGTGTGTAAAATTAAGAATTTTACTTTTCCAGGGGCTGGAGAGATGGCCTAGCAGTTAAGAGCACCAACTGCTCTTGCAGAGGACCTGGATTCGATCCCCAGCACCCACATGGCAGCTGAGAACCATCTGTAACTCCAGTTTCAGGGGAATCCGACACCGTCTTCTGACCTCCAGGGCATGCACGCCAAGGGTGCACAAACCTACATGCAGATAGTACATTCATACACACACAAAAATAAATAAAATTAAAAAAAGAATTTTACTTTTCCAAATTAAATAGTATGAGCATTTTAAAAATTTCAAGCATCTTTTAGAAAAAAAAATTCTTCTATTTTTGTTTTTTTTTTTTTTTTTTATTTTTTTTTTTTTTTTTTTTTTTTTTTTTTTTTTTTTTTATTTATTTTATTTTTTTTTTATTATTTTTATTAAATTATTTGTAAAAAAAACTCTGGAAAGATTCAGAAAAAGATGCAAGACACGTATGGCAGAGTGTAGGAACTCAAGTGCAATGGGGGGCATGGAAAGGGAAGTGACTCTAAATTCAATTAAGAAATGATGTATGATGTATGGAAAAAGTTTAAAAGCAATAAAAAAAAAATTCACGCACAATTTTAAGCTGCAGAATGGTTGGGAGTATAGTCATAGTAATGGGTGGCCCCATTTGTTCATCTTCCCCAGTGATCTATTACTCATCATTTTCCTTGTTCAACAAACATAGAAGGAATGGTGACTGACCTTTTATATTTCATAAGAGTCATTTGTCTAAATATAGCCTGTTTAATTCGGAAGCATTTTTGCCCTTTGGTTAATAGAAGTGTGAATATGAGAGAGAAAACTTCTTGTAATGAATGGCAACACAAGAGTTGCAAGGAGGAGTCAAATGCTTTCAGCTCTAATTTGTAAACCTACCCACTTTAATCAAGAAAAGTAATCTGTATGGTAATGGAAAACCAAACTATTTTCAAGGAAAAAAAATCATCTGCCATAGCATTTAGAAGATGTGTACATATCAAGAGAAATACATGGAGCCCAAGTGTAATAATGTATTGTAAATGATTAACGCCCCAAGGCAACCAAAGGGAGAGGCAACCTGCATCAAAGGAAGGGAAGGCAGTGCACAAAATGAAATTGTCAATAATTATGGTCAGGTAAGACTCTTAGAAACATGTTTATCTTGCTCTAAAAAAGTGGAAATAGATCATGAATTCTGTATATAGTTATCATGCCCCTCTGTGATTGTTTTAATACTCGCTCTAGACTGAATATACAAATGACAGAATATATGAGATGCATATCAATTCTAAAGTCAGTAAAGCATCTCTGTTAGTTAAATGAAGGTGAGTAAAATTCAGTTGATTCAATCATGACAGTTATAAATAAACAGTAACTATAAAAATCTTTACTGATCTGATCTTCACACATTTCTCCAGTCACAGAAAACTCATTTCTTATTCACACAGTAAGAAATCCTGAGAAAGCACTAAGAACAGAGCACACAATTTTAACAAGAAAATGTCTTGTATTACACATAGTATAAATGTTTCTATATGAGAACACTTAATTAACAAAAACACCATTGTCCTTTTGCCCCAGACTATTGTTAATAGGAGAGTTGCCAAATTTCATTTTCATTTTGCATCTAACAATTAGCTAGATTTCTTAGAGTCAGGATGATGCTGAATAATGTCCATATCTTAAGTAAAGAAGAAGAATTTGGGAAGTTGCACAGCTCAGAAGTCCTACTTTCATTTCTCAGTGAGGCGAGTCAGACAAAAATCATAAGGATATAGTACTGATGGCTTGCAGAAGACTGGCAGCCAACAGACGTAGATTTTTTAAGTTATTATTTACAAAATCTTAAAGCAGAAATTGAGAAGCTCATCTTAGAATTCACATGAGAATGTAAGGGAACTCTAAATAACCAAACAATCTTGAAAAAGAACAAATTCCAAGAACTCACACTGCTGATTTCAAAATTTTCCAGAAAGCAATGGTAATCAAGATAGCGTGGTCTTTTGCTGAGAATAGATATCATGATCAATGGAAAAAAAAACCTGAGAGTGGAGAAAAAAAACTATACACCTATCATTGGTTCATTGACTGTTCAGTAAAAATTAAACACTATTATTTATGGAGCCCTTATTATTTTTCAGACATTAAGGTGGATATTCACATATTTCTAGCATATGAATACAATCTTGACAGGTAGCTTTTATTATATCCATTTTACTCATAAGGAATCCAAGCTGAGAAAGTTTAAGTCAATCAATTGGTAAGTGGCTAAACCAGGATTGTCAACTCAGTCTGTCTCATGTTACAGCTCAATTCCTCCAGGAGTAAGGTTAACAATTATGCAATTACTGGAATAAATCTTACTAAAAACAACTAAAATGTTGAAGCGTGTTAACATCAAGTAGACATAATTGTGGAAATATTTTGATAAACATGTGGTAGGCTATTTCATATTAAAAATCTGATCAAGTCTGATCAAATGAAGCCCGAGGGATTAGGACCTGAATGTTTAATCTGGGCTAACTGCGTGGCCTTAAACATCCAAAAGGAAAATATAACCAGAAATAAATAAATAGTAAGGCTTGAGAAACTGTACTTCAGGTATAAAACTTGAGATCTTAGTAAAAAGACAAAAAGGAAAAAAAGAAGAGAGAGAGGGGGACAACAGTTGTTTTGCCTGTCTTCAATTCCCACTGGAAAGTGCATCTACTCTGTGGCTGCCACTGCTGTTGCCATCCTTCAAAGACATGAGACACATCTTTTCAATCTTCCAATATGGACTAAAGACTCATGTCTCTCCAAGAATCTTCCAAACCTTCAGTGCCAGATGGGGACTTCTGAGACATCCAGCTTGTGGACTGAGCTACTACTGGGTAGTTGCTCTTCAGAGTATAGACTGCCATTGTTGGACTATCTAGGCTGTATCACGGAGACCAGTAGAGAAAGATTAAAACAGGATGAGTTGCTTACTGGACCTCATTTGGTGACCATGGGAAGGGAAAACCCCAATGTGGAGCACAAGGGCAGAACTAAAGGTTGTTTGGGATTGCCAAGGAAGAGCCTTCAAACATGATGTCTTTCAGCCTAATAAAGAGAAAAAAAATCATAAACTGAAGAGGATAAAAGATATATGTGGCATGCATATATGCATATTTTGGAGTGATGCATATTGGAAGGAATAACAACAACAACAACAGCAACAAGAAGACTGGGTCAAAGAACTGACTGAACTGGTGAACTTCTACTTGAAACAGTAAACTTCTGCATTGAGAATTTTGAGAGAGACTGAGAAAAAGATGAAAAACATGTTTGGCAGAATGCATGAGATCTGGTGGGGTGAGGGGGCAGGGAGGGGGTGCACAGGTCTAGATTTGATTTGAAATTTTGTATGAAATGCACAAAGCTTCAATAAAAATTGGCTTAAAAAAAGAGGCATGGAATTCTGTAGCCTAGCAAACGGAATGTCGTTTGCCTCAGTCTCATTGTGAAATGATTGTATATTTCAAATTTCAAAGCCTTCTACCTTTGATTTTATATTTAATATATTTAAATATAGCATGCTCAGACCTACATTTTATTTTGCCTGCTGTGTAATGATAAACAATTTTAAATTTTTATTTTTTTATTTTTAGATTACATCTATGGGTGCTATTGTCTGCATGTGTAAGTGTACCAGTGTCATGCAATGATTGCAAAGACCAGAAAAGTATAACAGATCCCCTGGAACTGGAGTTATGGACCATTCTTAGCTGCCATGTGGGTACTGGGAACCAAAACTGAGTCCTTTTTAAGAGCAGCCATTGTTCTTAATTGCTGAACCATCTTTCCAGTCCCTGGTGAACAATTTTTATACCATTATTATAATAAATTTCTTGCTCAACTTCATTCTTGGCACCATTATGAGAAAATATCTAAAACTAAAATTAATTACTACTATTCTGTATTACTCAGAAATAAATTTTATACTTTGTCAGCTTATACCCAGTGACACAATGTGCAGGAACAAAACAGCACTGAATATCTATATAATTATAAGAACCAAATACTCCTTTAACTAATGATAAACAAAGTAAAACATCTAAATACCATTATATTAAATCCAATTATATTTTATAGCATAAAGTATAAGGAACACCAACAGAAATCTGATACCATTGTTAATGTCTGAGAAGTGATGGTGCACTGGAGGGAGTTCATTCTGTTTGAATGTTCTTAAGTGATGAAAAAGAACCAGGATTTTGAGAAGGGAGCAGGAAGCAAAGGAGAGGTGATGGGAAGAAGAGTGAGGAAGAGATGCTGAGGGTCCAGGGAAAGAAGGTGGAGTTGAATAAAAAGATATTGACATTTAAGAGGCAGATGCAAAGGGAGCGCACCTGATCACTGACGGGTTCCTCCCTGCTCTTTCCCTCCTTGATTACTTTCCATTTTCTGAGATCCTGCAGTTTTATCAGGATATGTACTCACATCTAAGGATCTGGGGCTAGGATATACAAATGGGAGAAAAGATGTGTTGCTTGTTTTTCTGAGTCCGGGGTGTGCTGGATAGCTTTAGTGTCAACTTGACACACCTGGGTTGAGGGAGCCTCAATTGGGGAATTGGCTCCACTGGATTGGCCTGTGGCCACATCTGTGGAGTATTGTCTTGATGGTAGAGCAGTGTGGGAGGGCCCAGCCCACAATGAGTGGTGCCACCCTGGGCAGGTTGTTGTGTACCGTATAAGAAGGCAGGCTGGGCATGAGCCAGGGGAGCAAGCCAGTGAACAGCATTCCTCCATGGCCTGTGCTTCAGCTCCTGCCTCCAGGTTCCTGCCCTGAGTTCCTGCCTTGGGCTCCCTAAGTGATGAACTGTGACCCAGGAGATGTAAGCTGAATAAACCCTTTCCTCCCCAAGTTGGTGTTGGTCAGAGTGTTTTGTCACAGCAATGGAAGACAAACTAGGACAGAAATTGGTACCAGACGAGTGGGGTATTGCTGTGACAGACCTGACCTTGGTGTTTTGGGGAAGGATTGTGGAGGCGTTTGGAACTTTGGGCTGGGAAGATCATTGAATGCCTAAAGATTGTTGCTGTGGAGCTTGGAGCAGTTTTGCTGAAGGAGTTGTAGAAGATGGAGGCCTGGCTTGTGAAGTTTCTAGTTTCAAAGGAGAGCAGAGATCATCAGGACTGTGTAATCTGTGGGTTCTGGTCAGCTGGGGCTGTGGAGAATCAGCTGTAAGTAACAAGAGACCAGAACCTGAAGTGAAACTTTTGTGGTACTGGGGCAATTGATGCTGGTTAGCTGGGGCTGAAAAATCAGCTGTAAGTAACAAGAGACCAGCATCACTGAGGTGAAATCTTCTGGGGAGAATATCTTCAAGGTCAGCACACAGAAGCTGTGACCCAGAAAGGGCCTGAGCCTCCATCTCGAGCCAGAAGCCGGACTTGGTAACGTGTAAGAGTCTCCTATATGGTTCCGGTGTTGAAATTTGAGGGGGTCACAGAGAGCAGCCGAGGCTTGGCACTGTGAGAGGTCAGGAAAGACCATTGGTGGAAGTGCACCTCGGTTGCTGTGAAGACCCCAGGATTGCAGGGGTCATGGAGAGAAGCTGAGGCTTTGCACCAGGAGAGGTCAGAAGAGACCATTGGTGAAGGTGCTGCCTCAGTTTCAGTAGCGACCCCAGCTTTTTGGAGATGCCGGTACCCTGGGACGACCACCAAGAGCAGCGGTAGGTGTAGAATGGAGTCGGCCTGGGCCTGCGAGATGAGTGTGCCACGGACGGCAGAGTCGGAGAGGGGGAGCTGCCGAAACCCTTTGGAGCCCAGAAGATCGTGAGTGAATCCCAGGTGTCCAGCCTTGAGCTACTTTGCTGGACTTAGGTTTTGTTTGAGTGTGCCTGATTCTTCCCTTTGAAATAAGACAGTACTTGTTTTGGATTTTACAGCAGCCCACAGTTAAGAGACTTTTAACAGACTGTGAACTTTTAAGTGTTTGGACATTTTAAGGACTGTGGGGCTTTTAAGGTTGTACTGTCTTAGGTTGTGATTAATGTTAACATCATACTTTGGGGATAAGAACTGGAAAGGTGGTGGTTTAATAGTGATGTGTTTTGTGTGTCAAGTTGACAAGGGGTCAATTGTGCTGGATAGCTTTAGTGTCAACTTGACACACCTGGGTTGAGGGAGCCTCAATTGGGGAATTGGCTCCATTGGATTGGCCTGTGGCCACATCTGTGGAGTATTGTCTTGATGGTCGAGCAGTGTGGGAGGGCCCAGCCCACAATGAGTGGTGCCACCCTGGGCAGGTTGTTGTGTACTGTATAAGAAGTCAGGCTGGGCATGAGCCAGGGGAGCAAGCCAGTGAACAGCATTCCTCCATGGCCTGTGCTTCAGCTCCTGCCTCCAGGTTCCTGCCCTGAGTTCCTGCCTTGGGCTCCCTGAGTGATGAACTGTGACCCAGGAGATGTAAGCTGAATAAACCCTTTCCTCCCCAAGTTGGTGTCGGTCAGAATGTTTTGTCACAGCAATAGAAGACAAACTAGATATTTGTCTGTAAATATAAGGATAACTATTTTGCACTAAGATCTATCACTTCTCCAGTTGTGTGTAACTGGCTTATGTTTACAGTATTGCACATGAGTTTCCTCCAATTGAGTGGGCTTTAAGTCTAATTAGTTAGCTATTGATTGCCCCCAAGATAAAAAGCCCACTACCGCACCAACACCATATGCTGTGCTGGTCATTGATATGGATATTTTGTCTTAAAGCTGAACTTAAAGGTTCATATGAGCAGGGTCCCAAAAGCTTATAGGGTTCAATTTCCATATCATCTTGTACCACCTCCCTGGCTCTTATAATCTTTCTGCTCCCTCTTCCACAATGGTCCCTGAGCCGTGGGTGAGTGAAGCTTAATATTGGAAACCTGTCCATGGACCTGTCTGTGGACTCCTAATCTCTGTGGATTTACATTTTATTCATTGCTGTTCTCCCTTAGGAGTTTGCATAGTGCTCTCCAAAGCTATAAGAGCAAGCCTTTAGGGGAGATGGCTTCCAGCTCAGTTCCAGTCCCACTGCTCAAATCTGGTTTCCAAAGTATGGCCTGTCTTTAGCAATAGGGTTTTACCTTCAAGTTCTGGGAGGCAATCAAGGACTATGGCAATAGCTTGTATAATTTGGGGACTAACCTGGCCAACAACTCAAAGAAAGATTTCTCCTGTCTGGCATTCTTTCTTGTTATGCAGCCTTCAGCCATATATATGGACTCATGTAGAGATATTGTATGTGTAATTTGTCATTGGATGATTAGACTAATATGAGTGTCTCAGGGTTTTATCAGTAGCTAGGCATTATTTAATCTCCTCTCTTCCTTCCTTCCTTTTATTTATTTATTTATTTATTTATTTATTTATTTATTTAGTCTTTTTGAGGCAGGGTCTCTCTTTAGTCCTAGCTGGCCTTGAACTAACAGAAATCCACCTTCCTCTGCCTCTGGAGTGCTAGGATTAAAGGCCTGTGCCACCACGCCCAGCTTCCCCCTCCCTTTTTTTTTTTTTTGAAGGTGTGTCCCACCTCGCCCACCCAGCCTTTCAATTTTATTTTTTTATTTTATTTTTTCCACATAAATTTATTTTTATTTTTTACCAAATCTAGACCCAGGTTCCTGCCCATTCCCCCACCCCGCCAGAGCTCATGCATTCTGCCAAACATGCTTTTCATCTCTTTCTCAGTCTTTCTCAATATTCTCCATGAGGAAGTTGACTGTTTTGAGCAGAAGTTCACTGATTCAGTCCTTTCTGTTGTTGTTGTTCATGTTGTTGTTTCCAATATGCATTACACCCAACTGCTTTGGACAAAAGCTCAGGGGGCCCTACACAAGAAATACTTACAACTAGGTAATTGGCACTAGCATCCACAGATGAGGGATACCATTTTTCGTTTGTTTTTCTGGGACTGTGTTACTTCACTCAGCATGATGTCCTCTAGCTCCAGCCATTTTCCTGCAAAGCTCGTGATGTCGTCCCTTTTTTTAACTGCTGCATAGAATTCCATTGTGTAGATGTACCATATTTTCTCTAATCCACTCGTCAGTTGAGGGGCATTTAGGTTGGTTCAGCTCCTTGCTATTGTGAAAGAGAGCTGCACATAAACATGGCCATGATATAATCTGTGTGTGGGGGTGAGTCTTGAGGGTACATGCCCAGGAGTGGGTTATGGCTGGGCGCGGTGGCAAGTTCATTCCAAGTCTTCCAAGGGTTCTCCACACTGCTTTCCATACCCACCAGCAGTGGACGAGTGTTCCCCTTATAGGACACTTGTTGTTTTTCTCTTGTGGCTTTGAGGATTTTGTCTTTGTTTTGGGTGTCTAGCATTTTAACTATGATGTGGTGTGGAGAATTTCTTTTCTGATCTTGTCTGTTTGGAGTTCTGTGTGCTTCTTGTATTTGTAGGGTTTGTCTTTTTTCTTTTTTTTTTTTTTTTTTTTTTTTTTTTTTTTTTGGTCTTTTCAAAGACAGGGTTTCCTGTAGCCCGCCTGTCTGGAACTCACTCTGTAGACCAGGCTGGACTTGAACTCACAAAGATCCACCTGCCTCTGCCTCCCAAGTGCGAGGATTAAAGGTGTGTGCCACCATGCCCGGCTGGTTTGTCTTTTATTAGTTTGGGGCAGTTTTCATCTATTTTTCTGTTGAAGATCTGATCAATACCATTCTCTTGGGATTCTTCTTCCTCTATTCCTATGATGTGGAGGTTTGATTTTTTCATAGTGTCCCACAGTTTCTGGTTGTTCCACTTTTGTTTATTTTTAAATTTTTCATAATATTTACTTGAGGTTTTTAGGTGTTCTGCGTTATCTTCCATTTCTGATATTCTTTGTTCTGCTTCCTCCAATCTGCTTCTGAGGCTTTTTTCATTCCTTTCCTCTTGATTGGATGAGTGTTTGATTTCCTTTTTCATTTCCTCTTCTGACTTCTTTAGTATTTCAACTTCCTTTTGGAGCTTCTCAATCTCTTCCTGTAGTTCTCTGCTTCCCTGGTTGGTTTCCTTTTCTTTTTCAGCATGGGATTTTTTTCAGTGTTTCTACTTCCTTCTGGAGTTTGTCATTCTCTCTCTCTCTCTAGGTCCTTCTTGAGTTCTTCATTCTCTTCTCTTAGTTCTTTGATTTGCTCTTAATAATCTTGTAGTTCTTTAAGTATGTTCCCAATTGTGTTTCTGATATCTGTGTCCTGGGCCATCCCCAGGGGGATCCCACTGTAGGAATCTTCCATAGGGTTGGTAGAGCTTGGTGCGGGATTATCCTGCCCCTTTTCTGTATTGTCTCTTCTTCATGTTCCTGGCATATGGGCTTCTCCTTCCCTGTATTCCAATGTGAATCCCAAATTCCTCTTCACTGTGTTGAAGGCTTGCATTGCTTGCCCCCTTCAGATGCCTTTGTAATCCCAGTTGGCTGGGTGAAGGGGGTGGGGGTTTGGGGGTGGGGGGTGCTCTTTATTCTATGCCCCGATACCTGTGCTTCAGCTGGTCTGTGGAGATCTCAGATCTCCAGACTCACACATCCCTACCTTTTATACCAGCCTGGAGGATAATTCTGCCCCCACAGCCACAAAAGCCAATTAAACCAAAGACAACTGTATTAACGGATTAACTAGTTTAAGTCAAACAAGAATCAGCCTTGCTGAAGCACCCAGTTCCTACCTACCTACCTGAGCTTGCTTCAGCTGGTCTCAGGAGATCTCCCACTTTATAATTCTTAAACACCCTTTATCTTTAAAGATCCTCTTTTTCCATGAAATCTTCACAGAATCCTCCCACCACCATGAACTCTGTTTCTCAATTCTTTGCCTACTCCTATCATTGAAAAATTAATGACAGTGTAGCAAGTCTTGCTTCAGCTGGTCTCCTGAGATATCCCACTTTATAATTCTTAAACACCCTTTATCTTTTAAGATTCTCTTTTTCCATGAAATCTTCACAAAATCCTCCAACCACCATGAACTCTCTTTCTCAATTCTTTGCCTACTCCTGTCATTGAAAAATTAATGACAGTGTAGCGAGTCTTAATGTCTTTGTGAAAAAAGACCTTTTTACACTCTCTTTTTTACACACTTGAAGATTATTGAACATCAAGCAGCTTTAGTAAGATTGACCATAATTATCAATATTTTACATATTATAATATAAAACAGAAGAAACCTATATTTTAAAATAACAGTATAAGCCTATTTCCTACAAATATAATGTATGCCCTAGTTACTTTCTATTGCTGTGAGAAAACACTGACCTAAAGTAAATTGTGGGAAAGAAAGGGTTTATTTCACCTTATAGCTTATAATAACAGAAGGAAGCCAAGGTAGGGACCTGGAGGCAGGAAAGAAGCACACATCACAAAGGAATGCTGCTTACTGGCTTGCTCTCCTGGCTTGCTCCATTACTTCTCTTATACAATGCCGGAGTATCTGCCCTGTGGATGGCACCAGCAATGGTGGGCTGTGCCCTCCTCTATCACCTCAACAAACAATCAAGGAAATGCTTCCTAGAAATGCCCACTGGCCAATTAATAGAGAAAATTCTCCGGTTGAGATTCCCTCTTCCCAAGTTGACAACTGAAACTATCCCAGTACAACATATGTATCAAAACATCAGAAAGTAGTTAGCTTTTTATATATCTTCTTAATGTATAACTTAAATTATCTTAGTTATTATTTTATTTTATATTTATGATTGTATTGCGTGCATGTATTTAAGTGCAACCAAACCCTCGGTAAAGGCAGCCAGTATGCTTAGTCAATGAAGCATCTCTCCAGCCCCTGTCTAACTTGATAAAAGCCAAATTCTCTTATCTACATTTATGTTTAGTCAAACATCATAAAAGTCCAATGTTGACACTTAGCAGAGGATAGTTTTAGGTATCTCAGAGTTAGTGCTTTATTGAGTCTATTTCTAAAGACTTGCAAAATATAAGAGGAACAAGTATTCATATATGGACATAGCTATTCAGGCACAGATTACATTATTCTAGGTTTTAAATCTTTAAGTTAATATTGAGTTTAAATCTTAAAGCTAATATTGAGTTTAAATCCTAAAACTAATATTGAGTGTCAATTTCTCAAAATCTAATCTTAGTTTTAGGAATGAAATATACAAGTCTTAGAATCCAGATCCCTGGAACTGACATGGTAGAAGGAAAGAATTGACTCCAGCAAGTTGTCCCCTGACCTGCACACCTCATGACTTGGGGTGCAATTTCCGAGCAAAATTAACTAACACTAGTAAAAATTGCTAAGATGGTTCCTTAGTGCATAGGTACAGTAGTCTTCAGTAAATGAGGTAGAAATTCCAAAGATTTTATTGCATATTATTAAGCAAGGCTTCTGGAAGTTTTTCTATTCACAACACCAATTTACCTAAGAAATTTTAATGAAATTCAGAATATACAGGTATGTAAAATAAGTATATGAATCAAACACTTATTGATAATAAATATTAAAGAAATTTATTTTAAAACAATTCTTAATATTAATATAATTTTATCATTTATTAAGTACAGAAACATGTATTGAGCACTAAATTAAATGATTATATAAATTATCTCATTTACAAATGAAGAGATTAAGGCTTTAGAGGATTAGTATCTTACTCAAGGCCATAATATTGTTGTGGTACAACCAGAAAGAAAATTCAGTCATACAATAATTTTAATCTCTCTCCATGATTTTTAAAGATATTACACATGTCTATACACCTACAAAATCAAGAATCTCTATTAACAGAACATGTCTTATTCTTTTTTTTCCCCTCATCTACAGGGTTTCCAGATTTCTTTGCAGAAAGGTAATGGATATTGAATTTGAATTCATTGAAAATATAAGGCAGATATCATATGGCAGCAAGAGAATAAGGAGATTAAATATAGGTATACTGTAATTTATAACAGCTAGGATCTACGCGCCTACATTATTTGGTATCGGACAGCCCATTTAAAGGACTAGAGACTTTTCATGTCTAAAAATATATGAAAAATAAAACCAATAGCTGCTTGGCCTTGATGTTCTATGCTGACCTTTCTACAGCTAAAAGATCACTAAAAATTATGTCTTTCAATATCTGTATGATTTTAACAAAAAGGACTATCAAAATGCTGATTATATGATAGACACTTCTTCAATAAGTAGCAACATATATTAATGCTTTTTGTTCATTTTAACAAGAGTCTACTAGGATTTTATTTCTAATATTTTTAAGCTCTCCTAAAATTAGCTAAATAAAAGAATAAAATGTAATCATTATTCTCACAACTCCTCCATCATGCTTCAGCAATTTAATTAAAAGATGGATGATAAATCTTATGTCAGCAGATGTGTATATCATAATGAACAGGGACCAAAATCAATGAGCCAAAATATAAAACCACATAATATTGTTATAATGTATTGTTGTATAAGCAAATGTTATTTTGTGGCATATTTGCATCCAAAAATTTCATTTGTTGACTCAATTTTAGGATATACTTGTGTCATGGGTATAGTTGAATAAACATTTTCAGAGATGAAAGAATAGTATAATTTAGATTGATTCCACTTTTTTATCTTTAAAATTTTTTTAATTTAATTAATTATTATTATTATTATTATTATTATTTATTTTTTTTTTTTGGTCTTTTTCGAGACAGGGTCTCCCTGCAGCCCCAGCTGTCCTGGAACTCACTCCGTAGACCAGGCTGACCTTGAATTTACAAAGATCCGCCTGCCTCTGCCTTCCAAGTGCTAGGATTAAAAGCGTGTGCCACCATGCCCAGCTATTTAATTTATTTTTATATGTGTGTGAATGTACTGTCTGCATGTAGGTATGTGTACCCATGTCGTGCAATGCCGCAGAGGTCAGAAGATGGTCTCGGATTCCCCTGGATCTGGGGTTCTCCTGGAATTGGAGTTACAGACGGTTCTCAGCTGCCATGTCGGTGCTGGGGATCCAACGCGGGTCCTCTGCAAGAGTAGTCCATCCTCTTAACTGCTAGGCTATCTCTCCAGCCCCTGATTGATTCCACTTTTAACGGAATCATGTATTCACATTTATGTGCAAATTTGAATATGAAACTCAAGTCTGATTTTATGAAAAAAAATGAGGAAGTGTTAGCATTGTTAATTTTAATATTCCTTTAGGTATAGACTAAAAACAGTCTTGTATAAATTTTTAATGGCACAAAGCAGCTTTAAATTCTGTATTTTTTCCAAAGTTTTAATTCATTGATAAGACTAATAACTGTGCCTACAGATATGTAGTCTACTATTGTCCAAATATAGGTCTAGAAATGACAGAAAAGACATAAATATCCTAATAATGTATTATTTCATAAGAAGAAATTGACGTCCTCACCCAATCCAACTAGTTAAAATTAGATTGTTCAGAGGTTGGGAGATAGCTCAGTCTGGAAAATGCTTATTATTGAAGCACAAAGATCTGAGTTTGAATCCCCAGTACCCATGTTAAAAAAAAAAAAAAAAAAGCTGGGTAAGGAGTGGATGCCTCTAATACCATTATTGGGAAAAAGTAGAGACAGGCAGATCCTGAGAGCAAATTGGCCAGACACTCTGCCTCAATCAGTGGGCTTTGGGTTCAGTGAGAGACCCTGTCTCAAGGGAATAAGGTGGAGAGCAGTACAAGACAGCTGTTATCTTTCTCTGGCTTTTGCATGCTCACACACAAGCACGCACACTTACATGCTGGTAGAAGAATGGATGTCATACACACACACACTCACACTCACACTCACAGAACATACAAACACATAATGAAAAGAAAATTATATACAAATTTCCATAATGAATATACACATAAAATTTCTCAAAAAGGGAAAGTAAATTCAAGAACAGGATAAAATGAACATACACAATGACCAACTTAATTTCCTTCCAGAATGCAAGAATAGTCCAACATGCACAAATCAATTAAAATAATGCAGCACATAAATAGACTTAAGAACAGAATATCACGTTGTCTCAATAGACACACAAAAGACCTTCAACAAAGCCTGTTTTCTTTCTTTTTTTTTTGATAATAAAAGCTTCAAAAGCCAGGTGTGGTTGTGCATGCCTTTCATCACAATACTTGGGAGGCAGAGGCAGTTGGATCTCTATGAGGTAGAGGCCAGCCTGGTCTCCATTACAAGTTGGATTTCTGTGAGTTAGAGGCCAGCCTGGTCTGCATAGTAAGTTCTAGGCAAACTGAGTGGGGCTATAGGTGTTCCTGTTTAAAAATAATAACCAGGAATGGATGTGCTCACTCTGGCAGCACATATACTAAAATTGTAACGATAGAGAAAATATTAGCATGGACCTGTACAAGGATGACATGCAAATCCATGAAGCATTCCATATTGTTTTTGATCTTTTTGAGACAGGGTTTCTCTGTTGCCTCAGGCTGGAACTGGCTATGTAGACCAGCTGGGCCTTGAACTCACGGAGATCTGTTTGCCTCTGCCTCCCAAGTGCTGGGATTAAAGGTGTGCCCCACCACACCCTGTGCATTCCATATTTTTAAGCAAGCAGGTGTTGCAATTCTATTATCTGACAAAATAGACTTCAAATTAAAACTAATCACAAGAGAAAAGAGGGTTACTTATTTCTAATTAAAGGAATAATTGATGAAGAAGATACTACAATCATGAAAATATATGCACCAAACTCTGGAACACTCAGTTTCATAAAAACAGTACTCCAGAATTATAAAACAGATATTAATCCCAAATCGGTAATATTAGGTGACTTTAATACACCACTATCTTCAATACACAGGTCGGGTGGACAAAGAATAAACATAGAGACATCTGAATTAAATGAAATCTTATATAAAATGGATCTAACAGACATCTACAGAATATTTTACCCACACACCAAAGAATATACTTTCTACTCATCAGCTCATGAAAGTTTTTCTAAAATTAACCACATGCTGGGACACCAAACAAACCTCAACAAATACAAAAATATTGAAATAATTCCATGCATTCCATCAGACCACAATGTACTGAAACTTTTAATCAACAGCAAAAGAAGTGTTATAGCTACATGAACTCATGGAAGTTAAACAACACATTTGTGAATGATGAATGGGTCAAAGAAGAAATAAAGAAGGAAATAAAAGTATTACAGGAAATAAATGAAAATAGGGATACTGTACAACAAAACCTCTGAGATGCCTTAAAAAGTGGCCCTAAGAGGGGAGTTAATAGCTCATGTAAATGACTTAACAGTACAATTCAAGAATCTGGAAAGGCAAGGACAAACCAAGCTCAAACTGAGTAAACAAGAAGAAATAACAAAAATCAGAGCAGAAACTAATGAAATAGAAACAAAGAAAATACAAAAAAAAAATCTAAGAGCTTTTTTTAAGTTTAAACAAAATAGAGGGTATTTAAATGGGTGGGGGGGATGTAGTTATAGAAGGAAATTTGGGGCTAAAGAGAAAGAAGGAACTCAAGAAACCATAGGAGACTGGTATTGTCAAAGGAGAAATGGGAAAAATGGGGATGCTTTAAATGGGAAGACATGCAGGGAGGATTAGAAAGGGAGGGGGAGGTTCTGAGATCTCCTGAGGCCCCCACTCCCCCCCCCTGCCGCCAACTGGGATTACAAGGAGGCATCTGAAGGAGGCAAGCAAAGCAAGCCTTCAACGCAGTGAAGAGGCTTTTAGGACTCACATTGGAATACAAGCAAGGAGAAGCCCATATGCCAGGATCAGGAAGAATAGACAACACCAGAAAGGGGCGGGATAATCCGGCGCCAAACTTTACCAACCCTAAGGAAGACTCCAGCAGTGGGATCCCTCTGGGGATGCCCCAGGACACAGACATCAGAAACATAATTGGGAACATATTTAAAGAACTACAAGATTATAAAGAACAAATCAAAGAACTATGAAAAGAAAATGAGGAACTCAAGAAGGACCTAGAGAGAGAGAATGACAAGCTCCAGAAGGAAGTAGAAACACTGAAAAAATCCCATGCTGAAAAAGATAAAGAAACCAACCAGCGAACCAAAGAACTACAAAAAGAGATCGAGAAGCTCCAAAAAGAAGTAAAAATACTAAAGAAATCAGAAGAGGAAATGAAAAAGGAAATCAAACACTCATCCATTCAAGAGGAAAGGAATGAAAAAAGCCTCAGAAGCAGAATGGAGGAAGCAGAACAAAGAATATCAGACCTGGAAGATAACACAGAACAACTAAAAACCTCAAGGAAAGATTATGAAAAATTTAAAAATACACAAAAATGGAACAACCAGGAGCTGTGGGACACTATGAAAAGATCAAACCTCCGCATCATAGGAATAGAGGAAGGAGAAGAATCCCAAGAGAATGGTATTGATCAGATCTTCAACAGAATAATAGATGAAAACTTCCCCAAACTAAAAAAGGACAAACCAATACCAATACAAGAAGCACATAGAACTCCAAACAGACAAGATCAGAAAAGAAATTCTCCACGCCACATCATAGTTAAAATGTTAGACACCAAAAACAAAGACAAAATCTCAAAGCCAACAGGAAAAACAAACAAGTGTCCTCATAAGTGGAAAACTATCAAATTAAACTGACTTTCTCAATAAAAACTAGTAAAGCAAAAGAGAAGAATGGAGCAAAGCTATTCCCAGTGTTTTTTTACATAAAGGACTAATAATTGCCAAACCCAGTTACTATACCCAGCAAAAATGTCATTATATTAAGGAAAAAGAAAAAAAAAACTTTCCATGACATAAACAGTTGAAAAGAATACTGTCCCGAAAACAACCCTCAGAGATACTGAAGCAATCAAAGGACAGCAAGAGAAGGAGCAATCATCCACCAGGCAACCTAGAAAGAGAAATCAATAAAAGCATAACTGCAGAAGTAGAAACCTTAAACCCAAAACACAACATGGATAATAAGGCAAAAGAAAGCACCACACAACCTTTTTTTTTTTTTTTTATTGGTCTTACCCTTAAAATATTAATGGAATAAATTCCCCAATCCAAAGACATGACTGGAACCATTAGATTCGGAACAGATCCATCCATATGCTTTCTACAAGAAAACACATCTTCTCACCTTCAAGGACAGGCACCACCTTAAATGAAAGGATGGAAAAAAATATTCCAAAGCAAATGTACCAAAAAGAAGCAAAGGTGTTGCATTTTAATATCAGACAATAGACTTTCAAAGTAACAGAATAAATCAAAATGACAAAGAGGTGCCATTACATTTTTATCAAAGGAACAATTCACCAAGATTTCCACAAATTATGAATCATATGATGCCACCCAAACTCTGTGCACCACTAAACACAATTCTCCCGGACCACAATTCACACACTAACCCCAGTACACTCATAGTAGGGGACTTCAGTACCCCACTGAGCCCTTTGGACAGGTCAACAGGACAAAGAATATACAGAGAGACATCTGAACTGAACGATATGATACACCAAATGGACCTCATAGACCTCTACCAAATATTCTACTCTCATACCAGAGAATACACTTTCTACTCAGCACCCCATGGAACATTCTCCAAAATCCACCACATACTGGGTCACAGAAGAAATCTCCACAAATACAAAAAGATTGAAATAATTTCATGCATTCTACCAGACCACAGTGCAATAAAGCTCAACATCAACACCAGGATAAGCCCTACTGCCTACAAGAACACATGGAGACTGAACAACACACTCTTGAATAATGAATGGGTCAAGGAAGAGATAAAGAAATAAAAGCATTCCTGGAACTGAATGACAATGAAAATACAACACAACAAAACCTATGGGATACCTTAAAAGCAGTTCTAAGAGGGAAGTTTATAGCCCCGGGTGCCTACATTAGAAAAACAGAAAGAGCACAAGTGAATGATCTAACACTGCAGCTAAAAGCACTTGACAGGCAACAACAGATGAACCCTAAATGCAATAGACAGGAAGAAATAGCAAAAATCAGAGCAGAAATCAATGAAATAGAAACAAAGAAAATGATACAAAAAAAATCAATGAATCCAAAAGCTGGTTCTTTGAAAGAATAAACAAGATAGACAGACCTCTAACCAAAAGAAAGGAACAACTCCAAATCAATACAATCCGTGATGAAATATCACAACAGACGAGGAAAAGATCCAGAAAATCATATGGGAATACTTCAAAAACCTATACTCTATGAAGTTTGAAAACGTAGAAGAAATGGATGAATACCTGAAATCCTGGGAATCTCCAAAGCTCAACCAAGAAGAGATCGACAGCTTAAACAGACCCATAATACATGAAGAAATTGAAGATGGAATAAGAAACCTCCCAACTAAAAAGTCCAGGCCCAGATGGTTTCACAGCAGAATTCTATAAAACATTTCAAAAAGACCTACAAACATTATTACTGAAACTGTTTAGAATGATACAAACAGAGGGAATTCTTCCAAATTCCTTCTATGAAGCCAGCATCACTCTATTACCAATACCAGGAAAGATACAACTAAAAAGGAGAATTATAGACCCATCTCCCTAATGAACACAGGATACTGGCAAATTGCATACAGACCAACATCAAGAAGATCATCCATCATGACCAAGTTGGATTCATACCAGAGATGCAGGGATAGTTCAAAATATGAAAATCAATAAACATCATCAAACACATGAATGGAATGAAAGACAAAAAACAAACCATCATCTCAATTGATGCTGAAAAAGCCTTTGATAAAATCCAGAATCCCTTCATGCTTAATGTCCTAGAAGGAATTGGGTTGGATGGATCATTCCTCAATGTAATCAAAGCCATATACAGGAAACCCACAGCCAATATCTTCCTAAATGGGGAAATGACAGAAGCATTCCCTTTAAAGGTAGGAACTCTGCAAGGCTGCCCCTGTCACCACTCCTCTTCAATGTAGTACTTTAAACAGTTGCTAGAGCAATAAGGCAAGAAAAGGAAATTAAAGGAGTACTAATTGGAAAAGAGGAAGTCAAGCTATCCCTATTTGCTGATGATATGATTGTTTACTTAAGGGATGCTACAGACTCCACCAGAACACTCCTAGAAACGATTAACAGCTTCAGCAAAGTGGCAGGATACAAAATTAACCTAAAAAAAAAAATCAATGGCCTTTCTTTACACCAAGAACAAGCAATTGGAGAAAGAATTCAAAGAGACCTTCCCACTCACAATAGCCTCAAAAACAATAAAATACCTAGGAACAAACCTAACCAAAGACACCAAAGATCTATACAACAAAAATTTTAAACATTTAAAGAAAGAAATTGAAGAAGACATTAGAAGATGGAAAAACCTCCCATGCTCATGGGTTGGGAAAATTAACATTTAAAAATGTCCATTTTACCGAAACTCTTATATAGATTTAATGCAATTCCAATCAAAATCCCCAAGAGTTTCTTCACAGGCTTGGAAAAAAAAGGCCTTAAATTCATTTGGAAAAACAAAAGACCCCAAATAGCCAAAACAACCCTGAGCAAAAAGAGCTACACAGGGGGGATCTCTATATCAGACTTCAAACTATACTACAGGGCTATAGTCATAAAAACAGCCTGGTACTGGCACAAAAACAGACTTGTTGACCAATGGAACAAAACCAAAGATCCAAACCTGAGCACATACAATTTCAGCCATCTCATATTTGACAAGGGGGCCAAGAAGACATAATGGAGAAAAGACAGCATCTTCAGCAAGTGTTGTTGGCAAAGCTGGATCACCACTTGTAGAAGAATGAAATTAAACTCCTACCTCTCGCCCTGTACAAAAGCCAACTCCAGATGGACCAAAGACCTCAACGTGAAACCTCAAACTCTGAAGGTGATAGAAGACAAAGTTGGCAGCAGACTACAGGACATAGGTGTAGGAAAAGACTTCCTAAATCAGACAGCAGCTGTGCAAGAATTAAGGTCAACAATTGACAAATGAGACCTCATTAAACTCAAAAGCTTCTGTACATCAAAAGAAACAATCAAGGAAGTAAAGAGAAATCCTACAGAGTGGGAGGAAACCTTCATTGCAGAAACATCTGACAAAGCATTGATTTCCAGAATATATAAACTACTCAAAAAACAAAGAAGAAAGAAAACAAATGACCCACTCAATAGATGGAGCAAAGAGCTGAACAGAGATTTCACAAGGGAGGAATTAGAGATGGCTGAGAAACACCTCAAGAAGTGTTCAACATCACTAATCATTAAGGAAATGCAAATCAAAACCACTTTAAGATATCATCGTACTCCAATAAGACTGGGTAGCTTTAAGAAAACAAATGATACCAAGTGCTGGGGAGGTTGTGAGGAAAGGGGAACATTCATCCATTGCTGGTGGGAATGTAAACTCGTGCAGCCACTATGGAAAACAGTGTGGAGAACCCTTGGAAGACTTGGAATGAACTTGCCACCCGACCCAGCCATACCACTCCTAGGCATGTACCCTCAAGACTCACCCCACCACAGAGATACATGCATAGCCATGTTTATTTCAGCTCTCTTCACAATAGCAAGGAGCTCGAACAAACCCAAATGCCCCTCAACTGATGAGTGGATAGAGAAAATGTGGTACATCTACATTTATTTTTGAGACGGGGTCTCCCTTTTGTCCCAGCTGTCCTGGAGCTTGCTCTGTAGACCAGGCTGGCCTTGAACTCACAGAGATCCACCTGCCTCTGCCTCCCAAATGCTAGCATTAAAGGCCTGTGCCACCATGCCTGGCTTTCACATACTTCTTAATAATGAGTTAGCTCATGAAACAGATGAAGAACTATTTCATAAAATCAATTGGCTATGTAATAATATTCTACCAGTAAAACTTAATGACTGCTTATGATTTCAATTAAATACTTAATTTTGTTAATATAGAAAGAGCATATACTCAGCTCAGCATTTCTGGTGTTTAAAAACACTACTATCCATCATTTCTTTCCTTTAAAATGAGAAGGTTAAAATGATAATTTATTCATCAAAACAATGTTGTTAGTATGTACATTGTTACCTCATTTAGTAAGCAAAGGAAATAAATTAAGAAGAAAATTATGTATTTGAATGTTCGATGAATATTTTGTCTATTAATTTCAAAAGTTTCAATCAAATTTTACATGTAATCCAAACGACATGGCAACTGAAAAGCTCTCAAAAATAAGGTGAAATTGCGGTCAATTGTATACTAACAAATCACATCATTTTAAACACAGAGAAGCACAAATCAGAATACACTGCTAAATATTCTGTAGCAAGCTTACATCTAACCAAGCCCAGACAATTTGTTTGACATAATAAGGATGACAGCATTATCTCTGCTGCTCACCTGGCTTCAGAGTTTCCTTTCCAATGTTTTCCTGGCTCTGTGAAGCCATTCTTCAATTATTTCCAGAATCTTAGAGATGCTCTCTACACATCTTGTGACCCTCTTGGATTCCTTTTTGTGTAAGAAAAAATTGCTACACATTGTTTGATTTAAATTGTTGCAGTCATCTGTCCATGTTCCTACTTGCCTCTGTATAATTTCCTTAAGATAAAATGTAGTTGCTTATGGCATATAGGAAAATTCTGGTTGCATTCTGCCAAAGAGTAACAAGACTATGGACTTTGACCCCAGAGAATGCAATAGAGTAGAATTTAAGAAAATCACTCCCTGTTCTTTCCTTAGCACCCTCCTATCCTCATGTTACTAAATAATGTAGAGGGCTTTGAAATTGTATTTTTTTTAAGGCTTATAATGAATGCCACTGGCCTCTCCTGATATGTGGACATGCTGAACAATAAGTGAAATACTGGGGTTTTTTTGAGATAACAAAATGACCAACATAACAAAGTCATATGCTAAAGTTGTTTCTGAAAATATCTTAAACACAAACAGAAACTCCAATTGTACACGTATATATGCTTTAGTATTATCATTTCAATTGGTAAATCTTTTACAGGACTATTCAATAACACTGTATTTGAACTAGAATGTATCATAGCCTAGGGAATAAATCAAACAATCCTAAAAACATCATATAAAAAAGCCTTTTGGCAAAGGTCATTAATTATATGAAAGAGAATAATTTGGTTGCATATGAGACATGGCAGCCTGGAGAGATGTAGCAGTGTTTTAGAACACTGGCTGCTCTTCCAGCTTCCCCTTATTGTGGCTAAGAACTGCCTGTAACTCCAGTTGCAGGGGATGTGATGCCATTTCTGGGCTCTGCAGGAACTACATGACATAGATACACTTAGATATAGGCAAAGCACTCATACACACAAAATTTTTAAAAAATAATTTAATTAAAAAAATTAAAAATTTTTATAAAGATATGGGATATTTTATTATGTTGAACTTTAAAGATTTTATTGAAAATAATTTAATTGTTCTTGTTTACATTGATAACATTTGGAATTTCATTTACTTATAAGATATAATTTGCAAATAACTAATTAAAATTCACCATAATTCAAAAAAGAAATCACTCTTATTTTAGAATACTTTGGGGGTAAGACCCTTAGAAAATGTTGTTTTGGGGATGGAGAGATGGCTCAGTGGTTAAGAGCACTGATTGCTCTTGGAGAGAAACCATATGATGGCTGATTGTCTATAACTCCAGTTTCAAGATATCTGACACACTCTTCTGACCTCCATGGGCATGGTACCATATGGGTGCACTTACACATATGCAGGAAATACAATCATATACATAAAATATAAATAATACATTTAAAAAGAAAATATTGTTGCAAATAAAGTTTGCTTGAAAAATACTAGCATTATTCAGATATAGTATCTATGATCTTAGTATGTTTAAGTAAAGGAGAAAAGACAGATTGGATTAAACATTGATGTCTAATAACTATAACCACTGATTTTCAAATTACTTTTTAGCATTTAGGGGGTTTCTCCATATGATTTCTTGTGTATGGTGCATATTGGCACCAGTGTAATATTTCTAGTGACAAAAAATCTTTTTGCTCTCATATGACATCACATGCAGTATGAGGTATTAGGGCCTGAGGCTCTGATCACATCATTGGTCTCTGGTAAGTGATTGCCCCAATGACACTGAAAGTTTGTTCCTATTAGATAAAAGACTATTTTATGCATGTTCCTCAGAGAAGGACATTTCTTTCTAACTCTTCCTCTATATTCACTTTAATGTCTTGCACATGGGTTGAGTCCTTGTCTGCAATTAGACTCAATATTGATTGAACCTTGTAAGGGGTGTTCAAGGATTATGATTAATTATCACAAGGGGAGCTGATGTATAGCCCTATTAGGTATTAGATGCTGTTCTGAATGCTTTGAACATTCTCACTTATTTCATCTTCGTGATATATTACCTTCATTTTTATAAAAATAAACGGACATGAAGTAATCTTCCTGAGGTAATAAGAGTGAAAGGCAGGAGTTTAGCTGTAGAAGTCAATAACGTCCACTGTGAGTGGTGGAGGCACTGTCTCTGTACTCAAAGTGTTTACTGTGCAGCAACGGGGAGCCTAACACACTTTCAATAAAATTGTAAATGGTAGTAATGTTTTAGATGCTCCAGTCTTCATGAAGTGCATCTATTCTGTGTTTTGTACTTACCTTTTTATATGTAATGTTTTTTTTTTATTTTTACAAGAATCTCATATTCTAAAAGTAGAAAATAAAGATCATTTTCCCTACTGCAAGAAAAACAAAACAATCCTGCCTTTGCCAGATAAGATCTAACTCTGAAAATAGAGTATTAGCAATGAGAACACAATTGTGTCCTATTATATTATATATATATATATATTATATAATCCGCCTGCCTCTGCCTCCCAGAGTGCTAGGATTAAAGGCGTGAGCCACTATGACCGGCTCTAACACCTTTTGAGTTTGGCAAGCATTGGATGTCATGGGTGCACTTACATAATGCTGGCAAACACTCATACACATAAAGTAAAAATTAATAAAATATTTAACAATTCCATCCTTGAGTCAGTGTCAAAGATGGTAGAGTTTAGAAAATACCATTAGACATTCAAATTCTTGAAATCAAAGTAATCTACTGTCAGCATTCAAATACTCATAAGGACTTCTCCCTTAGCCTTTCAGAAATGGTTTATTTAGATTCTTCTATCCAGGTTAGAAAATCTTTCTGGCCCATGATCAATATTAGTTGGCATTTGCCCAAGTTCCACAGGCACAAGATTGCAGAAACATTAACCTGCCAAGCTCCAGGGTCTCATGGTGTCTTCTTAATCTAAACTGCCACCTCAGGTCAAACCCTTGCTTCTTCCATGTTCTCTGAGAACACTGTACAGTTACCCTCTGACTGGTGAAATTTGTAAAAGACAATTCAGAATTATAGTGACTACTAGGGGGATCTTTGACATTGTCTAAAATAAAGTAAGTGCTCCATTAGATAATGTGAATACCAAGACCCTGTTCCACAGCATTTACAGATGAATGGGAACACTAGAGACACACTGTACAATAGCATACAATGATAGTACTGGTAATGTAATATTATAAGAAGTTAGGATACTGTAAAGAGAAAAGAGTTTAACATTTTCATACAGCTAAGAGATTTGGAGATCTAGGCCTTGGGATGAAAAAATGAAGGAATGAGGTACACCCTGTGAGCTTTTATCTGCATGAAAAAAGATTACCCCAATAAGAACCTTAGTCCTAAACCTAGTGGCAGAACGTAAATGACATATTTATGGACAATAACACGGAAAAACAGAGCACAGTGAGAAAGAAGGGGAAATAGAAAACAAACCTGGAAAGATAGTCATGTACAAGGAAGTGAATTCTTAAGGATGCAGACTTTGCTTTCTCTAGTAAGGACTAAGAACATACTTTATACAGATTTATGTCTTAAAGGAACCACTGTGGATGCTTTACCAAGAATAGAATGCAGAAAAGCAGGATTAAGAAGCCTGGGATTACATTAGACAAGGAGGATGGTAAGATTATGACAAATGAAGAATAAATCAATAATGATGTTTTATGCTTTCTAATGCATGCTAGAGTTACAGAATAGGAAAGAGAAGACAAATTCCCAGTGTTGGAGAGGGAGAGGACACTGGAAACTGAATGCCAGCAGTAGCACGGCTTGGAGAGTGAGGAGTCCCCAATGCAGCTCTGAGGGTCCACTGTCATTGGGATGCTACAGGTGCTAATTATAGTAAAGGAATTAAGTCAGGTTTGGGAGATAAAGGTAAGTTAATGGCTTTTCATTGTGCTGAATCTGATTAGATTTTAAAAATATCCAGATCATGAATGCTGACATGGTGTAGATTATAAATTTATGCTTATTTCCAAATAGACAAAAGTTGAGACTATTTTCAAATCTCAAGATAAAATGCAGGGACTATTCTTTTAGGAGAGTTAAAGAAGGTGAGGAACTCTAGAATAAATACATTCTTACTCAACATGGTACATTTCCTGCAAATTTACCCACAGGCAATAGCAAAATAGTCAATCAGTTAATGGGTTCTAGAACAAGGACCTTATATTAAACCTTATAAACCCACAAGAAATGCACTCATGACACCATACCTTCAGAAGTCAAATCTTATCTACAGGCAATAAGGTGACATTCTTACTTAGCTTGTTTATCTTAATTTAGGTTCTTGTTGGAGCTGAGCTTTCTGAAACTGTTCCAGTTCTGATGCTTCTAGAATTATGAATTATGCTTACTAAACTGAATTCTAAAACATTTCTTTATTTTTCTTTTCTTTTACTCATGTATTCATCTGGAGACAGAGTCTCCCTGTATCCCCAGCTGGTCTGGAACTCATTATGTAGACCAGGCTTGCCTCTGTCTCACAGAGATCCACCTTCCTTTGCCCCCGGAGTGCTGGGATTAAAGGCATGTGCCACCACACCAGGCTAAAAGGTTTCTTTTAAGAAGAATGACCAAACCAGTTATGAAAGTGTATGCCTGTATTGACAGCACTTAAAAGGCAGAGGCAAGAGGATCATGATTCAAGGCCTGCTTTGTCTATATAGTGAATTCCAGGCCTGTTAGGGCTACAGAGTGAGACCCTGTCTACAAAACACAAGGAAAAGAATATGAATTAATATGAACAGAATGCTCACGTACTTTTGGGAAATCAAAAGCCTGGGTGATAGAAAAGAAATTTATTCATAAACTCCTTTTAAAAGGATGGTACAGCATATGCATGGCTGCAGAGCTAAACCACTACATTTCATTTTCTGCTTCATTCCTTTCTAACTGTACTACCTAACTTTCCAGAATTAACTAAAAATTGAGTGTTATATACAATTGTTCTTCTGGAACTTCGTTGATAAGTCTGTGGTGCAAACACTCTGCCTGGAGTCCTTGGAATTTCAGAGCATCTGTGAACTTAGTACTAAATAAAAAATTACCCCATTTCTATCAACTGTTCCTAAAAGGTTTAGTTTCCTTCAAAGGCAGGAACAAGCCATAGTATGTGTATTTTCAGTATTTATTACTTCCTTACAGAAATTAGACCTTATTGTAGCCCAGCAGAGTGGCTGCCAGTAACATGGAAAACTGTGATCACTACAAATTTACTAAATTAGGACTGCTGCTAGACTTCATGTGACAGCAGGATTTGACTCTCACGTGACTCATGGACCAAGACTCCAGTAATTCTGTGCCTTTGTGTGATGTCTGTTTCTCTCATCATGTTGTCTGACATTTCCCCAAATAAAAATTTTTGATAAGCAAAACTGAATTATTTTAAACTAATATTTCATTATAATTGGTAATTTTTAAACTTCATGCTTTTAATAATTCCACTTTTAATACCAACTCTTCAGGTTTCATCAGGTGTTCATTTCATCAGGTTTCATCAGGTCTTCAAAGGTGTTCATTTGACACGTGCAACAAATCTTCAGGTAAAGGAATGAAACTAATGAACAAGTTGTATTAGATCAGTGCCTTGGAGCGAGGCTGAGGCTAGTATGAGCTCTCTAGTATGAGGACAGCCTGGGGTACAAAGTGAGAACTTGTCTCAAATAAAACAACAAAAAACTAAAACAAAACACTGAATCTGAGTCATAACAAATAGTCAATAAAAAGCTTGCTGATGTCCTAAAATAGAGAAAGGTAATAAATCGGTTCTATTCATTCTTGCATGGAAAGCCATGGTTGGTGCTCCATGAATAATGAATTATATCTAGGTTGGTGTCTCAGGTCTCTTAACTGGGCGTGGAAGAAATCGTGGCGAAATTGTCCTGCAGCACTTAGGCATCCAGGGGTCTCTGCAGTATATCCGAGCTTAGCAGAAAGCTCAGGAAGAGGCATGAGAGTCCCTAAATCTGTGTGAATGTGCCAGGAGGGCTGGGTTCTTAAAGCTCTCAATGAGCCTGGAAGAGAAGGGTCGGATTCAGGGTCCAGGGAGAGGGTGGGGCGAACTTGAATAGTACCCCACTTAATAGAGGTTTACCCAGCTTGGCTAGGCAACCGAGTGGAACGCGGCACCCCAGCGCGCGCACGAAGCCGGCGTCCTCGCCACGCCCACTTCCTGCTCCATCCCGCGCGTTCCAGGTCCTCTCCCGGTGAACCGGATGCTCTGCCAGTCTCCTCCTCCGCGTCCTTAGCCTCACCCAGCTCCCTCGAGAAGCCGCTGCCACCCCGAGGCCCCGGCCGGGAAGCTGCTGGCAACTGGCCCGGCGGGCGCGGAAGGAGCTGGGCGCGCACGGCTACCGCGCGTGGAGGAGACACTGCCCTGCGGCCATGGGCGCCAGGGCCGCTCCTTCACGCCGGAGACAGGCGGGCCGCCGGCTGCGGTACCTGCCCACTGGGAGCTTCCCCTTCCTCCTCCTCCTGCTGCTGCTCTGCATCCAGCTCGGGGGAGGACAGAAGAAAAAAGAGGTAGACAGGCTCTCAGGGGAAGGGGCGGGGGCGGGGGCGGGGACCGCGTTGCTAGGAAGCCCCGCCGCGTTGCTTGGCAGCGGGGCAAGGCGCGGGTGCAGGGGCGGGAGCCGCGGGGGTGGAGGCTGCTGGGCGTGTCCCCGGGGGCGCCACCCGCTCGGGATGCTGAGGTGGCGGTAGTCTGAAAAACCCTGGTGTGAGGGCTGAAGAAGGTCTGAGTGGCCCCGCCTCAGAGACCCGGGCTTGGGCTGCAGGCCGGCCTTGGGCACCTGTGCCCCTAAAGGGTATACCAGGCTGGAAATATCCTTGGAAGTCCCCACAAACTCCGAGGACTATTAGCCCCTTATTTTCTTCTCTTTGTGTTAAGGGAGGACATCATACCGAGAATGTTTTAGTCTGCATTCCTAATTATACCCTTTTGGAACTGAACGCTTATTTTTGTGTTAAACTCGGCGTGTCATTGTGAGAATAATGTCACATTTTAATATTACGTTTATTTGTGAAGTTCTGGTCACCTGGTTTCAATCTCTGCTCACCTCTAATTTTGAGTGGGTGAGATTTGAAGGGGACCATAAAAGATTTGCAGAATTATTTGTGAACTTGGTTATGCAGAATTATTATGGAAAGCTGATTTTGCATGTTCTCAAAGAAATTTATTATGGAAATGTGTCTTAAAATTCGAATTGTGGACCATTTTGGTACTAGTATTCTGCCTATATGGTTGAAATTAGGCATTGTACATGAAACTCATAACCTGGATCAGGTTCAAGATAGTACCAGATTTTTTTTTAATAGCTGGGTGGTGAGTGAAAAAGTCATTTCACATGTAACCTAATTCCACTTTTTGCTTGGAACAGCTTCAATATTTATTAAGAACTGTGCTTTAAACCCCCTCCGCTCCCTTTAGATTTTGAGCTTGAAAAGTAGGCCTTACAAAATTCTTGACGTTTTGATAAGAGATTGGAGAAATTCTGTAGTTGAAATTGCATTTTGAATACAAATTAAAGATGTGTTTTCTAGCACTTTGTATCTGTGTGGTGTATTCCTCCCAGAATTTAGTACTTGCGAAAGGTTGAGATTGAGTAGATTGTTTTGGGGGGCAATAATTTATAAGGAGCTCCATGAAAATTGTATTTTATCACCTAGGAGTGTTACTATGGCCATTCTTTCAGTTGAAGGGAAAAGTATTGAGTATACAGCTTTGGGCTGGAGAGATGGCCTAGCGGTTAAGAGCGCCGACTGCTCTTGCAGAGGACCCGGGTTCGATCCCCAGCACCCACATGGCGGCCGAGAGCCGTCTGAAACTCCAATTCCAGGAGAACTCCAGTTTCCAGGGGAGTCTGACGCCCTCTTCTGACCTCCGCGGATTTGCACGTCACGGGTGCACAGACTTGCATGCAGACAATACATTCACACACATACGGAAATAAATAAAATTAAAAAATAAATAAAAAAAAAGAGTATACAGCTTTGTAGCATCTTAACATCTTGGATTGCAAGACCATTTTCAATATGTAAACTGTTTGGTACATTAAATCTAAATTATAAGATTTTCTTTCCTCAAAATCCTTAAGATATTCTTTAGACAAGATGTTTTAAAAATGAAAAAAAAAGTTAGAGGCCAGCAAGATTGCTCAGTAGTTGGAGGCTTTTGCTGTTAAGCCTGTGACCTGAGTTCCAGCTGCATAGTTAACACAATGTAAGGGAAGATCAGCTACAAATAGGTACACACATAAAGTAGGTGTAAAAAGTTAGGGAGAACATGCTTTGAAACTTATAGTATGCATTTTAATATAGGCATAATAGCATCATTAAGGAATTAATGAACTGAAAATGTTAAGAATAAAAGGAAGTGTCTTACTGGAATATTATCAGTTTTAGTTGGTTATATAAAAATAGTCATTGATATTTGAAGATGAGAAAGACATTTGCTTTCTCTTTTATGTTACCATGAGAAAACAAGTATTTATAATGGAAAGAGGCAGGTTAGTTTAGATTAAATAAATAGTACTGATAATATTTAATGAAGAGGGTTTTTTTGTTTATTTTAGAAGTAGGGTTCTGAAAGATGGCTTAACATCTTCAAGAGGATGGGCATAGTTTGGGCCAGAATCATCTCTCCTTGGAAAAAGTGCTGATCATTGATTGGCAAGTTAGTTCTTAGTGGCAAAACTTGAAAGAAGGTATAAAATTGACTATAAATTGTGGAATCTATTAAAGTAGTAAACAATATCTTATTATACTGAATTTAACACATTGGGAGTTGAAAATCATTCTTAAGTTATGTAAGGAAAGGATAAAGAAGTAGAGATAGAGTGGACAAGATGTTAGGAACTTAGATTATTGCAGAGACATACAAGTTTGTGCACCTCTAAAACTCACAGCTTGAATTCCTAATTTTAATGTGTTAGCTTGGGGAATGGATGTTGGCAAGTGATTAGGTCTTGACTGTTAAAACTATTATCAGTGGGCATTCCATACCTTATATAAAATAAAGAGACCCCAGAGAACTTTTGATTTCTTTTTGCCATGTGGAGTGATAGGAAAGGAGTCTGCCGTCTTGAAGAGAATCCTCATTTAAAACTTCACCAGAACCTCACCATGTTGCCACCCTGGTGTTGGATTTCCAATAGAAATAAATTTCTATATTTAAGTCCCTTACTGTATGGTACTTTGTTATAGCAGTCCTAGGTGACTAAGATGGTTGTGTATTTATCTTCACATGATTGGCTTTCCAGTTTTGTTTGCCTAACATCTGCCTTCCTTGGTTTGTTTCAAAATGAGAAGCCAGGACTCTTGCAAGTTCCAGATAGCATTTTTTTGTTAAGAGAACATGATTATTCCAGCATTTGCAAATTATTAGCCTATGGGTGAGCAAATACTACAATTATGAGAAACTTTTAAAAGTGCTCAAGAATTGTTTACTCCTCTGTTTTGAGGTGTATATGAAAACTCATAACCCGAGAGCAAAACTTATGTAGAAAATAGGAAGTCCATGGGTTCTTGATGCAATGGCCTAGCTAGCCCTGCAATTGCTGAAAAGATGTGTGTTATGTGATATATATAGGCAGGATTCTTGAGAGGAATAGAATAACGTGCACATGCCTTTTTGCATACACACACACACACACACACACACACACACACACACAAGACACACAGAGACAGAGAGAGAGAAAACTCCCTACACCTTTTTCTTTTCTTTTTTTTTTTTGTGATTTTTATTGGGGTTAATCATGGAGTTTGGAACGTATCTGTTGTGGGCATCCACCCAAAAGTCCATTCTAATCTTCCTGAGGTGTTTTTCTGGAACCTTCTCTTTTTCTTTGTGATACCCTTGTTGCCAGCAACAGCTTCAGGCCCAGGGTTCCTTGAAAGAACATTTCCTTTTTTTCTTAGAGACACTCATGTTTGCAGTCTCTTCTGGTTCACTGGTCATTTACTTCTTAGGGGCAGACTTCTTCCTTTTCCGAACAGGAGGGCTTGTGTGGTAGTAGCAGTCTCTTCAGGATCACTGACCAACTCCTCCTTGGGGAGAACTTTCTTTTTCGTTTAGGGGAAGGGGAAGAGGGACAGGTGGCTCTTCCTTCCATTTTCCTGAGGAACCTCTTGGGCCTTTCTTTGTTTTTTTTTTTTCTTCTTTTGGGGTTTTTCACATATCTTTTCACGATCTTCTGGAGCACTACTGTTTTCCGTGTTTCCTGAAGAGGCCAGGGCCAAAGACCTAGGGGCTTTTTCTCCCACCAGCAGTACCCCTCTTACTGCTGACTGGTTCAGACCAGTTTAGCCAAGGTTGGTTCTGGACATATGTCAGCTTAGAGCTGTAGATTATAAGTGCTCTCTCCTTTGTTTAAGATGACAAATCCAAAATTAGGGGAGGGATACCTGCTCTACAAAGGCAAGAAAGCTTAAAAGGCATGGGCCCCTCAGAGGCTTTGGATTTTTTCCATTTTCAAATCCCCTTTCTATTTGTGGAGCTTTTCTTCCTGTGTGAGTATGTGTATGTTTCTTTGCTTTTCAATTTTAAATTAAATTAATTCAGTAATTCATTAAAAAAAATTGGTGTTGAGAGTGAACATATGTGAGTATTGTCTTTGTGTTATCTCCCTTCATCCTGGTCCCCCTTCAATTCTTCCCATGTCCCCCACTCCTCTCAGTTTCTTGTCCTCTTTGATTATTGTTACATATCATACATTTATAAATATACATGTATATATAATGCACTGAGTCTGTTTAGTGGTGCTTCTGTGTACCTGTGTTTAGGACTGCCAATTCGGGATTAAATAATGCCTAAGGAAACAGTTCTCTGGATAAAATTGTTTCTCCATTCTCATATCCTCTGAAGCCCGTAGCTTTTCATCTTGGGGTGGGACCTCACGGCATTTCAGTACCCATCCTGGAATGTCCACTGGTTTTGTCATAATGCAGATCTCATTAGAGGACCAAACGTGTAAGTTTCCCTATCATGTCCACCCACTCCTCCGTGATGTTCCCTGTACCTTTCTTTTATGACACATTATAGATGTGTCACTAAGGGGTGGTCACCTCACAGTCACTTATTCTCTGTGTTTGACCAGTTGTAGAATTTTGTAATAGTCTCCATCTGCTCCAAAAAGAAAATTCTTTGATGAATGGTGAAAGGTACCTTTATACATATTTAAAATGAGGACGGAGGAGCTGGAGTGATTACTCAGTGTTCAAGAGCACTGACTGCTCCTGTAGAGGACCTGGGTTTGATTGCAAGCATCCACATGGTAGCCAACAACTACCTGTAACTCCAGTACTAGAGGATTTGATTCCCTCTTCTGACCTCNAAGTAAAGGAGAAAGACCAGATTGGATTAAACCTGATTGTTATAAACTTAACCACTGGATTTTCAAATTACTTTTTAGCATTTAGGGGGTTTCTCCATATGATTTCTTGTGTATGGTGCATATTGGCACCAGTGTAATATTTCTAGTGACAAAAAATCTTTTTGCTCTCATATGACATCACATGCAGTATGAGGTATTAGGGCCTGAGGCTCTGATCACATCATTGGTCTCTGGTAAGTGATTGCCCCAATGACACTGAAAGTTTGTTCCTATTAGATAAAAGACTATTTTATGCATGTTCCTCAGAGAAGGACATTTCTTTCTAACTCTTCCTCTATATTCACTTTAATGTCTTGCACATGGGTTGAGTCCTTGTCTGCAATTAGACTCAATATTGATTGAACCTTGTAAGGGGTGTTCAAGGATTATGATTAATTATCACAAGGGGAGCTGATGTATAGCCCTATTAGGTATTAGATGCTGTTCTGAATGCTTTGAACATTCTCACTTATTTCATCTTCGTGATATATTACCTTCATTTTTATAAAAATAAACGGACATGAAGTAATCTTCCTGAGGTAATAAGAGTGAAAGGCAGGAGTTTAGCTGTAGAAGTCAATAACGTCCACTGTGAGTGGTGGAGGCACTGTCTCTGTACTCAAAGTGTTTACTGTGCAGCAACGGGGAGCCTAACACACTTTCAATAAAATTGTAAATGGTAGTAATGTTTTAGATGCTCCAGTCTTCATGGAAGTTGCCTCTATTCTGTTTTTTACCTTACCTTTTACTGTAATGTTTTTTTTTATTTTTACAAGAATCTTATATTGTAAAAGTAGAAAATAAAGATCATTTTCCCTACTGCAAGAAGTAAAAACAAAACAATCCTGCCTTTGCCAGCTAAGATCTAACTCTGAAAATAGAGTATTTGCAATGAGAACACAATTGTGTCTATTATATTATCTATATTATATTACCTAATCCCGCCTGCCTCGCCTCCCAGAGTGCTAGGATTAAGGCGTGAGCCAACATGACGTCTCTAACACCTTTTGAGTTTGGCAAGCATTGGATGTCATGGGTGCACTTACATAATGCTGGCAAAACACTCATACACTAAATAAAACATTAATAAAATATTAAACTTCCATCCTTGAGTCAGTGTCAAAGATGGTAGAGTTTAGAAAATACCATTAGACATTCAAATTCTTGAAATCAAAGTAATCTACTGTCAGCATTCAAATACTCATAAGGACTTCTCCCTTAGCCTTTCAGAAATGGTTTATTTAGATTCTTCTATCCAGGTTAGAAAATCTTTCTGGCCCATGATCAATATTAGTTGGCATTTGCCCAAGTTCCACAGGCACAAGATTGCAGAAACATTAACCTGCCAAGCTCCAGGGTCTCATGGTGTCTTCTCAATCTAAACTGCCACCTCAGGTCAAACCCTTGCTTCTTCCATGTTCTCTGAGAACACTGTACAGTTACCCTCTGACTGGTGAAATTTGTAAAAGACAATTCAGAATTATAGTGACTACTAGGGGGATCTTTGACATTGTCTAAAATAAAGTAACGTGCTCCATTAGATAATGTGCATACAACGACCCGTTCACAGCATTTACATATGACTGGGAAACACTAGCGACACCACCTGTACAATAGGCATTACAATGATAGTACTGGTTAATGTAATATTATACAAGTTAGGGATACTGAAAGAGAAAAGAGTTTAAACCTTTTCATACAGCTAAGAGATTTGGAGATCTAGGCCTTGGGATGAAAAAATGAAGGAATGAGGTACACCCTGTGAGCTTTTATCTGCATGAAAAAAGATTACCCCAATAAGAACCTTAGTCCTAAACCTAGTGGCAGAACGTAAATGACATATTTATGGACAATAACACGGAAAAACAGAGCACAGTGAGAAAGAAGGGGAAATAGAAAACAAACCTGGAAAGATAGTCATGTACAAGGAAGTGAATTCTTAAGGATGCAGACTTTGCTTTCTCTAGTAAGGACTAAGAACATACTTTATACAGATTTATGTCTTAAAGGAACCACTGTGGATGCTTTACCAAGAATAGAATGCAGAAAAGCAGGATTAAGAAGCCTGGGATTACATTAGACAAGGAGGATGGTAAGATTATGACAAATGAAGAATAAATCAATAATGATGTTTTATGCTTTCTAATGCATGCTAGAGTTACAGAATAGGAAAGAGAAGACAAATTCCCAGTGTTGGAGAGGGAGAGGACACTGGAAACTGAATGCCAGCAGTAGCACGGCTTGGAGAGTGAGGAGTCCCCAATGCAGCTCTGAGGGTCCACTGTCATTGGGATGCTACAGGTGCTAATTATAGTAAAGGAATTAAAGTCAGGTTTGGAGGCTAATGGTAAGTAATGGCTTCTTCCATTGTGCTTTATCATGATTAGATTTTAAAAATATCCAGATCATGAATGCTGACATGGTGTAGATTATAAATTTATGCTTATTTCCAAATAGACAAAAGTTGAGACTATTTTCAAATCTCAAGATAAAATGCAGGGACTATTCTTTTAGGAGAGTTAAAGAAGGTGAGGAACTCTAGAATAAATACATTCTTACTCAACATGGTACATTTCCTGCAAATTTACCCACAGGCAATAGCAAAATAGTCAATCAGTTAATGGGTTCTAGAACAAGGACCTTATATTAAACCTTATAAACCCACAAGAAATGCACTCATGACACCATACCTTCAGAAGTCAAATCTTATCTACAGGCAATAAGGTGACATTCTTACTTAGCTTGTTTATCCTAATTTAGGTTCTTGTTGGAGCTGAGCTTTCTGAAACTGTTCCAGTTCTGATGCTTCTAGAATTATGAATTATGCTTACTAAACTGAATTCTAAAACATTTCTTATTTTCTCTTTTTCTTTTATTATTTTTTTTTTTTTTTTTTTTTTTTTTTTTTTTTCCAGCTGTCCTAGAATTCTATGTAGACCTGGCTGCCCTCTGTCTCACAGAGATCCACATTCCTTAGCCCCCCGGAGTACTGGATAAAGGCATGTGCCACCACACCAGGCTTTAAAAGGTTTCTTTTACGCCGCATTGACCAAACCAGTTATGAAAGTGTATGCCTGTATTGACAGCACTTAAAAGGCAGAGGATCACTGTGAGATTGAAGCAAGCCTAGTATACATAGGGAGTCCCAGGCCAGCCTGGTCTATATAGTGATCTCCAGGCCTGTTAGGGCTACAGAGTGAGTGAACCCTGTTCTAACAAACACAAGGAAAAGAATATGAATTAATATGAACAGAATGCTCACGTACTTTTGGGAAATCAAAAGCCTGGGTGATAGAAAAGAAATTTATTCATAAACTCCTTTTAAAAGGATGGTACAGCATATGCATGGCTGCAGAGCTAAACCACTACATTTCATTTTCTGCTTCATTCCTTTCTAACTGTACTACCTAACTTTCCAGAATTAACTAAAAATTGAGTGTTATATACAATTGTTCTTCTGGAACTTCGTTGATAAGTCTGTGGTGCAAACACTCTGCCTGGAGTCCTTGGAATTTCAGAGCATCTGTGAACTTAGTACTAAATAAAAAATTACCCCATTTCTATCAACTGTTCCTAAAAGGTTTAGTTTCCTTCAAAGGCAGGAACAAGCCATAGTATGTGTATTTTCAGTATTTATTACTTCCTTACAGAAATTAGACCTTATTGTAGCCCAGCAGAGTGGCTGCCAGTAACATGGAAAACTGTGATCACTACAAATTTACTAAATTAGGACTGCTGCTAGACTTCATGTGACAGCAGGATTTGACTCTCACGTGACTCATGGACCAAGACTCCAGTAATTCTGTGCCTTTCGTGTGATGTCTTGTTTCTCTCATCATGTGTCTGGACATTTCCCCAAAATAAAAATTTTTGATAAGAAAAATGAATTAATTTTAAAACTAATCTTCATTATAATGGTAATTTTTAAACTTCAGCTTTTAATAATTCACTTTAATAAAATCTTTCAGGTTTTCATCAGGTGTTGGTGTTCATTTCATTTCAGGTTTCCTCAGGTCTTCAAAAGGTGTTCATTTGACATCGTGCAAACACATTTCAGGTTAAAGGGAATGGAAATAATGAACACGTTGTATTGATCAGTTGCCCTTGAGCTATGCTGAGGTAGTTATGAGCTTCTCGTTTGAGGACAGCCTGGGGTACAAAGTGAGACTTGTCTCAAAATAACAACAAAAAACTAAAACAAAACACTGAATCTGAGTCATAACAAATAGTCAATAAAAAGCTTGCTGATGTCCTAAAATAGAGAAAGGTAATAAATCGGTTCTATTCATTCTTGCATGGAAAGCCATGGTTGGTGCTCCATGAATAATGAATTATATCTAGGTTGGTGTCTCAGGTCTCTTAACTGGGCGTGGAAGAAATCGTGGCGAAATTGTCCTGCAGCACTTAGGCATCCAGGGGTCTCTGCAGTATATCCGAGCTTAGCAGAAAGCTCAGGAAGAGGCATGAGAGTCCCTAAATCTGTGTGAATGTGCCAGGAGGGCTGGGTTCTTAAAGCTCTCAATGAGCCTGGAAGAGAAGGGTCGGATTCAGGGTCCAGGGAGAGGGTGGGGCGAACTTGAATAGTACCCCACTTAATAGAGGTTTACCCAGCTTGGCTAGGCAACCGAGTGGAACGCGGCACCCCAGCGCGCGCACGAAGCCGGCGTCCTCGCCACGCCCACTTCCTGCTCCATCCCGCGCGTTCCAGGTCCTCTCCCGGTGAACCGGATGCTCTGCCAGTCTCCTCCTCCGCGTCCTTAGCCTCACCCAGCTCCCTCGAGAAGCCGCTGCCACCCCGAGGCCCCGGCCGGGAAGCTGCTGGCAACTGGCCCGGCGGGCGCGGAAGGAGCTGGGCGCGCACGGCTACCGCGCGTGGAGGAGACACTGCCCTGCGGCCATGGGCGCCAGGGCCGCTCCTTCACGCCGGAGACAGGCGGGCCGCCGGCTGCGGTACCTTGCCCACTGGGAGCTTCCCTTCTTCCTCCTCCTGCTGCTGCTCTGCATCCAGCTCGGGGGAGGACAGAAGAAAAAAAGAGGTAGACAGGCTCTCAGGGAGGGCGGGGGGCGGGGGGCGGGGACCGCGTTGCTAGGAAGCCCCGCCGCGTTGCTTGGCAGCGGGGCAAGGCGCGGGTGCAGGGGCGGGAGCCGCGGGGGTGGAGGCTGCTGGGCGTGTCCCCGGGGGCGCCACCCGCTCGGGATGCTGAGGTGGCGGTAGTCTGAAAAACCCTGGTGTGAGGGCTGAAGAAGGTCTGAGTGGCCCCGCCTCAGAGACCCGGGCTTGGGCTGCAGGCCGGCCTTGGGCACCTGTGCCCCTAAAGGGTATACCAGGCTGGAAATATCCTTGGAAGTCCCCACAAACTCCGAGGACTATTAGCCCCTTATTTTCTTCTCTTTGTGTTAAGGGAGGACATCATACCGAGAATGTTTTAGTCTGCATTCCTAATTATACCCTTTTGGAACTGAACGCTTATTTTTGTGTTAAACTCGGCGTGTCATTGTGAGAATAATGTCACATTTTAATATTACGTTTATTTGTGAAGTTCTGGTCACCTGGTTTCAATCTCTGCTCACCTCTAATTTTGAGTGGGTGAGATTTGAAGGGGACCATAAAAGATTTGCAGAATTATTTGTGAACTTGGTTATGCAGAATTATTATGGAAAGCTGATTTTGCATGTTCTCAAAGAAATTTATTATGGAAATGTGTCTTAAAATTCGAATTGTGGACCATTTTGGTACTAGTATTCTGCCTATATGGTTGAAATTAGGCATTGTACATGAAACTCATAACCTGTCAGGTTCAAGGTAGTACCAGATTTTTTTTTTAATAGCTGGGTGGTGAGTGAAAAAGTCATTTCACATGTAACCTAATTCCACTTTTTGCTTGGAACAGCTTCAATATTTATTAAGAACTGTGCTTTAAACCCCCTCCGCTCCCTTTAGATTTTGAGCTTGAAAAGTAGGCCTTACAAAATTCTTGACGTTTTGATAAGAGATTGGAGAAATTCTGTAGTTGAAATTGCATTTTGAATACAAATTAAAGATGTGTTTTCTAGCACTTTGTATCTGTGTGGTGTATTCCTCCCAGAATTTAGTACTTGCGAAAGGTTGAGATTGAGTAGATTGTTTTGGGGGGCAATAATTTATAAGGAGCTCCATGAAAATTGTATTTTATCACCTAGGAGTGTTACTATGGCCATTCTTTCAGTTGAAGGGAAAAGTATTGAGTATACAGCTTTGGGCTGGGAGATGGCCTAGCGGTTAAGAGCGCGCCGACTGCTCTGCAGAGGACCCGGGTTCGATCCCCACACCCACTGGCGGCGCGAGCCGTCTGAAACTCCAATTCCAGGAGAACTCCAGTTCCAGGGGAGTCTGACGCCCTCTTCTGACCTCCGCGGATTTGCACGCACGGGTGCACGACTTGCATGCAGACAATACATTCATCACAATACGGAAATAAATAAATTTAAAAAAAATAAAAAAAAAAGTATACAGCTTTGTAGCATCTTAACATCTTGGATTGCAAGACCATTTTCAATATGTAAACTGTTTGGTACATAAATCTAAATTATAAGATTTTCTTTCCTCAAAATCCTTAATAATATCTTTAGACAGATGTTTTAAAAATGAAAAAAAAAGTTAGGGCCAGCAAGATTGCTCAGTAGTTGGAGGCTTTTGCTGTTAAGCCTGTGACCTGAGTTCCAGCTGCATAGTTAACACAATGTAAGGGAAGATCAGCTACAAATAGGTACACACATAAAGTAGGTGTAAAAAGTTAGGGAGAACATGCTTTGAAACTTATAGTATGCATTTTAATATAGGCATAATAGCTCATTAGGAATTAATGAACTGAAATGTTAAGATAAAAGGGAGTGTCTTACTGGAATATTATCAGTTTTGTTGGTTATTAAAATAGTCATTGATATTTGAGTGAGAAAGACCTTTGCTTTCTCTTTATGTTACCTGGCGTTTTTATGGGGGTTCGTGATAATAATGTTGCTAATATTAATGAAGAGGGTTTTTTTGTTATTTTTTTGGTGGGTTCTAGAGTGCGGTTCCTCTTCAGGGTGGGCCTGTTTGGGCCCGTCTCTCTCCTTGGGTGCTGATCTGCTAGAGTTGCAAGTTTTCTTAGTGGCAAAACTTGAAAGAAGGTATAAAATTGGCTTATTGTGGAATCTATTAAAGTAGTAAACAATATCTTATTTACTGAATTTAACACATTGGGAGTTGAAAATCATTTTAAGTTATGTAAGGAAAGGATAAAGAAGTAGAGATAGAGTGGACAAGATGTTAGGAACTTAGATTATTGCAGAGACATACAAGTTTGTGCACCTCTAAAACTCACAGCTTGAATTCCTAATTTTAATGTGTTAGCTTGGGGAATGGATGTTGGCAAGTGATTAGGTCTTGACTGTTAAAACTATTATCAGTGGGCATTCCATACCTTATATAAAATAAAGAGACCCCAGAGAACTTTTGATTTCTTTTTGCCATGTGGAGTGATAGGAAAGGAGTCTGCCGTCTTGAAGAGAATCCTCATTTAAAACTTCACCAGAACCTCACCATGTTGCCACCCTGGTGTTGGATTTCCAATAGAAATAAATTTCTATATTTAAGTCCCTTACTGTATGGTACTTTGTTATAGCAGTCCTAGGTGACTAAGATGGTTGTGTATTTATCTTCACATGATTGGCTTTCCAGTTTTGTTTGCCTAACATCTGCCTTCCTTGGTTTGTTTCAAAATGAGAAGCCAGGACTCTTGCAAGTTCCAGATAGCATTTTTTTGTTAAGAGAACATGATTATTCCAGCATTTGCAAATTATTAGCCTATGGGTGAGCAAATACTACACTTATGAGAAACTTTTAAAAGTGCTCAAGATTGTTTCTCCTCTGTTTTGAGGTGTATATGAAAACTCATAGCCCGAGAGCAAAACTTATGTAGAAAATAGGAAGTCCATGGGTTCTTGATGCAATGGCCTAGCTAGCCCTGCAATTGCTGAAAAGATGTGTGTTATGTGATATATATAGGCAGGATTCTTGAGAGGAATAGAATAACGTGCACATGCCTTTTGCTACACACACACAAACCACACACACACCACACCACACACACAGACACACAGAGACAGAGAGAGAGAAAACTCCCCTACACCTTTTTCTTTTCTTTTTTTTTGTGATTTTTATTGGGGTTAATCATGGAGTTGGGAAGGTATCTGTGTGGGCATCCTCTCCCAAAAGTTCATTCTAATCTTCCTGAGGTGTTTTCTGGAACCTTCTCTTTTTCTTTGTGATACCCTTGTTGCCAGCAACAGCTTCAGGCCAGGGTTCCTTGAAAGAACATTTCCTTTTTTTCTTAGAGACACTCATGTTTGCAGTCTCTTCTGGTTCACTGGTCATGTTACTTCTTAGGGGCAGAACTTCTTCCTTTTCCGAACAGGAGGGCTTGTGTGGTAGTAGCAGTCTCTTCAGGATCACTGACCAACCTCCTTGGGGAGAACTTTCTTTTTCGTTTAGGGGAAGGGGAAGAAGTGACAGGTGGCTCTTCCTTCCATTTCCTGAGGAACCTCTTGGGCCTTTCTTGTTTTTTTTTTTTTCTTTTGGGGTTTTTCACATACTTTTCGAATCTTCTGGAGCACTACTGTTTTCCGTGTTTCCTGAAGAGGCCAGGGCCAAAGACCTAGGGGCTTTTTCTCCCACCAGCAGTACCCCTCTTACTGCTGACTGGTTCAGACCAGTTTAGCCAAGGTTGGTTCTGGACATATGTCAGCTTAGAGCTGTAGATTATAAGTGCTCTCTCCTTTGTTTAAGATGACAAATCCAAAATTAGGGGAGGGATACCTGCTCTACAAAGGCAAGAAAGCTTAAAAGGCATGGGCCCCTCAGAGGCTTTGGATTTTTTCCATTTTCAAATCCCCTTTCTATTTGTGGAGCTTTTTTCCTTTGTGAGTATGTGTATGTTTCTTTGCTTTTCAATTTTAATAAATTAATTCAGTAATTCATTAAAAAAAATTTTTTTGTTATAACATATGTGAGTATTGTCTTTGTGTTATCTCCTTCATCCTGGTCCCCCTTCAATTCTTCCCATGTCCCCCACTTCCTCTCAGTTTCTGTCCTCTTTGCATTTTGTTACATATCATACATTTATAAATTATACATGTAGATAATATATATATTATATATATTATATATATATATATCACTAAGTTCATTTAGTTGTGCTCCTGTGTAGCTGTGTTTAGGGCTACCAGTTGGGTTATTAACCTCTCAGGGAACTATACCCTGAAGATAACTGATTTTCCTTCCATCAGCATCCAGTGATTCCCTGGACCTCTTCATCCCGAGGTGGGATTCCTTGAGATTCTCCCCATCCATCTTGTCATGACAAGTGGTTTTGTCATTATGTAGATCTTGTAGACTACTATTCTGTGGAAATGTCATTGGTGAAGCTTCTCCATAATGTCTAGAATACATTTACTAGCAGTAGGAGTCTTGTATCTCCGCCCCCTCTTCCTGGATGTTTCCTGAACCTTAGTGTAGAGGTTGCATTGTAGAAGTGTCACTTAAGGCCGGGCACCTCACAGTTACTTATTCTCCTTTGTCTGTACACTCTCTGTAAACATAAGGATGTGTATATGTATATAATATAATATTATATATCTATATATATATATAATACATATATACACTACCCACACACACACACCACATCTATAGATCTATATCTGTTATATACTATTAAGTATTTTTTTTTTTTTCTGGTCTTTTTGAGACAGGGTCTTCCTGTAGCCTCAGCTGTCCTGGAACTCACTCTGTAGAGCAGGCTGGCCTTGAACTCACAAAGATCCTCCTGCCGCTGCCTCCCAAGTGCTAGGATTAAAGGTGTGAGCCACCATGCCTGGCTGCTGATTAGATTTTAATGAGGAATTTTGTGGGGCACATTCATAGTTTGAAGAATTTAGTATTCCTTTGAATTTTAAATGGCTGCATGCATACTTCAGCCAGTGATGTGTATGCACGTGTGCAAGTGTGTGGGTGTGGTTAGGAGTGGGGGTGGTGTGTTCTTAGTTTTATGCAGATGCTTTAGGTGTCCTTGTCTAGTTTTTTTTCCCCCTGGTGACAGGTAAGGTTCGAGATCATTGATTTTATTCTCCAGGTTTGCTGAGTAAATAGCATGAATAATCTCCTTTTTAACCCATGATGGAATAGTGAACCTTTATTTACTATTTTTGATTATTAAGTTTGGAGCTAAAGGCATGCTATAATCTATTTTCATTGTTTCCAATATTGTTGGTTTCTTTTATAGTTTAGAAAAATTTTTAAATAGCTACCATGAAAATAGGTAATTTGAGTTAGAAATAAGAAAGCATTGTTGAATCAAAATGATGTTTTAAGCCAGATGTCGTGGTACACGCCTTTAACCCCAGCAATGTGGAAAAAGAGGCAGGTGGATCTCTCTGAGATCCAAGCCAGCCTGGTCTGTATAGTGAGTTCTAGGCCAGCTGTGGCTACAGAGAGACCCTGTCTCAAAATAGTGATTTGATCTTGAGTTTTAGCCGAATAATGCAGGACGAATGTTACCAGGAAAGAGGTTCTCTTTAGGGGTTCTCTCAGTGTCATTAAAAAGAATTTGGAACAATCTGTTGTTGTTCTTTTAGAAAACAGCCAGAACTGACTAGAGACCAAGACATCAGCTCCAGAGAAAGTAGAGTGTTTTGCTTCTCATCCACCTGTGCCCCTTTTCTAAGCCTAGGGAACAATCTGCGGAAGAGGGGGCGTGGTAGAATGTAAGGGCTTTGATTGGGGTTAATGGTGAAACTACAACAATATAGACTGGACACTCATTTGATCAACTTGATTGAACATACAAGCCCCCCCTGCTGGATGGTGGGACCCATGAGCTGTGTGGGTTTGGGCACAACTGCTTGCAAATTGGTTTTACATGAAGGATGCTTGTACTCACAAATTATCACTTATTGTTAAAAAAAAATGAAAACAAAACAAAACAAAAAAGCAGAGAAAGATGCAGAAAAGTTATGGCAGAATGCATGATCTGGGATGGGTAGGGGTGGGGTGGGAGGAAGGGAAGGGGATATATGCCTGAACTGAATTGGAAAATGATGTATGAAATACACAAAGCATCAAAAAAAAAAAAAAAGAATTTGGAAATGGAATTGAAAGGGAGCTCAAGACAGTTTTATTAGCTTTTTTTATGAGAAAAATACTATTTTAGGTAAGCTGTGAATCTTGGCAACTTTCAGAAGAAGGAAAACAAAGAATCCAAAGAGAGATTCACTTTACTTTACTGGAAGTCAACAAGTCCACAAGTCCACACATAGCAGAAGGAGAGAGGGCTTCAGAGAGAGTGAAAAGGCCCAGAATGCCCAGGAAACCATGCTTAGCTTTTGATTAGTATCCAAAAATAAGGATAAAGAAAAGTGTAGGGGGCTGGGGAAGTGGCCCAATGGTTAAGAGAACTTGTTCCTCTTTCCAAGGACCTGGTTTTAATTCCCATCACCCACATCAGGCAGCTCACAACTGCCTGTCTCCAGCTTCAGGGGGATACCAACTTTCTGGCTTTTGCCAGATCCTTCACTCATGTGCAGATTTACACACACACACACACACACACACACACTTTTGGCTTTTGCCAGATCTTTCACTCATGTGCAGATTTACACACACACACACACACACACACACACACACACACACACACACACACACAGACTCCTCCCCACACAGTTAAAAGAAGTATTAAAATAGTAAAGTAATAGTAAAGTAACAAAAAGTAAAAGTTAAGCAGCCCTTAATGCTCTCTGCAAGAGGCTTCTGGGAAGGATAAGTACCATCTCACTAAGATGATAGCAGCCCCTCCCTTTGTGGAAGCTTAGGATGCCAGTTATCCTCTCAGGGTTAGAGATGAAATTTAGAATAAAGCCGTGTACCTTTCCTTTTCCATGTGGTCATCCAGATTCTGGGCCTGAGCTGTGTGAACATTTCTATTGTTTCCAGAGAAATGAGAGATGGGCCCAATATTTCAGTAGCCTGAGGCCACTGTAGCAAATGCAAAGTGCTAATATAGAAGATGCATGTCCCTTAATTAGGTGACAGTATTGTAGACAGTTACAATAATCTTCATTTCTTTGGCATCTTATATCCAAGGTCTCAAACCAATTTCCTGATGTTGTGACATGTTCATGAATTGGTTATCCTTTTAATATTTGCAATATTTCAAGACTATGTGGAATGTTGCTTTCATTTTATATGATCTTGGAAACATTTGATATGATTTGGTCATTTATTCTAAACAATATCTTTTCTGTAGAATTATTAACTTTAAATTTCCTAAAGACTGCTCTGTGGGTCATTTTATGGGATATACACACATATGAGTTCATGTTAATTTATAAAGTTCCTTCCTAAAAGTATACTAATGTATGATTTTGGATGAGGATGTTTGCCTCTTTTTAAGTTAGCCTTCATAACTAAGGCAGGAGTGGAGAGACAGAGGTAGTACCACCCCTGGATTGAGAGTTTTGAGAGAATAAATAACTTTTTTTTTTTTTTTTTTTTTGGTTATATTTTGCGAGCAAATGGTCCCCTCTTTTTTAGTACCAAGCTGTCCGGAGCTCGCTCTGAACCAGGCCTGGCCTGAACTCACAGAGATCCACCTGCCTCTGCCTCCCAAGTGCTGGGATTAAAGGAGTGCGCCACCACGCCTGGCGAGAATAAATAACTTTTAACTGTGATTATCAGTATAGAATTACATGAGGTTAAGCACTGAACTGATCCTTAATTACAGTTGCCATATATATATATATATATATGTATATATATATATATATATATGTGTGTGTGTGTGTCTATATATCTGTACATACATAGATACATATTTATTTATGTGATGTTATCACATGGGGATTGAATATAAAATGTTCTAAAATAATCTTATGTCTCTTCGAAAGTGTGACATTGATAATAAAACTGCAGTATATTTTCCCATAATTCTTTCTCCTCATAAGTAAGTAACCTGCTCTCAATGTCAAGAAATAGGATATAAATACAAGGGTTCTTTGAGAGTATATATATTTTTTTATTGTACCTTTAAAATAATAATAGCTGAAATAGCCTAAGTTTAGGTGTCATCAAGGTTGATTCTTATCTGATGTCTTGAGTGTTCTTTCTAGACAGTCATGCATATTGTTGACAGAATTCAGTTCCTTGTAGTTCTATACTATATGCATTTTTTTTTTTTCATGCTGAGTACGCTGCTTTTGGTTTTGGGGTGGTGATTATAGATTCTAGCTCCTTCAGCAGCTCACAGCTTGTGCTTTCTTCTAGTAGGATGGCCTCACTGTACTATCCTTTAAAATTCTTACTGGATTAAGTCAGGCCTTCCCAGGATAATCTCCCTTTTTAAATATCTCAGTTCACTCATTAGAGATACATGTCTACAGATTTTTACTCTACATATTAACATAATATGGTTGTGCTAGTTCATTTGTATCACAGATCTCATCTGTAATTTAGATAATTACAACAGTTTGTGTCACTGGATACTATCTTAGAATTGTGTCTACCAAAGTGGACAGGGCATGACAGTTTACAGGACAACATAATTTAGTACATTTAACAATGACTGAAATATAGTGACAGTAACATTTGTATCAGAGTTTACTCAGAGAAGCTAGAGTAGAAGGATCTGTCTACCATCTGTCTACTCTCTGCCTGCCTGCCTGCCTGTTTATCATCTATTTTATCTAGTCTAATCTAATCTGTCAACTATCATCTATAAATCTATATTTGTTACAGAGACTTGACCTTAGGCAGTAGTGGGCACTAGTTATGGAGTCTCAGAAAACCCATTGTTTGCATATTGGTAATGGAGCTTACATTCCTGGGGAAAGCAAAATGAATGTAAAGTGGGGAACAATAAGAGCAAGCAGTTCAGGAAGTCAAAACCCACCTCAGGGTGGGTTTTAAAGCTTATATGTCTTAATTTGCACACTATTCACAAGGTGTTCATGAAAATAAATAGTTGTAAATGATAAAAATTAAACTACTCACTAAACTAATCCAGAAGTTTGGAAGAATAGTAAAATTCTCTTTGACATGGGAAAAATGAATAGTTAAAATTCAGGATTTAATGGAACAATTTTGAGGGTGTGTATTATTGTCTGGTAATACATACTTTTTTTGGGGGGTATTTTCCATACAATTTTATCGAAATGTGCCAAGAGTACATGGACATATGTATGAACAAGGAAAAAAAAATCACAAATATACAGTAATTATTATAAAGTGATGGTTAATCTTGGGAGATACCAGTTCCCCTCTCCCTCCCCCTCCAGAATTCCAGCATTTCCATTATGGTTAAGCCTCTACTGACCTAGCATTCAAAAAAAAATACAAGAAACTTTGTAAAGATAAACCAAACCAAAACCAAACAAACAAAACCAACAGCGTAAAGGAAAGTAATGTTCTCCTGCTTGGATGGGCTCTTCGTGGGCATCTATTGAATTAGGAGGCTTGCTGTGCAGTGGAGAAGCACAACTTCAGAGTGTAAGTGTATGGGCCATTTGTGTTCTTCATCTGGTAATGATGTGGATTTAGCCAAGAACCTGACAGACCTATTATACCAGAGAGAAGCTTTGAAGCAGGAAACCCCAATTGAATTCTGCATTTATTTCTTGCTGCAGATTGTCACATTTTTGTTGCTCTGCACATTAAAATTTCTTATTTTAGAGTTCTTCGTCTCTAAATTATGGCAGTCGTCCGTCTTATCTTCCCAAGTGCTGGGATCATGTACGTGATCCACTAAGTTTGACTTAGTTTTAAAATTATTATTAGATATGATTAAAAAGATATAAAACAAGTTTGGGTACATTTTTGCAATTGTTGGACTATCTTTGCAATCCTTCTGTATTTGGGATAACAAGAACAGTGGGATGGATATGCAGCCTAAACCTTTAAGCACTCTTGTGTTGAACTGTTCTGCTTCCATTTATATGGTTTTCCTTAGTACCTGCTGGAAAATATAAGAGCAATTTATTTTTATAGAAAATATAGACACCGTCATTTATCTAGACTAATTAAAGTGAGAATTACAGGAAAATTCCCCACATGAATTTGAGATAACAAATTATAGCATAATGATAACATAGCCACATAACACAGACACATAAAATCTATTTAACTCATTTCAGAATATCTCTATAATTATCCTGACATCTGGATCAGGGCAAAGATAATAGCTTATGGCCAGAAGGAGCCAGCTATTTAGAAGGAGGATCACTATATAATTTATCATCCAAACCAGGACACATGGGAGGGTGCAACTAATAATTTTGCTGAGATCAGGGGAGTAAGGTGAGACTTTCCCTGGGCAAACTGGGGCATGTGTTGACCATAGTTAGAGGCAGCACAGGAGTGTTTTAAATTGGATACTCAATATCTGAGACATTTTTGTTGGTGAGTTAGAACAGTTTTACAGGAATCTCAATGGAAAACTTCTCTGTTTTCAAATATAGTTTCACTGATGGATTAGATTTGTTACTCACCTAGCCAAGAGCAACAAGGCAGTCTGTTAAGCACACTGCTTTGCTGTTACTGATTGCTACAGTTTTTAAATTCAGCTGTAAAATTTTTATCCTACCACTTCTGTTTTTCATCAATTAAGAAACAGTCCATTTTCATTAGAAATTAATGGTTAAGCTCCAAATATTAATAATGATGTATTTTGGATTATATGTACAGAACATTGGCTAAAAAATTGCTCAGAAAGCTGACAGTTTTAAGAAAAGGTGCCCAAGTGTCCTGCATTCATTGTCCATAACCTTACATGGGTTACTCTCAGTGCAGTGCAAGTCTAAGTTAGCATGCCATGTATGCTTTTTGTAAAGTAAACTTATTATAGAACTCCTAAGCATAAATTTTAGTTTTTTCCCTTGCATTAAAACAGCCTTATTTTATAATTCATTATATATACACATGTAGAAACACATGTAATTAAATGTTGGCTGTTCCCAATGATACTTGATTTCATTCATATATATATATAAATATATACTATATATATATATATATATATATGAAACTATATACGTTCAAAAAAGGGCTGATGGAATTTTTTTTTCCCTTTGGTGTTGACAGAACCTTAAAGAAGAAATTTGTCAATTGTTACTTTTCTTGTTGCTTTGGCATAGTATTTGAGAAAAGTAAGGTAGGGTGGGTTTATGTTGGCTACAGTCCAGGGCCCAAGGTCCATCCTGGCAAGTGGCAAGTGAGGTTCTGCACTGGGCAGAAGGTGGCTGTTCATGTTTATCCACACTCTGAAAGCAGAGAGCAATGAATGAGCTCTCTCACTGCAGTTAATCTAGATAATCCCTCACAGACATGTCAAGAAATTTCAGTGCTGATTCTAAATTCTGTCAGTTTGGCTATCAAGATTAACCATCACAGAAATGATTTTAAAACATGTAATTATATAGATTTAGTTAAAGCAGTGAATAATTTACTTATTGTTAGCATATTCCAATGTAGGTAACGTGTTAGCTATTAATTTCCCCTAAATATGGCATTTTCTATATACTATGTATCATCTGACTACACAGCTGTCATAGGAATTTGTTATGTAGATGAGGTCAGTAAATCGAAGTGTTTTATAGATTAGCCTGATTTGCAGCAAACCAGGCACCAAGCAACTAGCAACTGTGCCAGCATTGAAGTTCAGTATTGAAATCAAAACAGCTCTTAATTAGCTGTACTTCTCTCTATGCTTCTTGAACTGAAAGTAGAGAATGGATGTATGTGGATCTCTGAGGTTCTGGAGGTTCAGCAGGAAGCCAGCTGATTACTCAAAATGTCTTTGTGATCTTAGGTTTTATTTATAATAAATCTTAGCAGAAAGCAAAATCTGCTTTCTGTTCATTCTGTTATTATTATTATTATTATTATTATTATTTGTATTCTTCATTGACTAGAGTGTTTTAGGATTGCGTAGTATATTTTCTTGGCATACTGTTTGTTTATCCCAGTGGGACCTAGGATTATTCTGTAAGAGTCATACTGCTTTCTGTTACTGTAATTACCACTTTACAGGACTGTGTGTGCAGCAGTTTATGCAGCTCCATTAAATGAGTGTGGTGGAAACTGCTGGGTTGGCTTGCTGTAACATATGTTCTGTGTTTAGGCTGACCAGGAGCCTAAGTGGATGTAGGTAGCATATTATGTTACTCAGGGCCAGCACAGGTGAACTTGAACCCTGATCTAATAGGTCTTTGTTACAGCTGGGAAACCTTAAGTTTAGAGATTCTTTGACTTTTATTTATTTTTTTTAATTTTATTTATTTATTTATTTTTGTGTATGAATATACTGTCTGCATGTAGGTCTGTACACCCGTGTCATGCACAGATCTACATGCAGAGGTCAGAAGAGGGTGTCGGATTCCCTTGGAACTGGAGTTCTCCTGGAATTGGAGTTACAGATGGTTCTCAGCCGCCATGTGTGGTGCTGGGGATCAAACCCGGGTCCTCTGCAAGAGCACTCTTAACTGCGTGGCCATCCCTCCAGCCCCCAGATTCTTTGACTTTTTTTTAATTTTAATTTTAATTTTTATTGATGCTTTGTGTATTTCACACATCATTTTCCAATTCAGTTCAGGCATATATCCCCTTCCCTTTCCCCCACCCCACCCCTCCCCATCCCAGATCATGCATTCTGCCATAACTTTTCTGCATCGTTCTCTGCTTTTTTGTTTTGTTTTGTTTTCATTTTTTTTTAACAATAAGTGATAATTTGTTAGTACAAGCATCCTCAATCCATGTATATCTTTGCGCGGTTGTGCCCCCCTCTGGGTCCCGGGGGGGGGGGGGGCCTTTGTATGTCCAATCAAGTTGATCAAATGAGTGTCCAGTCCATTGAGGGTTATCTGTTGCTGTAGTTTCACCATTCACCCCATACTCTTGCGGAAGGCTCCGCCCTACATTACTACCCGCACCCCGGGTCCTTCTGCAGATTGTTCCCTAGGCTTAGAAAAGGGGCACAGGTGGATGAGAAGCAGAACAGTCTACTTTCTCTGGAGCTGTTGTCTTGGTCTCTAGTCAATTCTAGCTGTTTTCTTTCATGGGCTGCCAGCTTGTCCAGGCATAACCTTTCGATCCTACTAATGAAGTACATGCAATTAGATATATAGGTATTTAAACAGTATAATATATAGCCTTTTGATCCTACTAATGAAGCACACGCAATTAGATATATAGGTATTTAAACAGTACTAATTGTTATGGTAGGTTACTTTGGTATAGACACAGATGTTTGGATGGTATGTTAATCCATGAATTACATTTTCTTCTGTTAAGTATGACAGATTCTTTGACTTTTAAATGAACTTCTTTAAACCTTTCAATCTTGCCCTGAAGGAGCCTGGACACACCTGGGTTGAGGGAGCTTCTATTGGGGAATTGCTTCCATTGGACTGGCCTTTGGCTACATCTGTGGGCTATTTTCTCAATTGTTGGGTGATGTGGGAGGGCCTAGCCCACTATGGGTGGCGCCACCCTTGGGCAAGTTGTTGTTTGTTGTATAAGAAAGGCTGAGCATGGGCCTGGAGAGTAAGTCAGTAAACAGCATTCCTCTATGACCTGTGCTTCATTCAGCTCCTGCCTCCAGGTTCCTGAGTTCCTATGTTGGGGTCCCTAGGTGATGAACTGTGACCTGGAAAATGTGAGCCAAATAAACCCTTTCCTCTCCAAGTTTGATTTGGTCAAAGTGTTTTGTCACAGCAGTTGAAAGGAAACTAGAACACCCAGTGAACCCAGAGATTAAAAAATATGCATACACACCCACCCACAAATGCATGCACACACATACAAACACAAATCCAGACGTACACATCCCATTGTCATTTAGAGTGCATATATAATGGGATATATTCAGTTAAATAATATTTTATATAATACATTTTTGCATATAAAATATGCTGCATATTTGGAATCTTAATGTATTTTGTGTGTTCTAATTTTAATTATTATTTTTTTGCAGTGTAGGGGATAGAACCTGGGGCCTTACTCATGGTAGGCAAGAAATCTACCACTGGTGAGCTACATTCTTTGTCCATTTGTTCTTTGCTGTAAGAAGAGATAGGCTGCTTAGAAGTAGCCAGTGTTGCTGGGCGTGGTGGTGCATGCCTTAGATCCCAGCACTCCAGAAGGAGAGGCAGGTGGATCTCTGTGAGTTCAAGGCCAGCCTGGTGTATAAAACAAGCTCCAGGCCAGCTGGGACTATAGGGAGACCCTGTCTCAAAAAGATGAAACAAAACAAAACAAAACAAAAAAACAGAAGTAGCCAGTGTTGTATTAAAATATTTCTAAACTAGAATTACTTGATTTTACTTTGTAATGATTATTCAACTTCCAAGTCAAAAGAATCTTTTCATGGAACTAGTTTAATCATTAAATAATTTAAATGTGTAATATATGCATATATATTTATTGTTTTACTGTAGGAGAATGATAAATCTTTTGTTAAAAAAGTTTTGAGATATGCAGTAGTCCTTCCTTGTTTTCATGTTTTATGTACTTTCAGTTACTCATGCTCAACCACAGTTCAAATGTATTAAGTTGCAAATTTCAGCAATGTTAATTGCAGTTTTATACTGCACTCTTATATGCACTGTTCTTAGAAGCAGCTCTCACTTTCTCCCCACTGACTGGAGTTACCCTTTTGTCCAGAATATCCACATGCTAAGTGCCCTGGATTGTCAGATCATGGGAAGAGATAGATAGGTGGAGAGCACCAGGGGAACAGGAGGCAGGGAATGAGGGGAGAGAAGGAGAGGAAAGGGAGGAGAGACAAAAGGTTAAAACTTGAGTAGATGACTTTTCAATATGCTTTTATAAGCAGTGCAGTAAGAAACAGTGCTAGTGACTAGACATAAATGCAGATTGAAAGGAGGCACATACTGGGGTGTAATGTGGATGGACTTGAGGTTTTTTTTCCAGGAAACTTCAGAAGAACCAGTGGAGAAAAATGCAACCAGAACAGCTCTGTCAGTTACTCGTGTCAAAATATGTGACTGAAACAAGAGAGAGATTTATTTGGGCTCAAGTTTCCAGACAGGGATTTCTGTCTACCATGGCGGGGCAAGTACTGTGTAGCTGCTCCAAGTAGCCCCCTAGCAGTGGGAGGGTATAGTGGGGCTCCCCACATGCTGGCTGGCACAGGAAGAAGAGGCAGTCTCAATCTCCAAATTTCTGCCCCTACTTTCTTATCTCTGGCACCTATATTCCATGTTCCAAGGTTCCCTCTTATACTAAATAGCTCCACCATCGGGTGGCCAAACATTCAAACAAAACGTGAGGGGTGCTTCATATTCAAACCATAACAACTGGGTAATGGAGTACAAAATGATAGATCAGAGTCCTACAGCATTAGGATTACTGGAACATAGTAAAATGGGTTATGTTTCCCAGATGCATGGGGGACACATACTTCTAGCCAAGGACATAATTAATATGATACACATCATTTGGGGTGAAACAGCGAGAGGTTTTATGGAACCTTTTCTCTCTCAGACAGAGTCTAATAGCTGGCTATAGTCTAAATCTTTTATGCCATTCCAGTGTGAACATTCTCTTGCTATGGACTCAGGGGCTCAAGTGGAACCTACTGGGTAGGAGGGTAGTGTATTAGTCACTTTTCTGTTGCTGTGATAAAACACCATGACCAAGGAACTTATAAAAGGAAGAATTTAATTGAGCTTACGATTGACGGTTCCAGGGAATTAGAGTCCATTGTGGCAGGAGGCATGGTGGCTGGAGACTGGAGCAGCAAACCGAGGGTCACATCTCGCAATGAGCTCAGGAAGCAGAGCAAGAGCAACTGTAGAGCACGAGGCTTGTTAAACTCACTAAGCCCGCCCCCAATAATGCACTTCCTCCAGCACGGCCACACCTTCTAAGACCTCCAAAAACAGCGCCACCAACTGGAGACAAACGTCTGAATACCTAGAGCCTATGGGGGACACTCATTCAAACAGCCACATTCCACTCCCTGGCCCCCATAGTCTCCTGACCACATAAAATGCAAAATGCATTCAGTCCAACCTTAAAAGTCCCCATAGTCTTTCCCAGTTTCAGTGCCATTCAAAAGTCTACAGTCCAAAGTCTCTTCTGAGACTCAGGCCAATCTCTTAACTGTAAGCTCCTGTAAAATCAAAAGAAAAAAAAAAAAGTTTCAGAGAGCCCCAAGATGGTCAGGCAGATACAGCCAGGGGTGCTCCTGAATAGAAGAAGGCCCTGATGGGACATTGCTGAAGCTGGTGAGTGTGAAGCCTGGTTGGAGTGGAGACCCCAAGAAGATTTGCGAGAGGCCAGACCTGTGAGATATTTGCCAAGGAGGCTGCATACATGGAAGTTGGTACCAGCCGAAGAAGAGATGTATGTGTGCAAGCAAAGTGGAAGAGCTGAGCGTCTAAGCCCTTTGGAAGTCAATCCCAGAAGTTGCATATGTGAGCTATTGGACTTGGTGTTTGCCCTGAAGTGTTTTTGGTCTTGTTTGGTCCGGTATTTCCTCACTATGCCTCTATTCCTCCCGTTGGAATGGGAATGTGTATTTGGTTCCACTGTACATTGGGGGAGTATGAAATTTGTTTTNAAGTTTAAACAAGGCCTCGGTGGTCTACAGTTGCTCTCGCTCTGCTTCCTGAGCTCATTCACTAAGCCTGCCCCCAATAATGCACTTCCTCCAGCACGGCCACACCTTCTAAGACCTCCAAAAACAGCGCCACCAACTGGAGACAAACGTCTGAATACCTAGAGCCTATGGGGGACACTCATTCAAACCACCACAGGTAGGATTTGTTTGACAGATACTAGCATTAGTTTAATACAGTGGTTCTTATTTTAGCCTTCACTTCTGTAGTCAGCTAATTGAGGCTCTGCTCTGTGTAGAGCATGTGATTAGGCAAGTTCTTCAAGTACTGGTTTTGTTTCCTTCTGGCAGCAGCAAATAGGCAGAAGGCAGGAAAAAGCCGCTGTGAATGGCACCTGCCAGTGTTAACAGTCCGCAGGTCACACAATGTCTGTCACATGTGATTAAATACGGCATCTCCCACTTGAAGCTAATTTTGGATTTTGGAGCAATTGGATTTTAGATGTTTGGGGTTGCTCATCCTGTACTTATGTATTGATATACTTCTAACAGTACACAACTGAAGATGATGGATGATGGAACCATTTATGGACTTTTTATTTCTTTTTTATTATTATTATTATTATTATTATTATTATTATTATTTTGGTCTTTTTGAGACAGTGTCTCTCTATAGCCCCAGCTGTCCTGGAACTCACTCTGTAGACCAGGCTGGCCTTGAACTCACAAAGATCCACCTGCCTCTGCCTCCCAAGTGCTAGGATTAAAGGCATGCACCACCATGCCCGGCTGGACTTTTTTATTTCTTTAATTTTTTGTTTTTTATTTTTGTATGTGTATGAATGTACTGTCTGCATGCAGGTTTGTGCACCTATGTCGTACAATGCCGCGGAGGTCAGAAGAGGGTGTCAGATTTCCCTGGAACTGGAGTTAAAGACGTTTCTCAGCCACCATGTGGGTGCTGGGGATCAAACCTGGGTCCTCTGCAAGAGCAGTCAATGCTCTTAACCACTAGGCCATCTCTCTAGCCCCTGTTTCTTATACTGCCTTTTGTACATCTGTTTGGATCTTCTAGACTTTCTGTTTATTTTTTTAAAGCTTCCTTTTCTATTATGTTAGCATTTTTTGTTGTGATAAAATACCCTGACCAAAAACAACTTATAGAAGAAAAAGATTTTGGCTTAGGGTTCCAGAGGAAGAGTCCACAATGGTTGAGAGGGCATGGCAGCAGGCACAGGAAGCTGAGAGATTTCATCTCAAGCATAAGCAGGTAGTGAAGAGTGGGAACTGTAAGTAGGCAAGGCTATAAACTTAAAGCCTTTTTATTTCCCAGGTAATTGTTGTGATGTTACTAGTGATCAGGCCCCTTCTGTTCAGAATGGTTCACTGGTTAGCATCAGCAGCCTCACCCTGGGAATTTAGGACTGCAGTATCTTAGACTGTTCTCCAGGACTTGAGATTCAGAGCTTGTATTTTATCAAGGTCCTTACACATTTCATCTGCATCTTAAATTTTGAAAAGCATTGCCTTCTAGGATAGAATAAGATTAGATGTGGATTGATTTTTAGTAATTGATCAATTGAAAAACTAAGGATGAAGTTTGGGTAGGAAATGTATAGTGTGAAGAAGGCTTTAATGTTAGGTTAATAGTAGGTGTTTAAAAATTTTTAGGGGTCCAAGCTCATGGATTGGAAGAATCAATATAGTCAAAATGACCATCCTGCCCAAAGTAATACACAGGTTCGATGCAATCCTAATTAGAATCCCCAGGAGCTTCTTCACAGACCTAAAAAAAAAAAAAATTCTAAATTTCATATGGAGAAAAAAAAGACCCAGGATAGCCAAGGCAACCCTGAGCAAAAAGAGCAATTCGGGGGGGGGGGGGAATTCCATACCAGATTTCAAACTATATTACAGGGCTCTAGTCATAAAAACAGCCTGGGAATGGCACAAAAGCAGGCCCGTAGATCAATGGAACAAAATTGAGGATGTAAACCTGAGCACATCCAATTTCAGCCATCTCATATTCAACAAAGGGGCCAAGAAGACTCAATGGAGAAAGACAGCATCTTCAGCAAATGGTGTTGGCATAACTGGATCACCATTTGTAGAAAACTAAACCTCTACCTCTCACCATGTACAAAAATCAACTCCAAATGGATCAAAGACCTCAATGTGAAACCTGAAACTCTGAAAATGATAGAGGAAAACGTTGGTAGTAACGTACAAGACATAGGCATAGGAAAGGACTTTCTAAATCAGACAGCAGCTAGGCAAAAAGTAAGGTCAACAATTGACAAATGGGACGTTATTAAACTCAAGAACTTCTGTACAGTGAAAGAAACAATCAAAGAAGTGAAGGGAAAACCCACAGAGGAAACCTTCACTAGTGATACATCTGGTAGAGCATTAACATCCAGAGTGTATAAACTACTCAAAAAAACAGAGAAAGAAAACAAATGCAAATGACCCACTCAAAAGATGGAGTAAAGAGCTGAACAAAGAGTTCACAAATTAAGAAGTAAAGATGGCTGAGAAACATTTTAAAAAGTGTTCAACATCACTAACAGTTAAGGAAATGCAAATTACAACCACCTTAATGTTTCATCTTACTCCTGTAAGACTAGTTATGATCTAGAAAGGATACCAAATGCTGGAGAGGTTATGGGAAATGCTGAGCAAAGTTAATGTTATATTACTTTTTATATGAATGCAACTGTGCTGTTGTTATATAATGTTAATCCCTTAATGGGCTCTAGACTTAACTTACCACTTATTTTCAGACTTTGTGGCATATGGGTGGAGGGTATGTATTCATATTTTAGAGTAATATAAAAGTAAAGGGAAAAATGTGAACTCTTAAATATATTTTAGAATTAACATACAGTTTATTCTCAGAGGTCCTAATTTTGGTATATATGTGACATATATAGAGATATATGTATATATATCTCTATATATGTATGTATATGTATATATCTATATGTATATATATACATGTGTATATATATCTATATATCTATATATCTATATATCTATATATCTATATATATATCCATTCAGATATATACATATATATACACGTGTATATATACATATATATACACGTGTATATATACGTATATATACACGTGTATATATATATATATATATACACACGTGTATATATACGTATATATACACGTGTATAGATATAGATATATATATATATATCTATATCTATACACGTGTATATATATGTATATATCTGAATGCATATTTTGGAGCAATTCAAATGGGAGGGAAAAACAATGACAAAAGGACTGGTCAAAGAACTGACTGAAACAGTTAACTTCTGCCCAAACAATAAACCTCTGCAGAGAAAAACTTTAAAAAGACCGAGAAAAAGATGCAAGACATGGATGGCAGAATGCATGAACTGGGGTAGGGCGTTGTCTAAATTGGACTGAGAAATGATGTGTGAAATACACAAAACACCAGTAAAAATATTTTATTAAGAAAAATTTTAGGGGCCAGAAAGATGGCTCAATGATTAAGAGCAGTGACTGCTTTTGCAAAGGACCCAGGTTTGGTTACCAGAACCTACATGGCAGCTAACAACTGTCCAAAACTCCAGTTTTAGGGGATCTAATACATCCTCTTCTGACCTTTATGGGCATTGTACAACATCCAGGCATTGAACAATACAGGTGTATTTACACACACACATGCAGGCAGTGCACTCATACACATAAAATAATTAAAAATTTAAATTTGAAATTAAAAATTACTTTGATTCTCCATGTTGGCGTTCATAACTTATTAGATGTGAAAGCTAATGTTGCTATACCTTTATTGATTCATCCTTATTAGATTTCTGTTTGGAATCCCACTCTGTGGCCTTAGATTGGGATATTGTGTCTAAATTTAAATAGAAAGTTTTGAAATTGAAGATAAAATTCAAAATGGATATATCAAAGTTTTTAAGAAACACATTTATATTTAAAATTGAAACAAAAATTTTTTTTTTCTTTTCACTGCTTGGTAGGACACTTTTTTTCATTATTTTCTTGCAAATGAGTAAACCACCATAGACCATGTTAATATCCCAGTAAAGATAAGCCAACAAAATATCCAATATAAAAAGCAAAAATGACCCAGGCCTGGTCCAGAAGGCTGGTCTCAGTCTCACATAGATCCATTTGCCTCTGCTTCCCAACTGCTGGGATTATTTTTGCTTTTTATATTAGATATTTTGTTTTCTTATTTACTGTGATACTGACATGGAAATTTCAGACAATGTTTTCACATTATTTAGTAATATAATATTAATGTTCTTTATAACAAAAGTATTTATTAGAGGCATAGGTTCTATAAGCCTTATACTGAAAATAAGTTAGAGGTATTGGTTCAAACATATATGTTGGACAGATGGATGGACTGATAGACACATACATGCACACAATGAACAAATGCCTCTATAGTGTATACATAACTACATGCATAAATATTTGTGTATGTGCATCTGTTTAAAAAGACTTGAAGATCTCAAGCAAACAGTGTTATAAAATAATTATGTTGCAGGGCTAGAGAGATGGCTTAGAAGTTAAGAGCACTGGTTGTTCTTATACCTCTCTATCTGGGTTCAGTTCCCAGCACCCACAAGGCAGCAATCTGCCTTCTGTAACTCAGCTTCTAGGAGATCCATTGCCCTCTTTTGACCTCCATGGGCATTGTATGACACAGTTGCACTTACATACATGCAGGCAAACAGTCATACACATGAAATAAAAATAATAAAATATTGTAAAAAAATAATTCCATTGCTTAAATAGGAAAACTACATTTTTCTTTAAAAGAGTAGGGAAACAGCACTTGATAAATACTAACTATAAATTTCAAAATAATGGAGAGGATACTATCAATATATTTTCAAAGTGATAGATATGCCAGTAACCTTGACTTCATGATTACATACTATATGCACATAATCAAATGTCACAATGTTTTCCAAAACTATGTATAATTATGTCTCAATTAAAAATACATTTTAAAGTGAGTCAAATTAGTAATAAGAATACCCTACAAAATACAATAAAACATAAGCTGTTTCAAAATACAAAGGTGTTCTAAGGAATTTATAGTTGAAATGATGGGAAGATTTTCCAAAAGACCAAGAAAGGTTGAGATTTATACAGTTTATAAATTTCCAAGTAAAAGTGCAAGAGAAATGTTTGGTTCTAAAGCATTTCAAATATTTTAACAACTGCATTAATTAACTGAGATGTAATTAAAGAAAAGTAGTGCAGAATGTGGGCTTTTAAAGGGGCAAGGGACTAGAGTATTAGAGCTCATGGTACAGTACCTGCCTAGTAAATAGAAGAATCTAGTTTTGACTCTCAGGAGAACAAAAAAGGCAAAAATAAGACAGTTACTATAACAAAGATTCGCGGAAGTATGGTCTGTTAGAAAAGAAGGATAAAAACCCTTGATTTAACTACTTAATTTGAAGGAAAGAATTCCAAAGGATTTATGAGCAGAAAAGTCTTACAGCTAACTAAAGGTAAAATGAGTACTCAAGCCCCCTAGACAGTTTCTTACATACAATCCAAGCTTCTGAGTTGCCCTTATTACTGCCACTGGGAAATAAATTATTCTTGAGACAAAAATCAAAGTTTATTAAACATATATAATTCTGATTATCTCGAAGATACAAGTAATTATTTGTAAAGTATAAAGTTTAATATTTTAATTTGCTATCAGGATAGTTAACTATTAATAACACTGGGAAGAAAGGCTCTTAACTTGTATTTGGTGGATCAATAGTTGAAGGCATGTTTCCTAAAATATGGCTTCTTTCAGAAAGATAATCTATAGTCCTTTTGGAGATGTAAGAGCAAAGTAGAGTTAACTTTTCAATCCCTTAATCTATTTCCATACAGCATATTAAATTCAACTATATATATATTAAGGAGTAGATGTCTACAGTGAATGAGTTTCAGAAGCTTTAGGTATTTTATTTTACCTTTTGGTACAGGTTCTCACTGTGTATCCCTGGATAGCCTGGAACTTGGTATGTACAGCAGACTGGCCTTGAATTTACAGAGATCTGGTTGCTTCTGTCCTCCAGAGTGTTGGAATTAGAGGTGTGTACCACCATGCCAGGCTTTGTGTTTGTGTTCATAAAGAATTTTGTTCCTGAATGTTTGCTGAAAAATCCAGTATCATTATAACAGTGCTTAATAGTAGTAAAATGACTAACATGATTACTTAAGAGTAGTGATTATATGTGTCAAACTTACACGTGCAGCTATTTTGCTAGAATACTTGATGTTTAGCAGAAATGTTTTTATTTCCCATTGTATATGAAATAATCCATTTACTGAAATCAAGACAAACCATTCAAAATGCCTATTGTAGCACTGTGAAACTTGAAAGTACGAGTTCACTTTGTAAAAAGTGGATTTGTCCTAATGGGTGGTAGTAAGTCTAAAGTGGATCTTTTTTTACCCTTTATTTTAATGGACAATATTTACATTGATTTACTTTGCTATTGAGGCCATTTTCTTTATGTTTATTTTTTGCATTGTATTATAATAATTTTCTTTCCCTTGTCTCTTAAATTCCCCAAGCTGTTTGGGTACTTTCCTAAGAAGAGATTCTTAAGTACTTAAGAGCCAATGGTTTGTGGTCTGAATGGATTCCTTATACAGCCTAGTCCACTGAACACTAACATAGTGGTGATACTTCCACCTAGTGGCAGAACCTGACAATCTAGGACAGTATATTAAAGCAAAACTGAGGTCCTGTTCTGAAGAGAATTATTTTTGTTTGTTTTGTGTTCTGGTGGAAAAAAAAAAAAAAAAAAAAAAAAAAAGCTCATCATCCATAACTGATGAGGGGTAGAACTTGGGTTAATTATATAATGATCTAGATTTAAGTTGGATGCTTCCTATTTAATTTTATTAATACCATTTATAAAATTCATGGTTCTGTAGCAGAAGAGGTGCATTTCTTCAAAAGTGGATTCATACTAAGTCTTAGGTTGCTTACGAAGGAAATAGGGATATGTATAGTGGCATTTTGAAGACAGTGATGATGGTTTTATTGTAGTGAATGTTACTGATTAATCAGTTTGCTTGAGTTTCTAAATAATGATGGTTTTGAGATCTTGAGGAAGTTTATTTTTCCGTGTTTGAGGATAAAAGCTATGATATAGGTTTTAGAGTTCTGCTATTTTTGTAGTGATGCCAGTCATGAGAATGTGAATTCAGGTGGAATGTGTTCATCTTCCTCAGTTGCAGCCCAAACCCGGTGAGGATTTGCTCTTGCTACATGTGTGGGAAGATTTAAATTCCTCTTTTAGTTATTTCATTGCTGAATGCATTAAGTAACATTTTTTTTCTTCTAAAAAGGCAATTATTTTTCCTTATGCACTAGGAATACTTAAAGAGTCTTAGAAACAAATTACTTAGCATTGTGGATCAGAACTGACTGAAGCATATTTACTGCAGTTTGTGGCTTGTTTTTTACAGATAATAGTCATTTTCTATATATGCTATAGAAAAATTTATTCACAAGTCTTTTGTAGTTCTTTTTTGTGTAGTCTGTATTTTCAGTACAGAGCCAGCATTTACATTTGCATTATGCTTTGTATTACATGAGACCTAATTTACTAGTAAATTGTTGTGTTTTATTCCTTGCTATTCACTCAGAACTGTTAATTTCTGTGGACTCAAATAGAAAATATATGATCAAAATGTGCTTTGCTGGATAAAACCTACATTAAACAAATTTTAATGCAAGGTAAAAAATATTTAATGGGTTTATTTTTGCATAACCCAAGTGAGTTGTGACATTTACACCTTACATTTTACATGTTTCTGAAAAATACTTTGGAGCATATTGGGTTCTCAGTGGCAAGAAGAAGCAATGCAGAACTCAAATTTTCCAAAAAACCTTTGAGTGTCCTTTGTGACCTTCAGCCTGCAAAGAAGTACAGTCATTCTGCTCGCCACACTGTCAGTTATATCCATTGCATATTTTAAAAAGTTAATAGCCCATTATAAGATCTTGCCAAATTGCTTTTCCCATCTAATTAATGGTGACTCCCTCAGTATCTGCAGATTTCTCGCAGATACCAAAACTTATGGGTGATCATGACATTTATGAAAAATGGTATTTACATGAAATTTGTGTATATTTTCCTATATGCTTCATCTTTCTGTTACTTTTAATATCTAATATGACCTAAATGCATCATAGTTGAGCTTATTTAACCTATTTAGTGTTTTATTATTACTTGTTATTAATTGTATTTGCTTTTTATAAAGTAAAATATGGGGGAGCAGTGAGATGGCTCAGCAGGTGGAAGGCTTTTGCTGCCAAGCCTGATGACCTGAGTTTGATTGTTCTCTGACCTCCACACAGCTGCTCTTGCATGCACATATGCACGTGGACACACACACACACACACACACGCCAAAAGAAGGTGGAGAAGTGATTGAGGAAGACATTTAGTGTTGACTTCAGACCTCCACTTGCATTTGTACACAAGTGCACATGCATTCCCACATATCTCCCCTTTCCCACATGAACAGAATGAACATATTTTACATGTACACAAAAGAGGAAAAAATGTCTGAGACAAGTGAAATCATAAGTAAAAAAAGTCATAGATATACTTATTTAACATAAATGTACATGGTAATAATTAGTAATAAATTATCAATAAAAGCAACTACCAGTTCATAACAGAAGCCAACTCAGTCAAAAATAGATAAATAATCAGAATAGGCAGTGCATACTGGAAACCTAGGTGGTTAATACATGTATAATAATATGTCATTGATCATCATAGGTATGAAAGTTAAAACTCATTTCATATCAGCTATAAAAAAACTAAGCCATGTAACAGGAATTTGGGAAATTTTCCATGACTGGTGGGAGTACAAATTGTTAATTTTTATGCAGTCAGACTTTGTGTCTGTAGTTTTCATAACTACTGTAGTTAGAAAACAGGTGAAAACATTGCATTTATTTCAAGCCTGTACAGGTTTTTTACTTATCGTTATTTTCTGAGTTTTGTAGTGTATTATTTATCTAGCATTCATACTGTATTAGATATTAGAAATCATAGGAAGATGAAACATATAGGAAAATATATGCAAATTTCATGTAAATATTATACCATTTTGAATGAATGTCATGAACACCCATAGGTTTTGATACCTGTGAGAGATCTGCAGATACTGAATGAGTCCCTGTTAATTAGTCTAGAAAGCAATTTGGCAAGATCTTGTAATGGGTTATTAACTTATTTTCATAGGGGATGTGTATAATTGACAGTCTGGTTAATAAAGCCATTGTACTTCTTCAGAAACTAATTTTTATATGCATAAAATACATCATTAGAAGAGATAGCCATATTGAAACATATTTCTCAAAATATGCTATAATTTTTATGAGGTCATTTTATGACAGGAATCTGATAATATTATTTCAAAATAATGCTGAGTATAAACCATGTCTGGAGCTCTCAACCACAAGTAGAACAATATAGGGAACACTTGTAATTTTCTTCTGGTTATAAAGCCATAGAGACTGTGAAGTAAACTCTACTTTTATGTCCTTACTTAATAGCTGACATGCTATTTTTTTTTTTTTTGAGAATTTTTCCCTTTCTGAGTTTATAACTCCTGAATTATGGGAACTTTATAGACTAGAAACCTTCATAGGATATCTCACCTATGTCCAACACCTATGATTGTAGCATAGTTTATAAGAAGAAAAACAATGAAGCAAGCAAGCAACCAACCAAGGAAATAAACAAAAAGCATCATTACCATTGTTAGGAGAAATGGAGCGAGGCCTGGTGTAATATACCTGTTATCTCAGCACTTGGAGGCAGAAACAAGAGGACCCCTGCAAGTTTGAGGCCATCCTGGGCTGCTTAGTGAGATGGCCTAAAAACCCAAAGGGGGAAAACAAAAGAAATGGAAAGATTTAATGTGATATATTAAGGGAAGTGCTCTGCAGCAGTCGGGATAATTCACTTATGTGTCTGTATGTGTCCTCAGGCTTAGCTTTCTGATCTACTCAGTGTGACATTTTAATAATACATTAAACAGATTAAAAATGCATACATAGTCATGGTGTACATTATTGGTGATTTTATGTACCTGCTTTTCTTTTTGTTTTTGTCTTTCTCTTTTTTTTTTGAAATAGTTTCTTCCTGTATCCCCAGCTGGCCTGGAACTCCCTATGTAGACCAGGCTGGCCCGCATCTCACAGAAGTCCTCCTGCCTCTGCCTCCCCAATGTTGGGATTAAAGGCATGCCACACTAGGGTATAGTTTATTTCTTGGGACAGAATTTCTCTCTGGACTTGGAGCTTCCCAATTTGGCTATAGTGGATGACCAGCAAACTATAGAAAGCTGGTCTGTATCTACCTGGAGTTGGCATTACAGTAGCATATCCAGTGTGCTTGACGTTTTAGGTGGACCTGCACATCAAACTCAGATCCTCATGCTTGCATGACATGTACTTTCTTGACTGAACTAATATTCCAGCCTGTGGTACAGGTAAAATTTTCCATAGTATTGCCATTTCTGAAGTAGAAAAGCTCATAGACCCAGATGAGATATTTTTAAGAATTTTATTTTATTTTTTATTTGAGTGTTTGTATTTTTCTTGTAAGTGTAAGTCCATGTGTGTTGTGCAGTGCCCTCAGAGGCCAGAATCTGTGTCAAGTCCTCCGCAACTGGAGTTTCAGATTGTTGTTAGCTGCTATGTGGGTGGTAGGAACCAAATCTGTCTTTTCTCTTTTTTTTTTTTTCCATTATACAGGCCACCTCTTTAGTCAGTTAGCTGTTGCCTTTGTAGTATGAAGCCTTTTAATTTCACAAAGTCCAACTTACTGATATTCCTATCCAGAAAGTCCTTTCCTGAGCCTCTGTCTTGCATGTAGTCATACTCTCTCCTAGGAGTCTTGAGTTTCACCTCTAACATTGAGATCTTTGGTCTGCTTAGGATTGGTTTGTGTGCAGGTTGAGAGAACAAGGATCAAATTTCATTCTTCTGCATGTGGATATCCACTTTTGCCAACACTAACAATTAAAGATACTGTCCATTTTCAGTATATGTTTTTTGGCAGCTTTTTAAAAATTGAGTGGCTGTAGGTGCATGAACTTAACATATAGGTCATTGAATCTGTTACATTGGTTGATGTATATGCTTTTGTGCCAGCACCATGTTGGTTTTACTACTGTGCCTTTTGGATGTAACTTGAATTCAGGTATGAAAATACCTCCAGCAGTGTTTTTATTGTTGAGGATTGTTTGGACTATCCAGGGTCTTTTGTACTTCCATATAAAACTGAAGAATAGGGTTGGCATTTTTATGGGGATTGCAATGAATGTGGATTGCTTTTGGTAGAATGACTAATTTCACAATAGTAATCCTACCAGTTCATGAGCAAGTGTGATATCTGTGTGTTCTGATACTGTCCCCAATTTCTTCTTGAGTATCTTAATTTCTTTTTAAAGATGGTTCTTAACCACCATGTGGGTGCTGGGAATTGAACCTGGGTCCTCTGCAAGAGCAGTCAGTACTCTTAACTGCTCAGCCATCTCTCCAGCGCCAGAGTATCTTAAAATTTTGATTATCCATGTCTTTGAAGTCCTTGGTGTGTGTGTGTGTGTGTGTGTGTGTGTGTGTGTGTACACATATTTAAAGGCTACTTCCGAGTTTTAATTTAATAAATATAAATCTCCCCATGTATTGTTTTTGGGTTTTTCTAAGCAACTCATAATTAAAAATATCTGTGTAATAATCTTATCCATTAGGAGATAACATCAGAAAACATTAAACTGATTATTTTCTAAACAAAACACTAGTTATGTTACAGTAGTTTCATTCTTTGGATATAGATTTAGCATAGCTTTTCATGTAGTGTAAATACTCAGAAAACCTTTAGAATTTCTGAGATTTAACCTATATGTGAGCTTTCAAAAAAAAAAATCCCCAATACAAATATTATCTTATCTTTTTCTTACCAGCGTTGTTGAAAAGAACTGGAATCAAATTGGCTGTCTTACCATTTGTAAGATTGTAAGAGTTTTCCACCTAGTAACTAATTCAGTGTTATCAGTATCCTTATAAAATTTGTTAGAATTTCATAGTGAAACAGTGGATTCAGAGAACTAATTGGGTCAGACCACAGTGGATATAAATTCAGTGGTCTTTTTGAACTTGTCATCAAATAGTTTGTCCATTTTAAATATTAATATATACGGCATTGTTTTGGTTTTGTACAGATTGGGTTATATACTATCTCCCAGTAGTTTATTTGCTTCTTTAACTATGTAAAGTTTTGCTTACCTGTTTAATTCCTCATTTGGAAAATGTTTGGGATATTAATGATCATTATTCTTTCCGAAGATCTTGAAGGTCTCAAAGGAGAAGTTTAAGCCTTTGGAATCTGCTGTAGAGATCACTAATTTTTCTGTTTTGTCTTTGTGTTTCTAGCATGAACACATGTTAAATTTCAGTTTGTTTTCCTGTTTCTGTTTTTTTTTGTTAATAGGGAGTCACAAGTAAAAACTACAAAGGGTAGTGAAAATTGTTTTCTTCGGTGCAAAACTGTGAGCATGTTACATAGCAACAGTATAACTGTTCTTAGAGGAGCTAAGCACTTGCTGTATATTCTCTGTTAGCACATTTTCAACACAGTTTGTCATTTTTATCAGCTCATGGAAACACTGTGTGGGGACCAGTGCAGAACATGTGGTCTAGATTGTGATGTGAATATTCAGCATCACACCTACTGCATTCTGGCTTGGGAGCCTCTCTGCTCTGTGACATCAGATTTTCTCTTTATTATTTTTTTTATTTTTTCTAAAATGTATACATTCAAGTGTACAATTCAGTGATGATTTAGTAACTTTCATGAGTGGTATATTCATCACCAGGAATTTTTTTAGAACATTATATATTTCCTGTAAGAGATTCATATACTTTCATAGTATACTCCTGTTCTGAGCCCCAGTCCCCCTTCCCCAACCACAAGTTCATTTTCTATTTTTTTCCCTCTCTCTGGCACTCTCGCAGTCTCCCTCTCACGCTGTTTTTTTTTTTTTTTTGGCAGGGATGGGGATGGGGGGAAATCTGTCTTGAGTGGAATCTTAGGACATCTGGATGGTTTCTGATATCTGGCTTTGTTAGTATTTTTGAGGGTTATCCAATTACAGCATTTAAATTGTTTCTGTTTCTTTCCCTAAAGTATTCCATTCTCAGGATAGGCTACATTTTGTTTATTTATTTAGCATTTAGTATGTTGTAGGCAGACCTGAGTTTGGGCATGTGTGGGCTAACATTTCAGCACACAGCCTCTCTTTTTATGCCCTACATGTTGGGATGACATGTGATGGTATGAAAGTCTAGGATTCACCCCCAGGAGGAGATAGTTTGCAGTGTGGGGCTGTCTGTCCCAAACCATATACGCTGCCTATTGCATAGAATAAAGGGACTCTCTACAAGTTGTACCACCTGAAGAGATCTCCAGGTTGTTATTGCAGGCACATTTTCCTTAGTTAGATTGATCTTGGGTCTGTTAATCTAAAGTTATCTGAAAAGATAACTTTTCAGCTTGTCTGGTTGTGAGAATCAGCAATTCCCTGGCTGATGATTGGTTGGTCAAGGAGGTCAGTAGCCTCACAGCTGTGGGTTTGGCTATGAGGCCTCCTGGCTGCTGTGGGGGCCCTGTGCCATCAACCCTGGTGCATGTTTGGCCCTGAGATCATGGCTGGCCAGGGGGCCAGTAGCCCCTGGACTGCAGGAACATAACACTACATTTTTAGTTTTTGTGACATTTCAAGTATAAGGGTGTCATGCTAATTTCCACAGTCTTTTGTGCTGATGATCTGCAGTACCTAACAGTTACATGTGAAACAATTCCTTGAGTTGGAATTAACATTGTTTATTTTTTCTGGGTTAAAAGATAGAAATAGATCTATTCATGTTGACCTTTTCTGAAATTACCTCTTTAATATTCTAATCTTTGAGTCTCCATAGCTGTTTTTTCTGAATACATTAATAGTTTATATTTCTATAATTAGGATTTCAAAATGTGTTGTTCATATACTGTTTTTTAAATGTTTTACTATTTTTTATTCTATAAGTGTAATTCTTGCATGTAGGTAGGTATACCCATGTTGTGCATTGCTTGAAGAGGTCAGAAGAGGGTTTCAGATCCCCTGGAACTGGTTAGCTGCCATGTAGGTGCTGGGACTCAAACCAGCAAGAGAAGTCAGTGCTCTTGACCACTGAGATATCCACTGCCAGTATGCTGGTGTTTTTAAAACACTCATCAATTTGAATTTGAAATCTTTTTCTGGCCTGGTTTTATCCATTCTTGATGTGGGTTGCCAAATAATTCCTTTCTATGCCATTTCATGAAGCTAACTTAGAGTAATTTCTATAGGAAGCCATCTTACTGTAAAAGTTTACTTTTGCTTAAATATTCTTCATTTAAAAATCTGTTACAATGTGTATAATATAGTACACAAATATTCATGATACATAGAAAAAATAGCAAAACTGAGTGGTACATTTAACTGCTTCTTGGTCTGGTATAAGTAATATAGGTTCCCTAAGCTTGAAGTATCTTTCTCTTCACAGTAATGTTATTGGCAGGGGACTTGGCATGGTAAAGAATGGACATGCCCAGTTCTGTCTTTGAGGTGTTGGAGTTATTTGGAAACTATTTATTTTCATTGATTTTTGAACTTTGTATCATGGGGTAGATGATGGAGGTACTACTACAGGATTTGTTTTAAGAAGTTATAATTTCTAGGACACAAGTGTGGTAAACTGTCATTGATGCTTCATCTATGATGATCATTATGCTAATGAGGTAAAGCAGGCTTTAGTTGGACTTAGGTAGTAAGTAACGTTTGAGTACCTACTAGTGTTTGCTTGGATGTTTCTAGTAAGTACCAAAAAAAAAAAAAAATGATACAGTGATAGTAAGCCAAAAGCATCCCTGATGCTGGCCTTAATACAGGGAGGCAAGATCTCTGCTCTTTAGGAATAGAAAGTATAATAAAATTAGATATCCTATGATAGTACAATTATAGGTTCAGTAATGAATATGAAAGTGAATCTACTTTAATTAGTCACTAATATGTAATGACTAATTTTTCCAATTTATAAGTTTATAAGATTTATATCTATATATTCCTATATATATTTACTTATGTCATTGTTATAATTTAAAGAATGCAAGCTCTTAGAAAGAAAGGTAACATGAATTCCTTTGTTAGGAACTTTACATGATCAATAGCCTGAAGTAGGAGAGCAAGCCTTTAGGTCTTAAGAATAGCATCCTGACTATATTGCTGTAGTTTCACCATTCACCCCAATTGCAGCCCTTACATTCTACCATGCCCCCTCTTCTGCAGATTGTTCCCTAGGCTTAGAAAAGGGGCACAGGTGGATGAGAAGCAAAACAGTCTACTTTCTCTGGAGCTGTTGTCTTGGACTCTGGTCAATTCTGGCTGTTTCCTTTCATGGGCTGACAGTTTGTCCAGGAATAACCTTTCGATCCTACTAATGAAGCACAAGCAATTAGATATATAGGTATTTAAACAGCACTAATAGTTATGGTAGGTTACTTTGGTATAGACACATATGTTTGGATGATATGTTAATCCATGAATTACATTTTCTCCCTGGTAAATCTGAATTGGGGGGGGCCTGCAGGTGTTTGGGCAAAAAACAGTCCTGCAAATTGGTTTTACCAGAGGTGATGCTTGTACTATAAATTATCACTTATTGCTAAAAAATGAAAAAAAAAAAAAAAACTGCGCGAAGATGCAGGACAGTTATTGGCAGAATGAATGCTCTGGGATGGGGTGGGGTAGGAGGTAGGAATGGGTGGGGGCAAGGGAAAGGGAACTATGCCTGAACTGAATTTGAAAATGATGTATGAAATACACAAAGATCCATTAAAAAAGAAAAAAAAAAGAACATCCTTAGGAGATGCTCTTTTTGCTCCATGATAAAGATTGTGGCGGGACAAGAAGTCTCTCAGTTCCCTTCAGTCCCAGAATATTGTGAGAGTACCGCATCATACTCATTGCAAGCAGCAGGAGTGTGAGGGACAGCAATACCTTCATTTTCTTTTTTTTTTTTTTTTTTTTTATTTCTGTATGTGTATGAATTGTACTGCCTGCATGCCAAAGTTTGTGCACCTCGTGTCGTGCAACGACGCGAGGTCAGAAGAGGGTGTCGGATTCACCTGGAAATGGAGTTCTTTCCTGGAATGGAGTTTCAGACGGTTCTCAGCAGCCATGTGGGTTCTAGTGTGGGGATCGAACCCGGTCCCTCTGTAAGACGGTCGGCAGCTCTTAACCGGCTAGGCCATCTCTCCCCGTCCCAGAGCCTTCATTTCAATTGAATAAAGGGAGTTTCCTGACCTATTTACCAGGGATTTTCATAGGGTAAGTAGTAAGTTCCACACCATTTGACCTACTATATGAATGTGGAGTCACAAGGCAGGAAGGCCTAGATAAAAACTCAAGGTTTCCTTGGTCATGAGTGACAGGGGTAGCTGGGCTTGGCTTTAGGTTCCAGGAGGATGAAAGACAATGCAGCTGTCACAGTTGATTTTTAATCATTACTTTCCTCATCCTTATCTCTTCCTTGACCCTCTTTTTTTCTCTTCACTCTTCCCTCTTCTCCCCTCTCCACTCCTTTCTATTTTGGAAGCACTTTCTCATTAGCCCACCAATTGTTGAAGTCAGCTCTAGGTTTGCACCAGGAAAGTGAATGACAGTGTGTGTGTGCGCAGTGAACAAACAACACGAAAAAACCAACACACACAAAAACACCAAACAAAAATTTCCTGCCTGATCGTCTAATAGGCATGAAGAGTGAAACTAGAAAGCGACAGGAAAATGAAAATGACGTTTGCAGAAACGTAGCGGGTACAACCGGACGCACAAGAGGCGCACACTCACGCACTCCTCACTACCTCCCTCCCTCTCTGCCTTCCTCCTTCCTAAACTTCCTTCATTCCTTCTTCCTTCCCTTCCTCCCTTCCTTCCTTCCTTCGTTCCTTCCTTCCTTCCTTCCTCTTTCTCTCTTTCTTTTTCTCTCTCTCCCTCTTTCTCTCTTTCTCGTTCTCTCATTTTCTTTCTTTTTCTCTCTCTCCCTCTTTCTTTTTCTCTTCTCTCTGTGTGTTTGTATAAAACATGAAAATAGAAAGGGGCCTTCATGGAAATAGGAAGGAGATTATCGGTTGGTGCTGGAAGAGGCATAGAGCAGCTATGATCAAAGTACATGATATACTTAAATGAAAATGTCTTTTTAAACTCATCACTTTTTATAATGAATATATGGTAAAATATTTTAAATTGTATTTGTGAACTTATCAAGGAATTATAAGGACATGATATCATTAGTGAAAATATATGCAGAATTGTAGAAAGTAATTTGTCACAAAATACCAATGCAAATTAAAGCAATGATTTGCATAGTTACAGTAGAGGCATAAACACTTGCATATGTGTAAGAGAAAATGAGAGAACGAATACTAGAGTCTGGTCAGAGACTAGTGATCTTCACATTCTAATACACTACTACATTGTAGATAGCTTTGTAATATTGCACTGGTACCTTGTTTCTAGGCCAACATTGTCATTACCCAAACCATCATTAATCCATTTGCTCACTAATACAAAATGATGAGCATTTCTTTGAAAAAAAAAATCTGGATTACTTGAAATGAGAAAGCATCATCTATTTGGAATGTTACTCTTTTCAAGATAATTGTAAAGCTTTTATTTTTCTTTTGTTTTTATTTTTAATGTTTTGGCTGTTAATTATGACTACCCTCACAAGTGCAGGATAGTGTTTGTCAGTTTGTATAGGATCTATAATTAACAGAATTTACATTTGTGTAATTCTGAAGGCATATTGTAATTGTAACAATGAAATGTGTAAAAGTATACAGTTTAAAGGGCTTTGTTTAGCAGGATTATATGACTATAGGCTCAGGGTCTTAAGGGTTCTTGGCAGGCATGCCACTACTATTACTGTGTTTTGTTTGTTTAAAGCAGATATAAATTATCTGGTCTCTTGTCTCTTGAGTAAAAATTGTTCCTTCACTGGGGACTTTCAATTGGTGATTATGCCAGGACATGAATGTAGTATTGCATAAGGTAGAGGGCACTGGCGAACCCACATCAACCTTATTTACTGTCTTATTTCATACAGCACAGGTTTGGATAGAGAAAATGCTCCTGTCTTTCCTATTATACACAAATAGATGAATATTTTTGTGGGATGGAGTTACTAGATTTTGCCTTTGAAAGCTTGATGCCTTAAAACAATATCTAAAAACAATGCAATTGTGCCAGAAATATTTCAGTATATGTAGATAAGCCAAACTGCAGTGTTGTCTTAGAACCCAGTTTTCAGGTGGCCTCAGGTAACCCACCCCCTTCACTCAGAAAATAATTTTGACAGTTTATTGTATATTTCCATACTGGATTTTCAGCATGTGTATCCAGACAAGAATTATAATTTCTTTTTTTTTTTAATTTTTTAAAAATTTTTTATTTATTTCCGTATGTGTATGAATGTATTGTCTGAATACAAGTCTGTGCACCAGTGACGTGCAACTCCGCGGAGGTCAGAAGAGGGTGTCGGATTCCTCTGGAACTGGAGTTCTTCTGGAATTGGAGTTTCAGACGGCTCTCGGCCGCCATGTGGGTGCTGGGGATCGAACCCGGGTCCTCTGCAAGAGCGGTCGGTGCTCTTAACCGCTAGGCCATCTCTCCAGCCCCAAGAATTATAATTTCTTTTTTTTTTTTATTTTTTTAAATTTTATTTATTTCGGTATGTGTATGAATGTACTGTCTGCATGCAGGTGTGTGTCATTGTCGTGCAATGCCGCGGAGGTCAGAAGAGGGTGTCAGCTTCCCCTGGAACTGGAGGACTCCTGGAATTGGAGTTTCAGACGGTTTTTGGCCGCCATGTGGGTGCTGGGGATCGAACCCGGGTCCTCTGTAAGAGCGGTCGGTGCTCTTAACCGCTAGGCTATCTCTCCAGCCCCCAAGAATTATAATTTCTAAAAAGTAAATAAACAACTTATATTTCATGTTTGAGTTTTTAAAAATGTAGATTTTTAACCATAAATTATGTGTTTCGAAGAATACACAGCCTGCTGCTGTTAGGAGAGAGTTCTCTATAAACTGGTCATGTTTCTACACATCTTCAGCACAAGCATGAACAGTTTTACTGCTGTACTTTCTTTTCAAGGACACTGTTACATAAAAGCCTTGGATGACAGTGATAATATCTCCCTCCAGGCTAGAGGGCAGATTTACTTCTTGTTCATAAAAAGAAATATTATTTCATAAAAAGAAATATTATGGCTGGAGAGAAGTCTCAACAGTTACGGGCACTGGCTATTCTTGCATAGGACCTGGGATCTATTCCCAGAGCCTACATAGCGGTCAACAATAGTCCTTAATTCTAGTTCCAGGGGATCTGTTGCCCTCTTCCGTCCTCAGTGGGCTCTGCATGACATGGGTGCACTTACATACAGGCAGACAGTATACTCAATACACAGCTTTGAGTCATTTCTGGAGATGGGACTCCAACCTTCATTCCGTACAGTGGGCACTTTATTGACCAAAACATTCCCCCTGCTGTGGAAACCCCAATCTTTTAAAGGGATGGCTAGTAAGGCTGTACAACTTTTGCCATAGTTGGGGGGACAGGAGAAATATTTCTGCTTTTAAAAATATTTTATTAGTTTTGTGTGTGTGGCCAAACACATTTGTATCCTCAGCATTGACAGTTTGGAGACCAGAGGATCTCTGGAGCCCATTGGCCAGCCAGCCCAGCTGAAACGATGAAAGGATTCTAAGGTACAGAGCAATAGAGGAGTATACATGCCACAGATCTTTGGTCTATCTCTATATGTGCACACATATTCACAAACACCCATACTTGCACACACTGGCATGGATGTATGTATATACCACTTGCACACATAAACAATACAAAAGATTGGAGTTTCTTAAACTTGGGATTCTTTGGCTGTTAACATACACTCACTCCTATAGGTTAGCCATTTGGGCCATTTAGACCCCACTGGGATGCAAGGGGCAGCATGAAGTTCATGCCAACTCTCCTGCCCTGAGAAATATCTCTGGTTTGGGATTTTTTTTTTCTTGTAACCTCTATGAAATTATCATGCCTTGTGCTCCTGGCCAGCTGGGACTAAAGGGAGACCCTGTCTCAAAAATACAAAAAAAAAAAAAAAGAAAGAAAAAGAAATTATGATACCTTGTAAGTAGAGTGAAATGTTTGACCTATACATTTCATTGGTAGATATTGGTATGACTGTTTGATTTTTCAATGAAACCTAATTTGAAGAAATTTAGAATGTGATGTGTTTGTATTTAATGAGAAAACTATGAAAATATCCTAGAAACTCAGAGAAGTAACAGTTTCTAAAATCAGTTCTTTTCTGCTCTCATTAGTGGTTTATTACTCTGCTTGGTTTATGATTTGGAGATTCTTTGCTTGAAGGATCACACATTTTAAATATTTAAAATATACACATTATATTTATATCATGCATATTGGTTAAATTTTAATGCTCAGGATAATTTGTAGGTAATATATTGATGTATTGTTGTGAAGGGTTGAAGATGTTTACAAAAGGAAATCCTGTGACTTTGTAATTGTTTTCTGTAAGGCAGACAGGAGCACATTATGCTGAATGTGGAAAATATTCTCATATTGCTTCTCAGAATTACAACTAAGAACTAACAAATCCCGTCTATGTAGTTTTCAACTCTTTGGGGGCATGTTGATGGGACAGAATAACCTCTTCCAAATGAGTTTTATTTAATTTTTTTTTAGTTTAATAAAATTATAAGTCTCTTTGTGAAAATGCACTGTAATTTATTTTGAGGGAGAATTAAAGCTCAGTTAAATATATCTGCATGTTAGTAATAAGATTGTTTTCAAGTTAAGATCAGTTTCATTTCTTGCCTTTTTGTTAGAAATCATCTCATTAAAAAAAAGTCTTTGGCCATGATTTATTTTTCATGCAGTTGGCATGCCGTTACCTGCGTATCTGAATGTTCTCTCTGCCAGTTGACTGTCAGGCACTTTGGACTTTGGCTAGCCATCTTTCAGTCCCTCCTTTCTTTTGTCTTTTCCTTTTGTTTTGAGGTGCATAGAATACTAAGTCTTTTTCCCTTAAAGTAAGCCTGTCTTCTCCTTGTATACATGTTCATTTCTGAGGGATTCATGGGGAGTCACTGCCAGTTTTCTGTTTGAGGAGGGGAAAAGGATTATACTTCTCTTGAAATTGATAGTAGACTGACTTAAATATAACAATCCAAGCCTCTCTCCTTACCCCTGACAGTTGTGTTATTTGCAAGGGCAGGGAAATTCTTTTTCTTATAAAAATCTATCTGTTTTAGTTTGGTTTCTCTGTTGCTCTGATAAAACACTGGTCAAAACCAAGTGGGGGTGTGTGGTTTTTTTTGTTCATGAGTTACAGTAGTTGTAGTCCATTATTTAGGGAAGCCAGTGTCGAGTCAGAAGCTGAAGACTGTGGAGGAATGCTGCTTGCTGGTTTGCTTCCCATAGCATGTCCAGCTATTTTTTTATACAGCCCAGAGTCACCTGCCCAGGGATGGCACCACTCAAGTGTGCTGGGCCCTCCTACCTTAATTAGCAATCAAGGAAATGCCCCGGAGACATGCCTGCAGGCCAGTCATAAGGAGGCAGTTCTTCATTTGAAGTTTCCTCATCCCAGATGACTCTAGTTTGAGTAAAATTGACACAAGTAACATGCACAAATTTCTGTTGGAGGTTATGCTTAGGTCCTTTCAGGTATAGCACATTGTCTGAAGATAAGACAGAACCTTCTTCTAAGGTTCGGCCGAGAAGCTAGAGTGCCCACTTCTCTCTCTGCCCTCCCTGGAACAGAATGTCCCAGGACTCCAGTTCCTCCTGTGTTGTCTCCCAGGCTCCACCTTCTCGCTGTCCCCCAACCTACTGCATGCACATTCATTTCCCTCCTACTTCTGCCACTGCAGATTTATGTATCCTGTTTTTGGCCTTAATAAATAAAATTATACACTTTTTATATAGCTTGTTCTTAAAAAAATTCTCTATTTCATTGCATCTAAATGCTTAAAGAGAAACTTAGTCACAAAGTGGCTCCCCAGGGTACATTGTTTAAAGAGTTGTAATGAGAACACAGTTCTTTTCTGTTTTGTTTCTTACCTTTGGTGTTCAGCTGGTGTGGAGCAGTTACTTTCTTCTACTGGACTGCCCTTTTCCTTGTCCTTAGAATAGAGAGCAGAGCAAGACTTTCTTGTCTGCACCTTTAGCATTCTTATACTTCTGATTTTTTTCCAACAAATAGTTTGAGAGATGCCAGAACAAAAACCCCTGAGGAACTCATTGCTGTCATTCCTTAGATCTTGCAGTCCCTAGCCAGTTTGCCTTCCACTTGTGTTATAGGCTTCTTTTGGTTGTCTGGCAGAACTATTAGCTTTATGTAGTGGGGATGCTAGAAAATTCATTCCATCTTTCTGGAAGCAGAAATTTAGTTGCTTTTTTAATACCATTTAATAGACTTTGATGTCATTTGAACATATTAAATATTTTGTGCATCTGATTAATGAAAATTAATATATTTACCCAATGACTTTTTAACAAAGATTAATTGGTTAAAATATGATCTCATAATTCTGTTTATATAAAATCTAATGTAAAAACTTTAGCTCCTCATAAATTTGTTTAATGTAGGAAATGTAGATTTATTAAGGGAAAGTGAGGAGAACTCTCAATATTGAGAGAGGTTCCAATGTAGAAATACCTTATAAATTTAAATACCTATCTTTCAATGCAGAATCTTTTGGCGGAGAAAGTCGAACAGCTGATGGAATGGAGCTCCAGGCGCTCCATCTTCCGAATGAATGGTGATAAATTCCGAAAGTTTGTGAAGGCGCCACCTCGGAACTACTCGATGATCGTCATGTTCACTGCTCTTCAGCCTCAGCGGCAGTGTTCTGTTTGCAGGTAACTTAGATACTCAAAAACTTTAACAAAGCATTAGCCCAGCCTTGATTTTTATATTAAAATAAATATGTGTAAGAAAAGCAATGAGTTTTTAGTATAAAATATAGCTGTGTATTGAAATGTAGGTCCTAAATCCAGATAGTCTTTTAGTTAATCTTTCATTGTAGCCTTGTATGCCATTTATTGACCACTGCCACAAATATTTGTTAAAACTGACTCGTCATCATTATGGCTTGCTTTTCGCCTTGTAGGTCATTGGGTAATGTCTATGGTCTCTGACATAGTTCCCTGAATGTACCATCCTTGAAAGTCATAGAGAGGGGGGACTCTCATTTACCTAAGGAAGCACATTTATTTTTTCATACCTCTAATCACTAGTAACTTCTTTCTAGGTGATAGAAGTAAACTATTTGAAATTAAATAAAGCAAATTTGGGGCAAGGACAAATATAGTACATAATGCAAAGAGATTCTTTTTGTTCCTTAATTGTCCTGTCTATGTGATTACATATCCAAGAGAATTGTTACAAGGGGGGAGGTCTTTTGTTTGGGTCAGCTTTTCAGGATTTTATTTCATGGCTACTTGCATTTGTGTTTTGGAGCTTATAGTAGTACATCATGATGGAATAGCAGGAGGAGGAAAGCTGCTTACTTCCTGGCAGCCAGAAAGTAGAGCAAAGAATCAGGGCCAAGATACTCCTATCAAAGATATAACCTGGGGCTGGAGAGATGGCTCAGCCATTAAGAGCACTGGCTGCTCTTGCAGGGGACCTGGATTTGGTTCCCAGCACCCACTTGATGGCTAAAAACCGTCTGTAACTCCAGTTCCAGGGAATCCAGTGTCCTCTTCTGATCTCTGTGGTCATTGCACACATGGGTACATTTACATACATGCAGTCAATATTCTCATACACATTAAATACAAATAATAGATAAAAACAATGTTAAAAGCATAAGTCTGGCAACTCACTTCTTTGTAGAGGCTTCCATCTCTTTACAATTCAGCACAAATTTATCAGTGTTAAAGAGCCTCCATGTCCCAGTCACTTTTCAATAATGCCACAAGACATTTCTATCTATCATAGTGTCTTATGTATGGATTCTGTAGCATCTTCTAGTTGTATTATGTTGCAGAACTTTAGTACAACTTTGCAACTAGATATTTGGCAATGATGTGTCAAGATACAGATGGTTATGTCACCATAGGATTACTTCTTAGCATTTATAGCCTTGTCTATTCAATATTCTGATCTGTATCTGAATTGACTTTTTATTTGTGTAGTTTAATTATTCAAGAATGTGAGATAAATGATAATCACTGTAGGATCTTTTGGATTTGACCTTTTAGTTAGCCTATTCTCCCCAATTCCAGGTTCTTGTTATATTTATCAACAGTTTGTTTTTTATTATTGGATAATAATTTCATGATATGAATGTTACATAATTTATATATCTATATGTCTGTGCTATGCCACAATCAAAAGCCAGAAACACTAAAATTACTCTGTAAAATTACCTCCAGTCTACGTGGGTCAAGTATATGTGAAACACAAATGAATTTCATATATGGATTTGATTACTTTTCCCCAAAATGTCACTATATCTATACACACTTCCTAGAATGTGAAAGAATCTTAAACTCAAAAAACCAAGTGTTTTGGATAAAAGATATTCAGCTTGCACAAATAGAACACCTATGAGCATTCTTGTAATGGCTAGTAGTGAGCATGCCTTTTTTACATCCTTGAACACCTTTTCCTATGCTTGCCATCTGGAGACAAAAGGTATTTCAATACCTCTTCATGTCTTCTGCCAATTTTGAATTGAATTTTGTCCCCCAAATTTTAGGACTCCAATTTTATTCATTTAAATACTTGTCCTTTGTCAGACTTACAGTTTTTGAATATTTTCTTATAGTTTGTGAGTTAATCTTTTGATTTTCTTTTTTTTTATTTCTGTATGTGTATGAATGTACTGTCTGCATGCAAGAGTGTGCACCCGTGTCGTACAATGCTGCGGAGGTCAGAAGAGGGTGTCAGATTCCCCTGGAACTGGAGTTCTCCTGGAATTGGAGTTTCAGATGGTTCTCGGCAGCCATGTGGGTGCTGGGGATCGAACCCAGGTCCTCTGTAAGAGCGGTCAGCACTCTTAACCGCTAGGCCATCTCTCCAGCCCAATCTTTTGATTTTCATGATAAGTTCTTGTATGTTTCATTTTGATGAGATTCAGTTTATCAGTTTTTCCATTTATAGCTTTTCTCAAATTGAATGACTCATTGTCCAACCTTCCTAGTTAGTGCCAAATTCCTCCTCCTCCCTCCTCCTCCCTCCTCCCCCTCCTCCTCCCCCTCCTCCATTACTCCTCATCTTTTATCTCCTCTCCCTCCTCCTCCATCCTCCCCCTCCGCCTCCCTCCTCCCCCTCCTACTTCCTCCTCCATCCTCCTCCTCCGCCTCCTCTCCCGCCCCCTCCTCGCCTCTCCTCCGCCTCCTTGTCCCCTCCCTCCTCTCCGCTTTTCCCTCCTCCTCCCTCCTTCTTCCCCTCCTCCCCCCTCCCTCCTTCTTTTTTTCTACCTCCTCCCTCTCCTCCTGCCTCTCCTCCCTCCTCCTCCCGCTCCTCTCCTCCTACTCCTCCTCCCTACTCTCCCTCCTTCCTCCTCGCCTACTCCCTTCTCTTCTCCTCTCCCTACTCTTCCTCCTCCCTCCTCCTCCCTCCTCCCTCCTCCTCCTTCTTCCTCCTCCTCCTCCTTCCTCCTCCTCCTCCTCCTCTGGACCCTTCTTATTTTCTTACTTTTCTTTAATTTTGTCTTTTAAAAGTTTTATAATTTTACATTTAATATTTGATTAAGTTGAAGAAGTTCCTTTTTATTCTTAAGTGGCTAAGAGTTTCTTTTTATAAAATCATAAATGGAGGTTTGATTTTGCCAAAGTCATTTTGGTCTGTGATCTGTCTTTAATCTGTTTATGTAGTTGGTTATGTCAGTTGACTTTGAAAAATTGAACCAGTTTTTTTTTGTATACTGTGACTTGATTATAAAATATTTTTATTATTATTATTAGATTTTACTTGATGATATTTGGTTAAAGAATTATGCATCTGATTTCTGGACAAAATTTTAAGCTATACTTTTCATTAAAAAATTTCTTACTGAATAATTTTGGTGTCAAGTAAAGTACTAGACTTTAAAATTAATTGAAGAATATTTCCTTGTGTATAATTTGTGTCAATTTCTCTTTATTTATGAAAATTCTTGATGAAATCATCTGGGCCTATTCGAGGCCCCAGGGCCATGCTTCGCTCCCTGGGAATCCTGGTGAGAATTGAGAATTGGGCATGGACCTGGGAGATTTTTCTTTTTACTGCAAATACCTCTTTGTAAGCACCACACACCTGTATAAAATTTCAAGCAAATTTCTTTATTTTACAGAAAATCTTTGTGGTAAAATCTTGTCTTAAGCAACTCTCTCATGACAAAAATCTTCTTACTGTCTTTGTTGCAGGCTTATATAGTGAGAAAAATATGGCTCTCAGAAAGCCTGTGAAAAGGGCTAGGAATGTGCTTCATTTTTTGCTTCACACAAAGTAGATGGGGAGAGATAAGACTTAGGTGAATTAACCTTGGAGGAAGGCACTAACCCAATTAAGGGCAATACATGAAAAAGATAAAAGCAAGGAAGACAATCTAACAATAACATGGGCCAAATGGAGACTGGCTTAGGATGTTTTCCCAAGGAACAAAGGAATTTAGGGTTTAGCCACTGTAATCTGGTTTTCCAGCAACAGGGCTGTAAAAAGAACTCTGGTTTCAGAAGCTCATTTCCCTGCCTGGGCTGAGCTGCTAGCTCAGAAACTCCAGAATGCCATACTGTTCTGAATTAACCCATTCTGGACTGCAGCAGGCCTAGATATTTTTCAGGGCCTTTAAATTACAGACTTCCTTTTCCTCAATGTTTATAGACAGTATCCTCTGTTTCTTTGTGGGTTAACATTTTGTCTTTTTAGAAACAAACATTATGTATGTTATGCAACCTTTGCCTATGGTATAGTCATTGTAGAATTAGGAAATAAAAGCATGTTGTTTTGAAGGACTGGTTTTCTGTAAGAATAAATTGCTGATTTATACTGATTATTTTTTGATGATAAAGAGAAGTTTGAGAAGCTAGTGGATTATAGTGCTGTCTAGATTAAACATTTGTATATTGAAATAACTCAGATGATACTAGACCTGGAGAGGAAAGAACATCTGATCTAGGGTTGACTTGGAGTGCCTCAGATGAAAATGGCAAATCATGTTATACAGTGATGAAAAATTTTTTTTGTTCTTTTTTGAGACAGGGTCTCCCTGTAGCCCCAACTGTCCTGGAACTCACTCTCTAGACCAGGCTGGCCTTGAACTCACAAAGATCCACCTGCCTCTGCCTCCCAAGTGCTAGGATTAAAGGTGTGCACCACCATGCCCGGCTAGTGATGAAAATTTAAAAGAGGATGTATTAAATAATTGTGATTGAGCAGTGCCGTGAGATTCATTATTGAACCAAGAGATAACTAAAAGGGACTCAAGGTTTGGGGATATAATTCAGTGACAGAGAACTTTTCTATTATGTAAAGGGCCTGGGTTCAGTCCACAGTATTGAAAACACAAAATTTACTTCAAAATTGACCAGGTCCAATTTTCCTGACAACTCTGAGGGACCCTGTATGCTTTAGAGATAGGTTCTCACTACATATGTAGCCAAGGCTGGCATGAAACCAGCTGTTTGGTCCTGGCTGGCCTTGAATTTGAATTCTTTTTTCTTTAGCTGATTAATCAGGATTGCAGTGTGTGCCACCGTGCCTTATTATATATATCCATGTTATAAATTAAGCGTGCAAGGGGCATAGACACTTTGGGAAAGGCACCCTGTCAGCAGTGGCTACTTTTTGAACTAGTTTTTCTGGTTCCTTCTATATCAGTGTAATTGTGGACTGTTTCTCTAGTACTGATATAAACATTTTTGATTTTGTAGTTTTTGAAGTCCCTAGCTATTTGTGGTATTGCTGCCAGGATTTGTGGCGGGGCCCACTTAATCCTAGGGCGACCCATGTAGAAAGCTGCGCAGGAAAGCACACCACGTGTACGCAGGTTGAGGTTCAAATGCAGAGAGAAATTTTATTCCAACATGTCTGCTTAAATATCCATCATGACTCGATTCATCACTACACCCCACCCCATGGGTGTGGCCAGGGAGGTACCATTGGCTTAGAGCCCAACCCATTCTAACTAAGTTTTCCCACAGCTATTATTTAAAAATCCCTAGTTATTATTTAAAAATCCTCATCTTGACACCTTCCTCTACCCTTTTCCACTCTATGAAGCTACTTAGAACCTTAAGTTCTATTTAAATATTTTATTTCTTATTTTATGTATATGAGTATGTTGCTTGCATGAAGGTAGATGTACCCATGTTGTACAGTGCCTGTAGAGGTCAGAAGAGGGTGTCAGATCCTCTGGAAGTGAAGTTAAGGACCCTTGTTAGCTGCCATGGGTGCTGGGAATCAAACTCTGGTCCTCTCTAAGAATAGTCAGTGCTCTTAGCTACTGAGATATCTCTCCAGCCCTCTTGACTCCTATTTAGATGTTATGGTTGCTTGTTTGGGAAAAAGCTGGTGACTGAGCCTTTGGCTTCCTTTAGGTCCTTTTCACAAGTCATTCTGCTCTTCCCTCACACAGTCAGTTTATTCTCAAATTTTAGAATTCAATTCTCACCTTCCTGACTGTAAAAGTCAAAGTCCTTGACCAAATAAAGTTGTTAATTGTTACTGTATAATACCATTCTCACCTCTGTTAAGTGTGAACTCTACACTTCTGTTATAAAATTATACTTTGGGAATATTCTCATAATTGATTACATGTGTTCTTACACAGTTATTCATCTTCAGAATTCACTGTATTCTAAGAAGAAAGTATCCTCTTCATGGTTATTTCTGTGCATCAATAGATTTAAAGAAAACAATTCAGTTGAAGCAAAATAAAAACCATTTTGTGTTTTTACTTGTAGAATTGAGTTAAGTATATATATAAACTAACTTTTGATGATGTGCTAGACATTAATCTAGTATCGAACTTCAATAAATAAAATAGTAAATTATAAAAATCATGAAAGGGATTGTGAATAATTTATTACATTGACATTCGATGTTAACTTTCACTCCATTTATGTATATATGTACTTATATTTTTAACACAGATGTGTATACACAAACTCAGGTGTCTCTCAGTATTCTGGAAGAGAGATATGAAAAAATCCATTTATGGATGACGACATTAAAGCTGAGAGGTTCTATAATTTGTGTGAAGTCACATAGGAAATGCCTGCCAGGATGAGGCCTTGTGACTGGAGAGCTATTAGAGCTTAATGCTTTCCTTAAGTGCATGCATTTATCTTTGTCCTTGTCCTGAGAATTGGAGTTTGTGCCTTGCTCGTGCATTCCCAATTAAGATTATTAGTCTTTCAGAGCAGGGATCCATCAGCCATGATTTGCTAGTCAAATTTAGATCCATTCCCCCTTCAATGTCCTCCATCCCACCAGAGCTCATACATTCTGTCATACATGTCTTGGCATCTTTTTATCAGTCTTTTTTAAGTTTTTTTTTTTTTTTTTTTAATGCAGAAGTGTACTGTTTGGAGCAGAAGTTCAATTGGTTCATCATCAGTTTTTCTTTTTTATTTATTTCTTTTTTAATGCTTTTATTGATGTTTTGTGCATTTCAGACATCATTTCTCAGTTCAGTTTAGACATATTCCCTTTTTCCCTTTCCCCCGCCCTACCCCAGATCATGCACTTTGCCATAACTATCCTACATCTTTCTCTCAGTATTTTTTTATGTTTAGGAATTCACATTTTCCTCCTTCAATTTTTTGTTACTCTAAAATAATGAATACATACTTTCCAGCCATATACAGTAATTATAGAGTCTGGAAATAAATGCTGGGTTGATTCTAGAGCCCATTAAGAGATTTACATTATAACAACATAGTTGCTTTCAGATAAACAGAAATATAACAGTAATGTTGTTCAGCTTGCCTTTCAGCTAGGGATTTGGTGTTAGCATCCACAAATGAGGGAAACCATTCACCATTTGTTTTTCTGGGACTGTGTTACTTCATCATAATGTCTTCAAGTCCCATCCATTTACCTGCAAAGTTCATGATGTCATCTTTCTTTACTGCTGAATAGTACTCCATTGTGTCGATGTACCACATTTTTGTCATCCACTTGTCTGTTGAGGGGAATTTGGGGTTGGTTCCAGCTCTTTGCTTTTGTGAAGAGAGCTGCAATAAACATGGATGTGCATGTATCTTTGCAGTAGAATGAGTCTTTGTGGTATATACCCAGGAGTGGTATGACTGGGTCAGATGGTAGGCTCATTTTGAGTCTTTTAAGGGTTCTCCACACTGCTTTCCATAATGGTTGTACAAGTTTACATTCCAACCAGCAGTGGATGAGTGTTCCCCTTTCCCCACAACCTCTCCAGCATTTGCTGTCTTTTGTTTTCTTGATCTTCGCCATTCCTATTGGAGTGGTATGATATCTGAGAGTGGTTTTAATTTGTATTTCCTTAATTATTATTGATACTGAACACTTTTTAAGATGTTTCTCAGCCATCTTTAATTCCTTACTGGTAAAGTCTCTATTCAGCTCTTTACTCCATCTTTTAAGTAGATCATTTGTTTTCTTACTTTGTTTTTTGAGTAGTCTATATATTCTGGATGTTAATGCTCTGTCACATGTATCACTGGTAAAGATTTCCTCCCACCCTGTGGGTTTTCTCTCACTTCCTTGTCCTTAATTGTTTCAGTCAGTTCTTTGAACTGATCTTTTTTTGTTGTTGTTATTCCCTCCAATATGTATTACTCCAAAATATGTGTGTTTGTATGCATATATATATATCACATATACCAAAATTATGGCATCTGAAAATAAACTATACATTAGTTCCAAAATATGTTTAGGGGTTCCTTTTTTTATTGGTCTTTTTGAGACAGTGTCTCTCTGTAGCCCCAGCTGTCCTGGAACTCACTATGTAGACTAGGCTGGCCTTGAACTCACAGAGGTCCACCTGCCTCTGCGTCTGGAGTGCTGGGATTAAAAGTGTGTGCCACCACCCCTGGGATTCACATTTTAGCAGTAGAGTTGTATGCATGTAAAAAGAAGTATTACTTAGCATTCCTCCAATTACATAGCAAGTTGATGTATTTTTTAATGTACTTTTTTATAGTAACATTAGGTATGATATTTGCTAAAAGAAAGGAAAAGAAAAGTACTGTTTGCCTTACAAATAAGGTTTTAGTGCTAGGATCCACAAATGAGGGACCCCATATGCCCTTTGTTTTTCTGGGACTGTGTTACTTCACTTAGTATAATGGCTTCTTGTTTCATACATTTACCTGCAAATTTCTTTTTTTAATTTTTTTATTTTTTTATTTATTTTATTATTTTCATTTTATGTGTATGAGTGTATTGCCTGCCTGTATGTAAGTGTACTTATGTCATGCAGTACCTGAGTAGGCCAGAAGAGGGCCGTTGGATTTCCTGGAACTGGAGTTATAGATGGTTGTTAGCTGCCATATGGGTTTTGGAACCAAACTTGAGTCCTTTGCAAGAGCATCCAGTGTTTTTTTTTTTTTTTTTTTAATTTTTTAAAATTTATTTATGTGTATGAGTGTGCTGTCTACATGTAGGGTTGGGCACTCATGTTGTGCAATGCCGCAGAGGTCAGAAGAGGGTGTGGGATTCCCCTGGGACTGGAGTTCTCCTGAAATTGGGGTTACAGACGGTTCTCAGCTGCCATGTGGGTGCTGGGGATCGAACCCAGGTCCTCTGCAAGAGCAGTCGGCGCTCTTAACCACTAGGCCATCTCTCCAGCCCCGAGCATCCAGTGCTTTTAACTGAACCATCTCTCCAGCCCCAAGTTGTGTATTTTTTTGTTTGTTTGTGGTTTTTTTTTTTTTTGGTCTTTTTGAGACAGGGTTCCTGTGGCCCCAGCTGGTCTAGAACTCACTGTGTACATACACCAAGCTGGCCTTGAACTCCCGAGGTCTACGCCCTCTGTCTCCCAAATGCTGGGACTAAAGGCATGTGCCATTCATGTGGGCTAAGTTGTTGCTGTTGTCTTTTTGAGACAAGGTTCTCCCTTTTAGTCCCAGCTGGCCTGGAGCTCCTATGTAGACCAAGCTGGCCTTGATTGAACTCAGAGATCTGCCTGCTTCTGCCTCCTGAGTGCTGGGATTAAAGGTATGCACCACCACGCCCAGCATTTTTTTTTTAACTTTTTAATTTTTATTGAGTGCATTTCATACAACATTTCTTAATCAAATTTATGATTCATTCCCCCATCCTGCCCACCCTCATGCCCCGAACCCCCCGTCAGAGCTCATGGATTCTGTCATACACAGCTACTCTCTCTCTTTTTTTTTTTTTTTTTTTTTTTTTTGTCTTTTTCGGGACAGGGTCTCCCTGCAGCCCAGCTGTCCTGGAACTCACTCTGTAGCCAAGCTGCGGCCTTGAACTCAAGATCCGCCTGCCTCTGCCTCTCAAGTGCTAGGATTAAAGGTGTGCACCACCACGCACCGGTCTCTCTTTTTTTTTTTTTTTTTCCACATAAATTATTTATTTATTTATTTTTAACAAATCTAGACCCTGTTCCCGCTCATTCCCCCACCCCGCCGAGCTCATGCATTTGCCAACATGTTTCCATCTCTTGTCTTTCTCATATATTCCATGGGGAAGTTGACTGTTTTGAGCAGAAGTTCCTGTTTCAGTCAGTTTTGATGCAGTCTTTTCTTTGTTTGTTGTTTCCAACATGCGTTATGCCCAACTGCTTTGGACAAAAGCTCCGGGGGCCCTACACAAGAAATCTTACAATTGGGTAATTGGCACTAGCATCCACAGATGAGGGATCCATTCGTTGTTTGTTTTTCCGGGACTGTGTTACTTTACTCAGCATGATGTCCTCTAGCTCCAGCCATTTTCCTGCAAAGCTCGTGATGTCGTCTTTCTTTACTGCTGCATAGAACTCCATTGTGTAGATGTACCACTTTTCTCTATCCACTCGTCAGTTGAGGGGCATTTAGGTTGGTTCCAGCTCCTTGCTATTGTGAAGAGAGCTGCAAAAACATGGCCGTGCATGTTCTCTGTGGTGGCGTAAGTCTTGAGGGTACATGCCAGGAGTGTGTATGGCTGGGTCGGTGGCCAAGTTCATTCCAAGTCTTCCAAGGGTTCTCCACACTGCTTCCATAGGGCTGTAGAGTTTACATCCCACCAGCAGTGGATGAGTGCTCCCCTTTCCCCACAACCTTCCAGCACTGGTATCATTTGTTTTCTTGATCCATCCAGTCTTATGGAGTAAGATGATATCTTAAAGTGGTTTTCATTTGCATTTCCTTAATGATTAGTGATGTGAGCAGTTCTTGAGGTGTTTCTCAGACATCTAATTCCTCCTTGTGAAGTCCTCGTTCAGTTCTTTGCTCCATCTTATTGGGCGGGTCATGTTTTCTTTCTTCTTTGTTTTTTGAGTAGTTTATATATCTGGAAATCAATGCTTTATCAGATGTATCTGCAGTGAAGGTTTCCTCCCACTGTGTGGATTTTCTTCACTTTCTTGATTGTTTCTTTTGATTTACAGAAGCTTTGAGTTTGGAGGTCCATTTGTCAATTGTCGACCTTAATTTCTGTGCAGCTGCTGTCGTGATTTAGGAAGGTCTTTTCCTACGCCTATGTCTTGTAGTCTGCTGCCAACTTTTCTTCTATCCTTCAGAGTTTGGGGTTTCACTTGAGGTCTTTGATCCCTCTGGAGTTGACTTTGTACAGGGTGAGAGGTAGGAGTTTAATTTCATTCTTCTCAAGTGGTGATCCAGTTTTGCCAACACCACTTGCTGAAGATGCTGTCTTTTCTCCTTGTGGTTTCTTGGCCCCTTGTCAAATATGAGATGGCTGAAATTGTATTGTGCTCAGATTTGGATCTTCGGTTTGTTCCATTGGTCAAAAGGTCTTTTTTTGTGCCAGTACCAGGTGTTTTTATGACTATAGCCCTGTAGTATGTTAAATTTAAAATCTGGTATAGAGATCCTCCTGTGTAGCTCTTCTCATCAGGGTTGATTTGGCTATTCGGGGTCTTTTGTTTTTCCAAATGAATTTAAGAACTTTTGTTTCCAAGCTTGTGAAAAACTCTCTTGGGGATTTTGTGGGAGTGCATTAAATATTACAAGAGTTTTGGTAAAATGGACATTTTTACAATGTTAATTTTCCCAATCCATGCATGGGAGGTTTTTCCATCTTCTGAGGTCTTCTTCAATTTCTTTCTTACTTAAGGGTTTAAAATTTTTGTTGTAGAGGTGTTTGGTGTCTTTGTTTGGTTGTTCCTAGGTATCTTATTGTTTTTGAGGCTATTGTGAGTGGGAAGGTCTCTTTGAATTCTTTCTCCGTTGCTTGTTCTTGGTGTAAAGAAAGGCCATTGATTTTTTAAGGTTAATTTTGTATCCTGCCACTTTGCTGAAGCTGTGTTAATCATTTCTAGGAGTTTTCTGGTGGAGTTTTTTGCTCCCTTAAGTAAACATCATATCATCAGCAAATAGGGATAGTTTGACTTCCTCTTTTCCAATTAGTACCTCCTTTAATCTCTTTTTGCCTTTATTGCTCTAGCAAGTGTTTCAAGCACTATATTGAAGAGGAGTGGTGATAGGGGGCAGCCTTGCGAGTTCCTACCTTAAAGGGAATGTTCTCGTCATTTCCCCATTTGGATGATATTGGCTGTGGGGTTTCCTATATATGGCTTTTATTACATTGAGGAAATCCCTCCAATCCAATTCCTTCTAGGACTTTAAGCATGAAGAATGCTGGTTTGTCAAAGGCTTTTTCAGCATCAATTGAGATGATGGTGTGGTTTTTGTCTTGATTCCGTTTATGTGTTTGATGATGTTTATTGATTTTTCGTATGTTGAACCACCTGCATCTTGGTATGAATCCACTTGGTCATGATGGTGATCTTCTGATGTGGGTTGTATGCGATTTGCCGTCTTCTGTTTAGGAATTTGGCATCTGTGTTCATGAGGGGAATGGGTCTATAATTCTCCTTTTTTTTTTTTCTGGTTTTGGTAATAGAGTGATGTTGGTTTCATAGAAGGAATTTGGGAGAATTCCCTCTGATTGTATACTTCTAAACAGTTTCAGAAATAATGGTTGTAGGTCTTTTTGAAATGTTTTTATAGAATTCTGCTGTGAAACCGTCGGCCTGGTCTTTTTTAGTTGGGAGGCTTCTTACTACATCCTCTATTTCTTCATATGTTATGGGGTCTGTTAAGCTGCTGGTCTCTTTGGTCCAAGTGCTTTGGTGATTCCCAGGATTTCAGATATTCATCCTTTCTTCTAGGTTTTTAAACTTGGTAGAAATAGGTTCTTGTAATATTCCCATAATTTTCTTGATCTTTTCTTGTCCGTTGTGATATTTCCCTTTTCATCACAGATTGTATTGAATTGGAGTTGTCCTTCTTTCTTTTGTTTAACTGGGCTAGAGTCTGTCTATCTTGTTTATTCTTTCAAAGAACCAATTTTGGCTTTCAATTGATTTTTTATTGTTTTCTTTGTTCTATTTCATTGATTTCTGCTTGACTTTTGTTATTTTTCCTGTCTGTTGTGTTTAGGGTTCATCTGTTGTTGCCTCTCAAGTGCTTTTAGCTGTAGTGTTAGATCATTCACTTGTGCTCTTTCTGTTTTTCTAATGTAGGCACCCAGGGCTATAAACTTCCCTCTTAGGACTGCTTTTAAGGTATCATAGGTTTTGTTGTGTTGTATTTGTCATGTCATTCAGTTCCAGGATGTTTTTATTTCTTCTTTATCTCTTTCCTTGACCCATTCATTATTCAAGGTGTGTTTGTTTAGTCTCCATTGGTGTTACTTGTAGGCAGGGAGGGCTTGTCTGGTGTTGATGTTGAGTTCTTATTGACTGTGGTCTGACAGGATGCATGAATTATTTCAATGCTTTGTATTTGTAGAGGTTCTTCTGTGTCCCAGGATGTGGTCGATTTTGGAGAATGTCTGTGGGGTGCTGAGTGAACAGTGTATTCTGGTATTAGGATGGAATGTCTTTAGAGTCTTGAGGTCCATTTGGTGTATCAGATCGTTCAGTTCCAGATGTCTCTCGTTTATTTTTTGTCTGTTGACCTATCCAAAGAACTCAGTGGGGTATGAAATCTCCCACTATGAGTGTGGTGGGGTTTGTCTGTGACTTGTGGTCTGGAGAATTGTCTTTATAAAGTTTGGGTCACCAGAATTTGGGCATATATATTCAAATTGTGAAATCTTCTTGGTATTGTTCCTTGATGAAAATGTCAATGGCTTCTTTGTCTATTCTGAATTCTTTTACTTTGAAGTCTATTTACTTCGATATTAAAATAGCAACAGCCTTGCTTTGGGTACCATTTGCTGGAATAATTTTTCCATCCCTCACTCTTAAGTGGTGCCTTCCTTGAAGTAAGATGTGTTTCTTGTAGACAGCATATCGATGTGTATTCTGTGTTCCTAATCCAGTCTTCCGTCTATGTCTTTTGATTGGGGAATTTAGTCATTAATATTTAAGGTTATGACTGATGGTTTGTGTTGCTTCCTTTTGCCTTATTATACATCGGGTTTTGATTTAGGTTTTACTTTGCAGGTATGCTTTTATTGATTTCTCCTTCTAGTGTCTGGTGTGGTTGCTCCTTTCTTCTGTTCTTTGAATTGCTTCAAAGTATTCTCGAAGGGTTGGTTTTCGGACATGTATTCTTTCAGGTTTGTTTATGTCATGGAAGATTTTTCCTCTCTCTTCTCAACTTTGATGACCATTTTGCTGGGTTAGTAACCTGGGCTGGCATCCATTGTCCCTCAACACTGCGATTTTTTCCAGGTTCTTCTTGCCTTCATTATTTGCGATGAGAAGTCCATTGTTATTCTGATAGGTTTCCCCTTATAGGTCACTTGTTGTTTTTCTCTTGTCGCTTTAAGTATTTTGTCTTTGTTTTGGGTGTCTAGCATTTTAACTATGATGTGTCGTGGAGAATTTTCTTTCTGATCTTGTCGTTTGGAGTTCTATGTGGCTTCTTGTATTGGTATTGTTTGTCCTTTTTTAGTTTGGGGAAGTTTTCATCTATTATTCTTTGAAGATATGATCAATACCATCTCTTGGGATTTTCTCCTTCTATTATTCTTATGGATGCGGAGGTTTGATCTTTCATAGTGCCCACAGCCTGGTTTTCCTTTTTTTATTTTTAAAGTTTTTCATTTCTTTTTTTTTTTTTGTTTTTTTTTTTTTTTTTTTTATTTTTTTTTTTTGCTTCCTCATTCTGTTCTGAGGGTTTTTTCCATTTCTTCGTCTTGAATGGTGAGTGTTTGATTTCCTTTTTTTTCATTTCCTCTTCTGATTTTCTTTAGTTTTCTATTTCTTTTGGAGCTTCTCGATCTCTCTTTGTAGCTCTTTTGTTCGCTGGTTTGTTTCTTTTTCTTTTTAGCGGGATCTTTCGTGTTTTACTTCCTTCCGGATTTTCATTCTCTCTTCTCTGTCCTTCTTGGTTCCTCATTCTCTTTTCTTAGTCTTTAATTTGTTCTTTATGATCTTGTATTCTTTAAGTATGTTCCCAATTGTGTTCTGATGTCTGTGTCCTGGGGCATCCCCGGAGGGATCCCACTGAAGGAGTCTTCCTAAGGGTGGTAAGTTGGGTGGGATTATCCTGCCCCTTCTTGTGTTGTCTCTTCTTTGTGTCTGGCAATGGGCTTCTCCTTGCCTGTATTCCAATGTGGTCCTAAATGCCTCTTCACTGTGTTAAAATGAAGCCGGGGGGGGGGGGGCTCTTCAGCAAATTTCATGAGGTCATCTTTTTGTTTTTCCTGATGCATAGAATTCCATTGTGTAGACATACCACATTTTCTTTATCCACTCATCTGTTGAGGGACACTTGGGTTGCTTCCAGCCCTTCACTATTGTGAAGGGAGCTGCAGTAAACTTGGTTGTGCATGTATCTCTGTGATAGGATGAGTCTTGTGATTATATAACCAGGAGTGGTATGACTGGGTCATGTGGTAGACTCAATTTGAGTCTTTTGAGAGTTCTCCACACTGTTATCCATAGGCGTTGCATGAGTTTGCATTCACACCAGCAGTGGATGAGTGTTCCCCTTTCTCCACAACCTCTCCAGCATTTGGTATCATTTGTTTTCTTGATCCTAGCCAGTCTTATTGGAGTGACATAATATCTTAAGGTGGTTTTAATTGGCATTGCCTTAATTATTAGTGATGTTGAACATGTTTTAAGATGTTTCTCATCCATTTTTATTTCCTCATTTGTGAAGTCTTTGTTCAGCTCTTTATTCCATCTTTTGATTGGGTCATTTGTTTTCTTGCTCCTTTGTTTTTTGAGTAATTTATATACTTTGGATGTTAATGTTCTGTCAGATGTATCACTGGTGAAGGTTTCCTCCCACTCTGGAGTGAAGAAAGCCTGGTTTTTAAGGCAGCACCTCTTAAGGTCGTGCCTAAAAATATGTAACTAAAGCCATGTGGGGAACAGATGATCAGACCTTTGTTTCACTACTCTCGTAAGACCAGGTTCAGAAGTCAGTAGATAAGGTGAAAACCATGTCTGGATTTAATTATGCTTGCACATCACTTGTAAGTACATTACCTTATAACTGATAACTGATTTGGAGACTATAACCCTTACTAGTTCTTTTATTGTTACATATTTCTCTGAGACATTGGTTTTAAGTTTCTCTCATTTGCTTGCCTTCCTGAACAAGATAGTTCATTATGTCAAGACTAGAAAACTCGGCTGCCATTCACTTATTTTTCTCCTTCCTGAGTTGGTTGATAAGAAATATTTTGTGGCGCACGCCTTTAATCCTAGCACTTGGGAGGCAGAGGCAGGCGGATCTTTGTGAGTTCAAAGCCAGCCTGGTCTACAGAGCGAGTTCCAGGACAGCTAGGACTACAGGGAGACCCTGTCTCAAAAAGACAAACAACAACAAAAAAAAAGAAATATTTTTGACTTGAGGGAATCTATAACCAATTTCATGGTAGAAATGATGTTGAATGATTGCTGTGCTCTGTAGTGCAATCTTTTGTTAAAGGCACATGGTGTAATTTCATTCTATTAATGTTCTTTCTAGGTTTTTTTTTTTTTTTTTTTTTTTGGTCTGATTAGATAAATGTGCTCGTTCACTATGATATTTTAGACTTTGTTTGAACTCCTTTTATTTTTTTGTATTTTTTCATTTATAGTGTTGCTTTTATCTCTCATCCCCACCCCTTCTGAAATTTCAAACACACAGGAAATTGAAACAATAGAGCAGTGGACACCAGTGTTACTCTTTACCAAGATCTACTGTGGGTTAACATTAACCGTCTATGGTTTTGCCGTCTTTCAAGTAAAGGTCAAATACCATCTGTCAAAATATCGTATGAATTTTAGAAATCAGGCAGTGTCACTCCTAAGTTCACTAGAAATACTTTTAAGGATAAAGCCATTCTTACACAATCTGAGGCCACATTCTTGGATTTTTTAAAACAGTCTAAATCTGTCTTATTTGACTGTTATACTTCTTTGTTCCTCTTACTCTGTCATTAACCATATGTTAAGTAAAGGATGATTTTTTTTTTTGCTTTAATAACATTCAAGCTTGCTTTTGTTGTTGTTCTTGTTTTACTTCAATCAAAGCCCTTGCCGTATATAGTTCCCATACCATAGATTGGTGTCATTTTCTTAGATTTACATATTTTATTTTGTACAAGAATAATTCAAACATTGTTTATATATTCTCATTGTAGCATATGAGTAGGCACATAATATTAGTTGTTGATTCCAGTGCTGAGATTGAATTTGGGTTTGATGGTCATTAGATCTGTGTATTGTGCAATATTTCTCCTTTGTAATACATATCTGGAGGATGTAATTGGGTTTAGAGGGAGGATATTTGGTTATCATTTGAAAATCCTGGTTTTGGTAATATTTTTTTACCAACAGTTGTAGAAAACATTGATTACCCTTGCTTAAATTTGATATTATACTGGTGATCTTGAAGTGATGATTTTTAAAATCTCTCCTTCACTCTAAATTATTTAGCTGCATTTTTCCCCTCAAAGGAGAGCTTAACTCGCTTCTCTTTTCAGATTTTAACTCAGTGCTTCTTTTCTGTTCATTAACCCCTTACCACAATTGTTAATGTTTATGTTCAAATTGTCCTCAATTTGATCAGTGGTTACTGAATTCCTCTGTTTTGAGATATCTCCTTTGATTTACTTTCTAGTACAAGGTACTCTAAGCTTACTTTATGCTGTGCTTGTGAAGGAGCCACATCAGCACTTAGTAGGAAACCATACTTAGAAAGCAAGAGCCAAGCTTGATACTTACTGCTGAATAGTGTTCAGGATCAATAAGAGGACACACGGGAAAGGTATATGTGTGTATGTGAGCATGTGTATTTAAGGATTATGACTCCAGCTTGCTAGCTAGCATATTATAACACCACAGTGTTCTTTCTCTTTCAGTCATTCCATACTTTTATTGCCTATTTTTCCAAATTGTAAGCTTGAATATTGATAATTTACTTATTTGCAATGAGCAAAGACAATGTGCATGAAACAGCTCCAGAATATCAATACCAGTATGACCCTTGAAAATATTCCTGATAACTAAATTTTCCAATTTAGTTTTTTGAAACTTAGAGACAAAGTATATATATTAGAATATTGTGTTTAAAATTTACTTGAGTTTATTCTTTATTGATTATCCTGGGTCTTACATTTATACTAGTTTATCATTTTATTTCCCTTTGATTTCTTTAATAACCTGTTTAATATTCCAAATTCCATTTGTTTGTAAAATGTCATTTCTCTCATTGATGTTTTCTTTTTTCATTCTATGATCATCTGGTAACACATAAAGCATTTCATTTTCTTTTTATCTTTGTTTTTATCTTTGAGTTGTCTCAAAAGTGATTTTCTCATCCACCTGTGCCCCTTTTCTAAGCCTAGGGAACAACCTGCGGAAGAGGGGGCGTGGTAGAATGTAAGGGCTGCGATTGGGGTGAATGGTGAAACTACAGCAATGTAGTCTGGACACTCATTTGATCAACTTGATTGAACAAACAACCTGTCACCCCCCACTGGATGGTGGGGCTGTAGGTGTTTGGGCACAACAGCCTGCAGATAGGTTTTGCATGAAGGATGCTTGTACTCATGGATTATCACTTATAGCTAAAAATGAAAAAAAAAAAAGAGAGAAAGATGCAGGACAGTTATGGCAGAATCATGACTCGGGAGGGTGGGGGTGGGGGGGAGGGAAGGGGAAATAAGCCTGCACTGAACTGGAAAAAGTATGAAATGCACAAAGCATCACTAAAAACTAATTAAAAAAAAAGACTAAAAGTTGATTTGGAGAAAGTTTCATGAACTTCTAAAACAAATATATTCTTTAGTGGATGGATGGGTTATTCTGTAGGTATCTGTCAGTTTCATTTTAGGTATATGTATGGTTTAGGTGAAGATTTTTTTTCTTGATGTCCTGATGAAAGTGAGGTATGAAAATTACTCATTATTGTCTATTGGAGCCCTATTGCTCTTCCTTTGTCCAGAGCGGTTTATGAGTTTGAACTTTAATTTTTCTTTTATCATTCTCTCCCTTATAAGCAAAGCTGGTGTCAGTGCCTATAAATTCATCGATTAATATATATCTATATATCAGCCTATATATATATATATAATATATTGCTGTATTGTTCTTTCATTTACAGTATGTGTAGAGTTACTCTTTGTGTTTCCCTTTGACCAATTATGGCTTGAAGTCTGCTGTTTCTTATATGAATATAGCTACTTTTGTTTACTTTCGATTTCCATTCTTTTTAATACCATTTTCTTTCTTTTTGTTCTAGTGTGCATGTGAGTTCCTTATGCTTATCTTGGAACCTCTTAATTTTTCTTCGGTTCTCAAGTTAATTTTAGTGAATCTAGGAAGCAATCTTCCTAGTTGGTTATTTTGTTGTTGTTGTTTTAAATCTTAAAGTACAGCTTTTTATACCTTCCTGGTCTTCACAGTTTATACTGAGAAGTCTTCTGTTCCTCCAAGGGGTTTGCTTTTGTAAGAGACTTGGTGCTTTGTCAGCTTTCAGTTTTCTTTCTTCGGAGTCTTGATCTTTTAATTATAATATAGCATGGTGACGGGGAGCAGGATTCATTTCTGGATATGTCTTTATTGGTTTATAAATCCCTCCCGTATCTCAGTGTCTATGTATTTCCTATTATATAGGGGACTTCCTGTTATTTTGAAGAGCTTGTGAAAGATTTGTCTTTGCTTGATCATTTTTTCACAGAAAAAATAGTTTCATATTTTAATTTTGTCTAGAGGTCTTCTGTGCTAATTGTTCCTTTTTTTCTTTATTTTTCATTCATATACTGTTTCATTAAACTTGTCTTCAAGTCTTGAAATTCTCTTCTATTTAACTTAGTCTTCTGAATTTTCTTGCTGTTTCTCTACATAGTTTTTCATTTCCAAGATTACTGTTGTTTTCAGAATCCCTCCTTATTGAAATTCTCATCTATATCCTGTATTGTCTTTTTTTTTTTCCTGCACTTTCGGCATGTATTGATATTTCTTAAAATGTTTCTTTTATTCCTTAACTTATATTTCATTCACTTTATTGTCCTTTGAGTCAATTGCTAGATAGGTATAAGCTTTTGGATTACTCCTGTTGCCTGGTTTGTGCTTTTTTTCCCCATGTTTTTTGTGTCTGTGTCGTAATCTGTACATATGTTGTGATTTATATTTTTTCCTCTTTCATGTAAGAGCCTTTTTGGGGCATAATCTTCTCTTGATGTGTTCTGGGACAGTATGCTGTTATAACATGTTGAATGTATTTTGTTTGGATTTTATAGTATTGTTTCCCACTACATTAGTTTATTGTGACAAAGTGCCTACTATCTCAGAGTGGAACCTCACAGCTTCTCTGTAGATCTTATAAGAGTAGGACACTTGGAACTGCGTGTGTGGATAGAAAGACAGCCAGGGGTGCACACTCTCAGTGCCCAGTTCCCCAGGTGGGTTTCTGGCGCCCCCAACGCAATGCTAGAACTATAGACAGGAACTGTGCTTGTGGATACAAGGACAGCCAGGGGTGCACACATTTGATGACCAGTTGCCCAGGTGGGTTTCTGGTGTGCAGGCCTGCAGTGGCCCACCTGCACCCAACACCCAACACTAGAACCATAGAGAGGAACTGCATGCATGGATAGAAGGACAGCCAGGGGCTCACACACTCTGTAGCCAGTTGCCCTCTGTGCCCAGTTGCCAAGGTGGGGTCTGGTGCTCAGGCCAAAGGAATAACCCCCCCATCCCCAAGCTACTGATACTGTGGTGGAAAGTATAAACTGCTGGTGCTATTGTTTACTATGGTTGGGAGGATCCAGAATTGTCAGTGATTCAAGGCTGCATAGGCAAACCTGAGGAAGAAACCAGCAGGAAGCCAACTGGGTGACCAACCAGTCCACCATATTAAGATTTGAGATTAGCAACAGAAGGCAAACAAACAAAGGGGGAATAAACAACAATAACAACAACAAGTACACATGCCAAAGACAAAAAGGAAAAACAACGATATGGGAAAAGCTCAAAACAAATCCCCACCGAACTCAACCAGTCCTGTAGAAGATCCCAACAATGAGATCTCCCTAGAAGGAAACCAAGACATGGACCTTAGAAGAACGATTGTAGACATATTCAAAGATTATAAAGATCAAATCAGAGAACTAAAGGGAAAGAATGAAAAACTCATGAAGGAACTAGAAGGAAAGAATGATAAATTCTGGAAAGAANAGAGATGAACTGAGACTTCACCAGTAAAGAAGCAAAGATGGCTGAGAAAAATCTTAAAAAGTGTTCAACATCATTAATAATTAAGGAAATACAAATTAAAACCACACTAAGGTATCATCTCACTCCAGTAAGGCTAGCCAAGATCAAGAAAACAAAAGACACCAAATGCTGGAGAGGTGGTGGGGAATGGGGAACACTGATAGGAATGTAACGTCCTACAACCACTATGGAAAGCAGTGTGGAGAACTCTTTAAGACCTCAAAATTAACCTACCACCCGACCCAGTCATACCACTCCTGGGTATATACCCACTAGAAGCATCCTACTGCAAAGATACATGCACAGACATTTTTATTGGAGATCTCTTCACAATAGCAAAGAGCTGGAACCAACCCAAATGCCCCTCAACTGATGACACAGCCATTTATTTGTGTATTTATTGTTCATGTGTTCGTGGGTGCATGTGTGCACGTGCACGCATGCGTGCCTGCATGCTTTTGTGTGGGTGCCTGTGTGTCTGTGTGTTTCCGCATGCCCAACAAGACACAGTGGAAATTATACAGTTTATAGGAATTGGTTCTCTTTTTCTACCATGTGGGTTCTGGGGATTGAACTCAGGCTTTGTAACAAGTCCTTTTACTGGCTGACTGGCCAAGCCATCTCACTGGCCTGAAGTTAAAAAGTTTTAAAAGTTGATAAGAAAAGAAATGATTAAGAGAAGAAATGGGAGCCATAAAACAAAAACTTGAAATATTGAGAAGATAAAGAGGGAGAAAGGTAGAAAGTAAAGGAAGTAAGTGATGGAGGGAGTAAAAGAATTTGACTGTTAGGAGATTTTCACATGATGGCTGGACCAAAGCACTGCTGGCTGGAGGGCGTGTAGCAAGACCTGGGCCTCTTTTTTCTATCTGACCTACCTGCTGTATGTGAAGCTCATTCCCTGATGCAAAGTCATGTATCTGCTCAGGATAACTGGCCCTCTAAATCTGGCCATCTGCTCTACTGTTCTTAAGAAGAAACCTTGATCCACTTCTTTTCATGTCTCTGAACCATATGATACTGGGTTTATTTTTCAGTGGGATTGTTTCTGACATTCCACCCATACCACATGAGGTCATCAGATAGATGCTGGTCACAAAAGCATGCCGATCTTTGATGTGAAAAAGAAATTGTATGAACTTAATTTCCCAAAGTACCAATTTGGGCCTGACCTTGAAAATAGCTCCCTGTAATTAGTTACTTTGCTATCGCTGTGATGAGACCTTGACTGAGAACAGTTTAAGGAAGAAAGAGTTCATTTTGGCTTATGGTTCCAGAGGGATAAGAATCTGCCATGACAAGGAGGTGTGGTAGCAATGGCAGGCCATGATGGCAGGATATGAAAGCAGAGTGCTTCTATCTTGAGAGGAAACATGGAGCAGAGAAAGTAGACTAGAAGAAAGGTGAAGTTATAAACTCTCAAAGCCTGTGAACCCTGTGACCTGCTTCCTCTAAGAACCACCACCTCCTTAAGATTCCATGACCTCCCCAAACAATGCTGCCAACTGGGAACCAAGTGTCCAAATACTTGAGCATATGTGAGAAATTTCTCATCTAAACTACCACATTCCCTGTTACAGAAACTTCTCAAGTGCTGACCTACAATGCAGCTAAGTTCCGACTGCCCTGTTTTCCTACCAACTTGATCCACTAGTTTCTCTTCCCACTTCTGTTAATTTTTGCCTCTGTTAGACTGATGAGATATTAAGAACTTAGTGTCTATGAATGAGCTTTCTTATCCTGTATTATAATAACAAACATTTTGTGTCTAATACTGACTTTCAGTGCATCCTTTCAGCCACCCACATCCCAGAAAAATTCTTTTGATTCTGAGCTGGAAATACTGTTTGCTACTAATCTGCTGCCTTGTTCCCCACCCCATCATGGCCTCTTGCATGTCCCTTTCTCCTGTCCTCTTAGCCAAACACTCTAAATTTCCCCAACTCCCCCTCTGTTCCCTATAAAACCCTCTTTTGGATTCTTTCTTTTCCTTTACCTCTATGTATCCTTTCCATTTTCCTGGCTCCTGGTGTTACATCAGGGTATATACTTATACATAAAGGATTGATGCTTTAATCTGCAAATGAATGATAACATATATCACCTGTTTTTTTTTTTTCCTGTGTTTGTGTTACTTCACTTAGTATAACACTCTCTATTTCCATCCATTTATCTGCAAATTTAATAATTTTATTTTTTCTTACTGCTGAGTAGAATGCCATTGTGTAAATGTATCACATTTTCATTATCCATTTTTCAGATGAGGGACATTTAGGTCATTTCCACTTCTTAGCTATTGTGAAGAGAGCTGCAACAAACATGGATATATAGGTCTCTCTAAAATATGATAACCTGTAACCCCATGAGAAATGAACATACACTGTCTAAACAGTGCCATACACACACACACACACACACACACACACACACACACACCCCACACTCGGGGGCTGTTTGGCAAGGAACAGGGTGCCATACAGAAGACACATCCTTTTGTGTGATTGGTGAGAGTGGTCCAGGAAACTCTCCAAATAACACAGGCTATATTGCCAAAACTCTTAATTATCTCCCAGAACCAAGAGATAAGACCCTATTGCTGAAGGTAGGACATACTTCAGATATAGCACTTGGTGCAATGGAGCAGCAACTGACCTGGAAGACTTCTATTTGAAGTTTAGCTCTCTAGTCTTAGATGATAATATATAAACTTTTTTTTTATTGATGCTTTGTGTATTTCATACATCATTTTCCAATTCAGTTCAGGCATATATCCCCTTCCCTTCCCCCCACCCCACCCCTACCCATCCCAGATCATGCATTCTGCCATAACTTTTCTGCATCTTTCTCTGTTTTGTTTTGTTTTGTTTTCATTTATTTTTAACAATAAGTGATAATTTGTGAGTACGAGCCTCCTTCATGTAAAACCAATTTGCGAGCAGTTGTGCCCAAACCCACACAGCTCATGGGTCCCACCATCCAGCAGGGGGGGCTTGTATGTTCAATCAAGTTGATCAAATGAGTGTCCAGTCTATATTGTTGTAGTTTCACCATTCACCCCAATCGCAGCCCTTACATTCTACCGCGCCCCCTCTTCCGCAGATTGTTCCCTAGGCTTAGAAAAGGGGCACAGGTGGATGAGAAGCAAAACAGTCTACTTTCTCTGGAGCTGTTGTCTTGGTCTCTAGTCAATTCTGGCTATTTTCTTTCATGGGCTGCCAGCTTGTCCAGGCATAACCTTTCGATCTTACTAATGAAGCACATGCAATTAGATATATAGGTATTTAAACAGTATAATATATAGCCTTTTGATCCTACTAATGAAGCACATGCAATTAGATATATAGGTATTTAAACAGTACTAATTGTTATGGTAGGTTACTTTGGACACAGATGTTTGGATGGTATGTTAATCCATGAATTACATTTTCTTTTTTTTTTTAGTGTTTTCGAGACAGGGTCTCCCTGTAGTCCCAGCTGTCCTGGAACTCACTCTGTAGACCAGGCTGGCCTTGAACTCACAAAAATCCGCCTGCCTCTGCCTCCTGAGTGCTAGGATTAAAGGCGTACACCACCACACCCGGCCATGAATTACATTTTCTTCTGTTAAGTATGACAGGGTCTTCATGTGGTTTATAACATCTCCTAACCATTAGAGGATATAAGCTTGTGGCATCAGCCGTGGCCATACCACCCTGAACGCGCCCGGTCTTGTCTGATAATATATAAACTTCTAAGGAAGAAGGTCAGTCAGTGGACAAACCCATCCATAAAACCCAATAACCATAACAACTAGCACAGCAAGCTACCCCTATTGGTACAGTAGTGGCACTGTTATTTGGTGGGTAGTCAACAGCTATACAGTTGGACCTAAAGCACTATCACTGGGAGTGAACTGATGGGTGGCACTGTAAACATAGGCAAATACACATGGCTAGAGGGGACATAGATCCTCAAGAAAGCCCTACCTCTGTCATATCACAATAGACAAATTTCTTACAAGTTAAACATGATTCTTTATATTTATAGGCAAGCATACTGTACACCACTCATCAAGGAAGCTCCTTTTGCAGCAGCTGGAGACTATTGCAGAGTTCCACAACTGGTCAGACACAGAGTGATGCCTAGTCATGGGTGATACATCTATAGTTGCACCTGTGTACCTAAAGCTCATGGAACATAGTGGTAGAGAGAAAAATAATGCACTCCTCAGCCCTCACCAGTGAAGCTTCCTTATACAACAGAGCACAGGACCAGTGCCAACTCCATTAAACAAGGGCCCAGAGGGGATGAGAGAAATGGGTGGTTGGCTGGCCCTAGACTGAGAACTATTGGAGACTAATTGCTACGGGGGAGGGAGAGTATGCCTTATGATCTCTAGATGAGCTGACTTGATTCTAGTGGATGAAATTTGCACTGAAGGACACATCTGGGTACAGATGCCTGAATGGATAGGACTTAACATGTATGGCAGAATACTTGAGGTCTTGTGGAGGGTTGGAGGGGCATGCATGGATAGGGGATGGGATTTAGTTTGATTAAGAGCTCTTATATGAAATTGCAAAAGCTTAATAAAAAAATAAAATGTTTTGTATACAAACTGTTATACTAAGATGATGATGATTTGAAATTCAATACTTGGTACTTTCTGTGTGTTTAGTTGAATTTTAAGGAAATGAATGAGAGTTTATATTAATGGCAGACTCATTGAAAAATTTCATGTAACACAAGAAGTAGGCTAGAAGAATGCCTTATTTGTCTTCTCTCAAGGTGCTGTTTTTTGAAAGTAATATCTGAAATGATGTTGTAGGAATGACTTTCATATGTGTTAATTTATATGTTCAAAAATCATATTTAGAAGGTGATGGTTGAGATGTACAGGGTAATTAGAAATTCATGTGTCATGTTTATCTGCTCTCACCTATTATATATGGCTACATGAGATGTGTTCCTAGTGTGTTCACTGTCATGTATGCCCTCTGTGTATAGAGAGTTGTGGAGTTGCAGATGTATTAAAACAGTCCCATTTCAGTAGTAAGTCTGGTTTATGGGGTGGAGCAGGAGACTTTGGGTTTGGTATTGAGAATGAAGGGGGAGAAGGAACTTGAAATTGCAAATGAATATTCAATGTATTTAAGGTAGTTGGTAAGTACACCAAGAACTCTTATCACCCGTTGTTATTTAATAGGGTATTTATTTTGTCCCTTGCTTTTACCTCTTACCAAACCTTTGATAAGGGTAATAACAATGTTTTCCCTATTTAGGGTTCTTAGGCTCATAACAAAATTTAAAATGGACAATCTTATTAGAATTTAAAGATAGGGGTACAGGCAGGGGAGGGGTATAAATGATATTAAGATGTATGAAATGTACAAAATTCAATAAAAAATATACACTGGAAGAACAAGAGGAAAATCCTCAAAGCAGGCAAGCCACAAACCTTGGCAGCTGCCTTGAGGAGGAGGTGGAGAGGAGAAGGTCAAACCATAAACCATGCTGCTTTAGAACTGGCATGGATGCATGGTGGGGAGGGAAAGGGGAAGAGAGCTTCAGAGAAGAAGGAAAGAAATCCAAGATGTTGGGGGAGCTTAAAACATTACAGGAAAGCATGGCTAGAAAGGACATATATAGAAGAAAAGGAAAGCTTATGTTTTTCTGAAGAATTCAGAAAAGCAGGCTGACTTACACAGAGCCTCCTGCATATGGCCCGCTCCAGAATCACTGCACTGATGGACAGGGATTCTGGGCAGTAAACATTGGCCATCTCATTAACAAACTATGTATTCTTTTTTTTTTTTCAATTAAAGTCTTATTGCTTTTAAAGATATAAATAGCAAATATTTGTTCTTTGTTAACAGCGACAAAGTTGGTCTACAAAAGGGAATCAGACTTATGTTTCTAATTTTTAAAAGATGAACAACTTAAATATTTTTTTAAAACACATACATATTGTACATATTGACAGGATACCATGTAATGTTGGGCATTAGGCTTCTGAACAAGCAAAGCACAATCAGCAAAGGACAGTTAAGGACAATGATGGGGTAACATTTACCGTAGGCAGTGTACCATGCTAAGGACTTCAAATAAATTATCTACTATAATCCGCAAGTGTCTAAGAGTTAAGTATTACCACATAAAGAGAAGTTATTATGCTTCCCAGTATCACATAGGTTAGAAATTACAGAGTCTAGGATCTGAAATTATAGAGTCCAGGTTCTGAACTCAGGTCTGTCTGATTCCAAAGCCCCTGTCTTAAGCCTCTATGTAAAGTGCTTTTGCACAAATTTAATGCTGAATATTAGAAGTCTCAGTTGTTCCAATGGAACAGAGTTTAGAAAAGGCCCTATGAAATGTCAGTCAGAACTCATTTTCAGAAACCAGATAGTGTTAAGACTCTTTATAACTTGTAGCAGTATTTTATAAGCTATTTTAAGAGCATAGATTTCACGTATCCAGATTGCCTCAGAGAAAAATGCATCTGTAGGCTTCCATCCAAGTTGTGATCATTTGTAGTCCATGCTTTTAGAAATGTTTCTGTTGTATCATTTTTGTGAGCACAAATGATTAGAAAAACAGCTGAGTAGAATGATGTGACTAGCCCCTGGGTTTGGTGCTATGGATTCCTTCCATGATTTGCTTTTAAGTCTCATAATAAAAAGGGAGAAGATAATCAGCAAAACCACTTGTGAACTTGTTCTCCTGCCATTGGAGGATGGAAATATTTTCTTTCCCATCTACTTCAGTGGAAGCGGAAAGAAGGGCCCTTTCCTTTCCTTCCTCTTTTCCTTCTTTCCCCCATTTTCTCCCTTTCCTGTCCCATTATTTTCATATTGGGGTTCAAACCCAGATGCTCCTACACACTAGGCAAGTGTTCTGCCAGTGAACTTCACACCAGCCCAAGGCAGGTATTTTTCAAGTCATCTGCAGCTTTTTTGAGATTTGCAAAGTATCATTAGTTTCATACAGTAAAACCATAATCTCAGTACAAGTTTCCATTATAGGATCAACATGTTTTTTTTTTTTGAACAATCAGAACTTTATTGAAAACTCGTCATATACATCACAGGGTGTCTAGCTTAATTTCTATTGCTCTGATAAAATACCCTAACGAAAAGCAATTTGGGGGACAAAAAAGTTTATTTTGGCTGGAGTCTAGGTTACAGTCCGTTATACAGCAGGTTACTGTGGGATGCACTTGAAGCAGCTCATCATGTCACATCCCTGGTAAAGAGCAGAGGGACAAAAACGTCTTCATTCTCTCTTCCTTGATGGCTTGTGTTAGTTCCATTTGCTTTACATAGTTCAGAGCTCCCTCGCTAGAGAACAGAGCTGCTGATCCTGGACTGTGTCTTCCTTTATCCATGAATTCAGTTGAGACGACCCTACACGGACATGCCTATGGCCAACCCAATGTAGACCATCTCTCATTGAAATACTCTTCCTAAGTAATTCTAGGTTTTGCCAAATTGATGATTAAAACCACCACACCAGGATTGTTTCTGGCTTTTCTGTTCCTTTGATTGTTATTTTTGTGTCAGTCCTGGAACAATACAGCTTCATAATGTTTAAGTGACTTCTGGTATCCATGAAGTTCACCAATTTACCCCGAATAGCCAAAGCAACCCTGAGCGAAAGGATCAATACAGGGAGATCTCTATACCAGACTTCAAACTATACTATAGGGCTATAGTCATAAAAACAGCTTGGTACTGGTACAAAAACAGACCAGTTGACCAATGGAACAAAACTGAAGATCCAAACCTGAGTCCATACAATTTCAGCCACCTCATATTCGACAAGGGGGCCAAGAAGACACAATGGAAGAAAGACAGCATCTTCAGCAAGTGGTGCTGGCAAAACTGGATCACCACCTGTAGAAGAATGAAATTAAGCCCCTACCTCTCGCCCTGTACAAAAGTCAATTCCAGATGGATCAACGACCTCAATGTGAAACCCAAAACTCTGGTGGCGATAGAAGAAAAACTTGGCAGCAGACTACAAGACATAGGCATAGGAAAAGACTTCCTAAATCAGACAGAAGCTGCACAGGAAATAAGATCAACAATTGACAAATGGGACCTCATTAAACACAAAAGCTTCTGTACATCAAAAGAAACAATAAAGGAAGTAAAGAAAAAACCCACAGAATGGGAGGAAACCTTCACTGCAGATACATCTGACAAAGCATTGATTTCCAGAGTATACAAGCTACTCCAAAAACAAAGAAGAAAGAAAACGAATGAATCACTCAAAAGATGGAGCAAAGAACTAATGAATCACTCAAAAGATGGAGCAAAGAACTAAATAGAGACTTCACAGAGGAGGAATTAGAGATAGCTGAGAAACATCTCAAAAATTGTTCAACATCACTAATTAGGGAAATGCAAATTTAAGCTACTTTAAGATATCATCTCACTCTGATAAGACTGGCTAGGATCAAGAAAACAAATGATTCCAAGTGCTGGAGAGGTTGTGGGGAAAGAGGAACACTCATCCATTGCTGGTGGGAATGTAAACTTGTATAGCCACTATGGAAAGTAGTGTGGAGAACCATAGGAAAACTCAAAATGGAGCTTGCCATTTGATCCAGTCCATACCCACTCCTGGGTATATACCACAAGACTCACTTACTGCAGAAATATATGCACAAGAAGCAGTCGTATATTATTTGGCTATCTCTGTTACAATAGGCAAAAAAGCTGGAACCAACCCAAAATGTCCCTCAACTGACGAGTTGGGTAATGAAAATATGGCACATGTACACATGGAGTTCTGTGCAGCAGTAAAGGAAGACGACATTCACTAAACTTTCGCAGGTAAATTGATGGAGTTAGAAGATATTATGCTAAGTAAAAAAACAGTCCAGAAAAACAAATGGATGAATTGGCTATCCCTCATCTGTGGATGCTAGCGTCCAATAACCCAGTTGTAAATATTTCCTGTGGGAGGGTGATGCATATTGGAAAAGACAACAACAACAAACTTGCATTCAAAAACTGGATGGAAATGGTTGGAAACTGGAGGGTTGGAGGGCGTGTGAGAGGGACATGGTCTATAATTTGATTAATTGTATATTAATTGATGTGATGTTTTACAAGTACCTCAATTTTGCCCAAACTCTATCTACAAACGCCATGCGTGTTTTAGGATTCAGTAAAAGTAAAAATATCTTTATTATAAAAACATGTGGTTAAAGGTTTTAATAAAAACTGTAATACATGCTAAGCTAAGTGGAAATATAAATGTGTCCAACATTTTTTTACTTAAAATTGTATATAAATATACTTGGGATTAACATTACAACAAATGTCTCTATAATTTCTGTGTTAGTTACATTTCCATCTTGTAACATTCTTTTTACATGTAGGAGATTTAACTTAGTGGAATTTAAGTCACTTCCCAAATTAACAACATACAGTCACCAAATGATAGCTTGGGTAAATTTAATGAGAATTTACACCTTGATTTCTTGCCTATAGTATGTGTACATACAACTGCCTTTGAGACTTCATGGGTCAAAAAATTAAAAACTAAAATAAAAAAGGGGGGATACAATTATGTATATTAAACCTTTTTGTCATATTTTCAATTTAAATCTTAAAACTAACTATGGAAAAAGATTTGTATGTTCCCACAGGTCAAAGCGTCACCAACTTAATGGCTGAGAAACAAACTATGTATTCTTAAGCATACCTAACCCATTGGTTATCTTAAGCATAACTAACGCACCTTCATCGGGGTGGTCTTGAACAGGTGATTGACCTAGAAACTTGCAACGTTCAGTTCTTTATCCAGGCCAGAGAATTCCATCCACTCTACCTCATTTCTCCCATGGGGCTTCTTGCTAGTATAACACCTAGATGGAGGAATTAGTAATATTGTTATTAACACTTCTAGATTTATGCATCATGAAGTATAAAGTTTGTTCAAATTTTAGAATTAATACTAGCTATTCTATTTGACTGAACTGTTGTTGTACCTTGTTTGGTAGAATGCTAGTATTACTATTTTGTATTTGTTTGTAGTTTATTATAAGTCTACACATTATTTCTTGTTTTGAACATAGGCCAGTATATTTGACTCAGAGACTAATACCCATACTGGATCATTCAAAAAGCCTTTCCCTCCCCAAACATTCTTTATAAGAAATCTCTTGATACTTCTTAGTGCATAAATGGTAGATGGAAAGCTGATTTAATTATATCTACACTATGCATAATATGTTAACATATATCAGTATATTACATATATTACATGCACACACATATTCTGAAATCGATTCTTAGAAAAGTCCTGACTAATTTAACATGGCATGGGTTTGATAGATTTGTGTTTTTTAAACATCAAAACTTTTTATTTCTTATGTGATCAGAGGATACTGTGGCTTGAGAGCATATATAATTGTGTCCTTTTGGCCACATGTTCAGTTAAGTTTCTTGCTTCAATGTTTTTGTTTTGGGGATATAGGTAAGTTGTTTAGTTTCTGTTTTATATTTTTACTATGAAACAGGATAAAATTCATATGTTTTATAAGAGGCTTGCCTAAAACAAAACAAACAAACATAAAATTCTGTAATTTCTTTTTTATTTTTTTTTTTTTTTGTTTTGGTCTTTTTGAGACAAGGGTCTCCCTGTAGCCCCAGCTGTCTGGACTAACTACTCGTAGACCAGGCTGCCTCGGACTCACAGAGAATCCCGTTGCCTCTGCCTCCCAAGTTTAGATTAAAGGCATGTGCGCACCACGCCCGGCATTTATTTATTTCTGTATGTGTATTAATGTATTGTCTGCATGCAAGTTTGTGCACCCGTGTCGGCAGTGCTGCAGAGGTCAGAAGAGAGTGTTGGATTCCCCTGGAACTGGAGTTCTCCTGGAATTGGAGTTTCAGACCGGTTCTCTGCTGCCATGTGGTGCTGGGGATCGAACCAGGTCCTCTGTAAGAGTGGTTGGCGCTCTTAACCGCTAGGCCATCTCTCCAGCCCCACAAGGAACCTTTTAGAAGCGAAGGAAATGTTTATTGCTTTGATTGTGGTGATGGTAGAATGACTTAAGCATCTATCTGTAATCACTATATTGTAAAGGATGTATACATTAATTACACAGTTATTTGCAGCTATTTATAATACACAAAAGATGAAGGGAAAGACGACTTTGAAAAAAAATTTTTTTTTGGTCTTTTTGATACAGGGTCTCCCTGTAGCTCTGACTGTCCTGGAACTTGCTCTGTAGACTAGACTGGCCTTGTACTCACAAGAGATCCACCTGCCTCTGCCTACCAAGTGCTAGAACTAAAGGGGTATGACACCACGCCCAGCTCAAAACACCCTTTTTATGATCAAATTAAGATACTCTTATGGTGGTCTTCTTGCATAGTAATAAAAATTAGAAGTGTCTTCCACAATGTCACTGGATGAAACAACAGTTTATAATGATATTTTTACAGTGTCACACCACAGATCATTTTAATGTGTAATATGTATATGTAATACTTTCTCTTGTTGCATGATAATCTAAGAATTTTCTACAATTATACATGAATCCCTGTACTTTCTACTCAGTTTATACTCTGAACATAAAGTATTCTAAAAAAACGAAGTCTAAATTGAGGTGCTGGATATGCTCATCACTACTTAATCATTCTTCCATGTTATAAAATCATGTCAATTTTCTCCCCATGAATATATACAACTATAGTTTGTTAATATGTAAGAAAAATAGTCTTACCAAAATTAAAAATTTGGGAAAAGTTTAAAAAATGAGTATTGTGTTCGTATTGTACAGAGAAGATTTCAAATTATAAAAAATTTAAAAAATATTTAAAAAAATGCTATCTAGCTGCGTAAAGATTTTTAATCTGAGTAGAAAATGCAAAAATTCTCCATCTTCGTGACAGTATCAGTCCCTTATGTTTGCTTTATTTACTTACAAGGAAGTGTTTGATTGTTTGTCATGATTGTCGCTTGTGTCTTTTTACATACTACAGGCGAAAAATAAACCAGAGACTTGTGGGGAACTCTGTAAGATTTGGGTGTAAGTTACTGTGTCTTCATTTGCACCTTTCAGAAATTATAATAAATGCACCTCATTTATTAAAGAGATATTAAGTTGGTGGCCTTTTAGTCTGGCTTTGCTGTTGTGACAGCATCCTTCAAACAGACTACTTAAGAAGGGACTGCTTCTTTTTGCTCATGATTTTGGTAGTTTCCGCTCTCTGTGGCTTGGAACACGTGGAGAAGCTAACAGATCACAAGGTAATCAGTAATCAGAGAGGGCAAATGTTTGTGCCAGCAAACTCTTTCCTCCTTCTGCTCCATCCCAAACCCCAGGCTAAGGTATAGTACCAACATATTAAGTCTGCCTCTGTTTTGTCAATTCATGGTCTCTCTCAGTGATGTTTATTTCCTTTTTGTTTCTCAAGTGTGTGTGTGTGTGTGTGTGTGTGTGTGTATATATATATATATATATTCCAGGATGACATTCAGATTAGCTGTCACAAATCTACTTCCTGTCAACTGAACATCTTATCACATCTTAAACTACAGCATTATACTTTCAGCCCCTAAAAGGCTCAGTTCATAATGCAAAAAATATTCTGTTAATCTCTGAGAGTCCTCATAGGTCTTTGCAGTTTCATTGTTTTAATGTCCAAAAACAAAGTATCCTGAGACACAAGCCAAAATCTTAACTATGTTTCCCTTTAAAATAAAAAAGAAAATTGAATAATTCCAGTATTCTATAGCACAGCATAAATACACTGAATCTAAAACAAAGGAATAGCAGCCACAAAACGAGAATGGAGCAGGGCAAATATTAAATCTTGTAGGTTCATAGCCACCATTTTGGATGTCCAGGATCATGTGCATAATGGTGCTATGATATGATCTGTGAATGGCATGGACAGCCTTGCTTGCCCTGTAGACTTCCCACATGCCCCTCTCTTGTCTTGTTCTGCAGCTGTTCTCAGAACATATTCATGTTCCTAACTTCTTGGTATCTCAACTCTATCCTTGGATTCACTTTCTTCATTCATTAGCCTGTCTTTGACAGCCCCCAGTATCCACGACCTTGCCAAATATGTGTTGAAAACTGGGTACAAATATCCATATATGTGTTGAAAACTGGGTAGAAGTCTCCATATATGTGTTGAAGCCTGGGTAGAAATCTCCATGACCCTGTAACCCTTGGATTATGCACTCCTGAAAAACTAGTGTAAATATAAATATGACCCTCCATGTCTGATACCAATTCTAAGTTTCTTGACCCATTTGGACTATGGCCTTAGCTGTTTCTGATTATTTGGGTGGCTGAATTCAGTAAATACTTTGTTAGGCAGCCCTTTCCAAATAGCAATCTCTTTTCAAATGATGTCTTTTAAAAGAGTTTATATCTTCATGCCTTTGAGCCAGTTATGGATGGGTTCAGTTCAATTCCTGGGATTCTCTTCAGGTATATTTATATAGTCTGATTAAAAAAGTACTTGGCTTGATTTCATTGACCCTAATCAGCAACCTTACTTCTCTTAGTTCCAACTGTGCACATTTACTTTTCTGGGAAGACTGCCAGGTTTTCAGTCCTTTCTGTATTTTTTTGTTTATTTTTATTTTGGTTTGGTTTTGACAGTTCTCTGTAAACTTAGCTAAATGCAGTCAGCATTAACTGTTCTACAGCATGAACACTGGAATGCCTTGAGATTTCTTGTGTCAAATTAACTTGTTTTTCATGTTTAACTTTATTTTCAGAATCTTAGAACACAGGTACAATGTAGACAAATCTATCCCAGAGTACAAGTGGCTTCCATGTCAATTTCCAGCCCAGTCCCCACTCCTATTAGAAACATCTTAAGTAGTCTTTACCACCCACATTCTCATCAGCAATGTGGTCTTTTGAATTCACACCAGGATTGTCTTTAATCTCTGCTTTCAGTGCTAGTGCTTCTCTAGCCCTGTATCAAGACTTTTCCAAATTCCTTTCACAAAACATATTTTTAATACTCTGAGCCACCTTCTAAGTCACAGTATAGATTTAACATCTCTAGTACTAATTCTGTGTTACCTTGACTGTGTGACAAATATCTGAGACAAACAGCTTAAAGATGGAAAATTTTAAATGGACGTGGTTGAATAAGTATCAGTCCATCATGGCAGGATAATTGTGGCAAGGCAGAGCAGCTCCCATTTGCCAGTTAGCAAAGAGGGCAGTAACAGGTCCTGTCAAACAAGTTATGCCCCTAAAGACAACTCCTGCTGGCTGATTTCTCCAGCTGAACCCTACTTGCTGTAGTTCTACCATGTACATCCTATATCATTTTTTTGCCTTTTATTAAAATAAAATTTATTTTAAACTGAATTTTTGCTTTTTTCATACAATATAGTTTGATGGTATTTAAGATCCCTTCCCCATTCGCACCAACCCCCTCTGTCCCCTGTCCAATTTAGTGTACTCTCTTAAATATATAAAACATTGCCTGTAGAGTTTGATTTGTGCCTCCAAATGTTCTTTGGTGTGAGTCTGGGCACCGGACCCAACAAGGAATCCCATCTCTGGAAGACATTGTCTTTCCCCCTTCTAGGAGCTATCAAAATTTGAATACATCAGTGGATTAATATATTTAGAAATCATAGCAGTCATAATCCACCTTTGAACACTGCTTCCGTGGGGGACTATGCAAGAGTCCTTTTTAGGACACACTTACTTTCACATGTGTCTGCCACTCATGGACCAAAACCTGGGAAACTATAAGCCTAAAAAATAAATATTTTCAACATTGTTTGTTTCCAGTTTTCCTTGCAGTGAGTAAAAATTGCACTACCAAACCAGCCAGCTTAGCACACACAACCAGAAAATACACTGTTAAAAATCTTTGTGCAAGATGCTATTTAGGTTTTTTTTTTTCTCTCTCTTTGTAACCATGATACCAGAACCTTTCTTAAGTAATAGGTTTGAAATTATTTGAGGTTTCATGAGGACATACTTTGAAATAACTATGTAATATACATTTATGTTTTTGTAATTAATCATAAATGACATGAATATAATGGCTTATACTAGTTTTATACCAATCTATTATTTATAGGAAATATGAATAATATTAAGAAGAGAAACTACTTTTAGAAACATCCCTTAAAGAGCTTTAAGGATAAAAATTACATTCTTCTTGGAAAATAGATTAAATACATAGAACCATAGATGAGTTAATAATCCTTTTCAGTTTTATATAACCTTTTAAAAGGAGTATAATGTAAAAAATTATAACATTTGGATTATGTGAATTTTTTTCTTGTTCTCTAATAAAAAATGGAGACGATTTAATAGAAGAGATTTAGCAAACAGTGCCTTGCAGTTACTGTTTAAGCACTCCTAGAGCCTTTTCATGCAGCTTGACTGCCCTCTTCAGGCTCCATATGAATATATTGGAAAAATTTTATGGTTCCTCAATTCATAAGGCTAGAGCATTCATGAGCCTATGATTCCTCAACAGAAAATAGTGTTGTCAGTGCAGTTATTTGATACATGTGCTTGGAGCATTTGTGGTTTTTCACTTTCAGTTTCAAGTAACATTGAGGTCTGAATTGTACTAATAAGGACTAGTAATGTCTCCATGATCAGTCATGCAGACTAAGACACATGCAGGAAGTCCACTGGATTCCATTGATCCTTTTTGTTAGCTTTCTCTTCCCTGTTAAGAAGTTAGAATATTGAGTTCAAGGCCTGCCTGATCTACAGAGTGAATTCCAGGACATCTGGGGCTGCAGGGAGACCCTGTCTTGAAAAGACAAAGAAGTTAGAATATTGTTGGGAATACAGTGTAATGGGGTAAGAAAATAAAGTAAAATTAGGTCTTACCATACTTTATTAGACATACTTTTGATGAATTATTTGTATTTTGAGTGGATACTATCAATAGTACATATTCTTAAGCATGTATTATTTTTAACGAGATAGATTTGTTTATTGATCTTATTGTTACTTAATTACCCTCAACAGAAGAAAGGCCCCATTTGTTTGTCAGTATTAAATTTTCTCCTGGTTTTATTCTTGGGTTGAAAAGTTAATTTTCAGGGGCTGGAGAGATGGCCTAGTAGTTAAGAGTGCCGACTCCTCTTACAGAGGACCCGGGTTCGATCCCCAGCACCCACATGGCGGCCGAGAACCATCTGAAACTCCAATTCCAGGAGAACTCCAGTTCCAGGGGAATCCGACACCCTCTTCTGACCTCCGCGGCATTATATGACACGGGTGCACAGACTTGCATGCAGACAGTACATTAATACACATACAAAAATAAATAAAATAAAATGAAAAGTTAATTTTCCCTCATGCTATGATAAAATATCCTGACAAAACAATTTAAGGGAGAAAGGGTTTACTTGTTTCACAACTGAGGTTATAGTCCATCACTTATAATCCATCTTGAGGCACCTTTTCACATTGCATCCAGTCCAAAGCAGAGAGGAATGGTTCACTGTGCATATGAATGCCAGTACTGAGCTCACCTCTCCCCTTTTTATTTTGTTCAGGGCCTGCGCCATGAAAGGATGCTGGATTCATAGTGGGCCTTCCCACATCAATGAATCCAATTAAGAAAACTCCTCATAGGCATGCCTACAGGCCAACCTAATCTAGACAGTTCCTCATTTAGAGCCACTTCCTTAGTGATTCTGCTTTGTGTCATGTAAACAATAAGGTCTACTCCTCACAGGATTATCTAGAAACTTTCGTTGGATACTTTGATTTTTTTTTTTATTCAAATAGTTCTCTTTATGTAGTATTTTAATAACTTGCATTTCCCCAACTAGGCTATTATGATGGCATTTCACCTGGAATTTAGATGTTCACCATAATCTCCTTACTCTTCCTTTACTTCTCTCTCCTCAGACAAATGGTTGTCAGAAGTAGTGCAAATGGGATTTTGGATAATCTACTTTTTTTTTTTTAATTTTTTTTTTTAATTTTATTTATTTTTGTATGTGTATGAGTGTACTGTCTGTATGTAGGTCTGTGCACCCATGTCGTGCAATGCCGCGGAGGTCAGAAGAGAGTCTCGGATTCCCCTGGAACTGAAGTTCTCCTGGAACTGGAGTTACAGACGGTTCTTAGCCGCCATGTGGGTGCTGGGGATCGAACCTGGGTCCTCTGCAAGAGCAGTCGGTGCTCTTAACCGCTAGGCTATCTCTCCAGCCCCTGGATAATCTACTTTTAAAAGCACTTGAAGCGATTCACTGTTTATAGGATGAAATCATGCTCCTATCTTTTAGTCTTATTTTCTAATACGAAGCTGTATTCTTTTGAAAACGTGGGAAACATTTCAGAGTATTTATTTCTGGTACTTTACTCTTTCCTTTTTTCATCCTGCTTGATACAGTCTTTTAGACAGACTTGTTTTGTTTTTTTTTTTTCCAGATATTTTTACATTTAACTTTTGTACCTGTCTCGCACCCTTCTTTGTTTGCAGGTACAAGCTGTGGTTAAAAGTTTGTTTTGGACAGATAGTACATGTCTGTCCCTGTAAGGAAACGTAGATAGTGTGAGCTATATTTCTTTTTTTACTGCAGTATATATTTTAAAAACAGAATATAAATACTTGGAAAGTACCATTTTTATCTGTAAAATTGGTGTTATAAACATGGTATCACTTGATGATCTCATCGTCATAATGTTTAGAGTCATAAGTAGTAGGCATTTGCCAGGTCACATATATTGCTTTGGCTTTGTTAGTGTCTCTTGCTGGTAGTTTGCTTGACTTAAGAAGGAACAACTTGGGAGTTCATCTGTAACAAGACTGGTTGGGCCATGGTGTCTCTGGTTTGTTACTACATTGCCCATCTGCCCCAGTTCCACTGTAGTTATGTTTATATTGATAAAGTGAGCCAAATTATTATTGTGGTGAAATTAACCTATATGAGAACAGTTGTATTCCTTTTATAAGTGGGTTAGATCAAAAGTTTAACGTTTGTCTTGTATGCTAATGGTCCTTCTCTAAAGGCCCTAAACAGAGTGAAATAAATCTAAGTGGCCTGTTATTAATATTCAGGAATTTAGAATCTCTAATGCAATAAACTTTATTTTAGAGTATTTAGGATATATAGAATGGGAAGGAAAGTATATTATTCACTACTACTATCAGGAAATCTTGATAAAAGGTCTGGGTTCTAGTCACTGGACAATCAGTATTTACAAATAGAACAGATGGTATTCAAGAGTTTAATAACCTTAGTTGAGAATTTCTATTTCAGACAGTAACATCAACAAGTATTACAGATTTTAAAATTGCTTTAAAAATGGCAAGCTTTGCACTGTCTTTTGAAAGAAGGGAAGGCATTGTAATCAAAATATTTAGTGCATGTTCTATGAGCGGCCATGAGATTTTCAGAAATAGACTCTGAATGTGGCATGTTTATAGAGCAGTGATACCATTATGATTGCTCTATGGAGATCTTCTGTGGAGAAACTTGTTAAGGGTTTTGGAGTGAAGAGTTGAATATACAAATTGGATGGTAAGAAAGAAAATCTGGAAAAGTAGAAAGATATAGAGTACAGAATTTAAAAGCAGAATGAATTTACCCCTGACTCAGTTTCATCAAGCTTTCTTTTTTCAATTTTCTTCAGAGATCTTAAAATTATCTGGTAGGTTGTCTTTGTGTTAGACCTCTTTTCCTCTCTAGAATGTAAGCTTCTTAAGGTAGTAGACTTTGTATTTATCATTTATTTCTTTTTAAGCAAAGTGGATAAATAAATAAAAATGGACATACATTGTTTTCCATCAGTAAGGATTTGCAGATTGAATTACTAATGCATGCATCTATACTGAATGGACTAGTAGGTCTGGGTCAGCTTGTAACAGTACAAGAGAAAGACATTCAGTATTATCCTGGTCCTAGGCCATTTAGTAAGATAGACACAGATGTTGAAAAATCAAAAATATGATTTTTTCCTGCTCACTTGGAATTGGTACATGTTCATTTTATACATATCATTATCAGAAACCTGCTACCTAAAATTGATTGATTTTTTATGGATTTCATAAATATATATTTAATCATAGTTATACTCCCCTCCCCTATCTGCATTGCCCATAGTCCCCCACCAGATTTCATTCATTCTGTCATGTCATATATGTTAAGGCCTTTCGAATCCAGTTCGTGTCCTCAGATGTCTCTTGGTGTGATTTCATCCACTGGTTAGTCTATCTTGCATCACTTCCTTAAAGACCTACCCAGCAGAGATCAGCTCTCTATCACACAGCGGAGATCAGCTGCCAACAGTGTCTTGGGGCTTTTTACTCATTTCCTTAGCTCCATGTTAGGCTTTGGTCTGATTTGACTTTGCATGAGTCTTGTACATACCATCAGCATTGCTGAAAGTTCATATTAGCAAGCTAGCAAGCTCCAAGAAGTCAGGAAAGATGTTTGTTTGTTTGTTTGTTTGTTTGTTTTTCTCGTGGTCATCAATTGACACTGGCTTTTACAATCTTTCCACCTCCCATTCTGCAGTGATCCCTGAGCCTTGGATGGCTAAGGTTCAGTACAAGAGTCCTATCCAGGGACACATACTCTGCAGTTTCTTATTCTCCACATTTTGACAAGTTATGGCTTTCTGTGTTAATCACCATCTCTCATGAGCCAGGCACCCATCGGTTGCAGACAAATGGGCCTTGAGACCATTATTATTATTGTTATTATTATTATTATTACTATTTCTTTGTATTTTCTTCTTATGATTTCATATTACTACAGTATTTCACACCATGAACTTAATCTTTAAGTTTCTGGATATGATAGGTAAAGCTTTAACTCATCTTACCCCTTAGGACAGTTACCACTTTTCTTCCTCATTGGTGAACACTAGCAATATAGATAACGTCCTTGTGTTTTTTGACCACTAACTGTAGGTACTGTTTCTTCATGATGTATTTGTGATATAAAAACAGTAAGCACACCCATCCTCATCACCTCTTATGCTTTACTTTGACCTGTCACAACCTTTTAGCATTGTGAAATTCCTCTACTAAAAAGTATAGGAATTCAATAGCATGTATATAAGTCAGTGGGACTATACTATGGTTATACTGTTTATTCACAGTAAAGTTGTAGTTTATGTAATTTTTACATTTTAAAATATTTGTTTCTCTTTTTATTTTTACAACTATTTAATTTTTAGTTCATACCAGTTTTAATGATATTATAGTCCCCACAACATCAGTCAACCTCGGAACTACTTGGTGTAGTTATTGGCTTTATTCATTGCGTACTAAAATCTTTCTGTTTTGCCCCTTTACCCTTTCAGGCAAGCTAATGAAGAGTATCAAATACTGGCTAATTCTTGGCGTTATTCGTCTGCTTTCTGTAATAAACTGTTTTTTGGTATGGTGGACTATGATGAGGGGACAGATGTTTTTCAACAGGTAAAAAAAATAACTTTATTTTGATATAAATGGTTATTGTCAAGAAACTTTTTTGTCAGATAAACGCAACACATTAAGTCATTAGGTATAATAGTTGTAATAAATTCTGTAATGTGCTTAAAATAATTACAGTCTTTGTTATCTTCATCATTGTACTGTTTTGCAATTAGCAATATAATTAAAATACTTTGGTGTTATGTGTTTTTTTAGAACACAGTGGCAGTTCATATGCATTAATCTTATATATCATTTCGGAAGTAGTCACACAGATTTATGACATTTTACATATAATTCAGTTACTTATCTGTGTGTGTATTTATATGTTTGTGGTGTATAGGCATATATGTACATGTCGGTACAGGCACACATGTATATGTATGTGTAGAGCCTGGAAGTTAATGGCAAATATCTTTGTTTGCCTTGCTGTCTATTTCTGTTTTGATTATTAGTGTCTGTACATGTGAACATGCCTTTTCATGCCAAGTGTGTGAATGTCAGAGTACAACATAATGAAGTAGGTTCTTTACATTGGTTCCTGATACACACACACACACACACACACAATCTCATATGAGATAGGATTATGTAAGGAAAATTCAGACTGGGCATTTTAAAATCAACAGAAATATAGTGGCTTACAGTTCTAGAAGAGAGGAACTCTAATAGCAAGATGTAAGCATCTGACAAAAGCCCTGCTATATCCTTGTGGAAGGTAGAGGATGAACTCAGTGGTGAACTCAACCTTTTGTAAAGGCATCTACCCTCTTTGCTCTTGATGGTAGAACTCTTATGGCCTCATTACCTTTAAAGTGACCACTTTTACAATGACAATTAAAATTTAACATGAGATTTTTGGAAGGGATTAACAGTAAAATAATAGTCAGCATACATAAGTATTTTGTACTACTTACTTAAAAAGTATTAATATGGATAACTTGGAGGTAAATAATGAAAATGCCAAGCATTTGTAGTAGTACAAATGAGACATATTTATTTTTGGATTTTTGTTTGTTTGTTTACATATTGAGAATTTTTTTGTGCTAAGCTCTCCAACTTTCTATAATGTGACTCGTAGATGTCTTATGATATGGCAGCTATCGCCAGAGTTCTCCTATCTTCCTAGAGCTGTTTTTGTCTTGGCTGTAAAACTTCCTTTTCATGGATAGGAAACTTTTTGTGCTATATCCTTATGTTGATGTCCACTGTTACCCAACATTCATTAGTTGGGTTGATTTTGCTTCTCATTAGTCAAATCTCTTTGCCTTTATCTCGAGGTTTTTTGTTTTGTTTTGTTTTGTTTTTTTTGTACTGTCCAGACAGCCAAGACTTAATGTATGAATATTTATATTTGTAGATAGCTCCTAAATCAAATGAACCTAATAACTATGCTTAGATATCATATTTTTACCAAAAGCCAAATAGACTTGTATCCTACATTTCCTGAATGGAAATTTTTATAGAAAATCTGAATGATTTTAATACAATTGAATTAATAAGAAATTGAGCAGAACATGATATATCAGGGATTGCTTTCCTCATCCTTGATTTATCTAGGTGGTTTAGAATAAAAATACTGCTTTCTGCTTAGTGACCACCAGCTAAAAAAGATCATCCCTAAATTTTAATAGAAGATTCAGTTTACACCTGATGTGTGTGAAATTAATCCCATAATGGTAAGGTACTTATTTTTTTCCAAAATTCTAGTAACTGATGAAGAAGTGAAATAATCCACATACTGACTATCACAACATTTCAATTTCACACTTTTAGGCAGTTTTTGCATCATGTTAATTATAAAAGTCTAGAAAGACAAGAGGGCATTTGAATAATATTTTAAGTATGACAGTTCAGACAGCTTAAGTAAACTTACCAGTTCTATTTCACTTAATATATTAAGATGAATAAAAACAATTAAGCTGCGGAAAGCCATTTGGAGTTTAATGAAAAATGCTTTTTGGAAATTCACACTAAAATGTGTGAAAAATGTGAAATTAATAACAAAGAATATTGGGATGTTATAATTAGTATTTTTATCATATGTTTTACAGCTTAACATGAACTCTGCTCCAACATTCATGCATTTTCCTTCAAAAGGCAGACCCAAGAGAGCTGACACTTTTGACCTTCAAAGAATTGGATTTGCATCTGAACAGCTAGCAAAGTGGATTGCTGACAGAACAGATGTTCATGTATGCTTTTGTCATTTTATTATTTACAGATTTTGTGTATTGATTGACTAGCTTGGTTAGTTAGACCATTATAATGAGACTACAGATTGCTTGGTTTTGTTTGTTGGTGGGTTTTGCTGTTTGAGTTTATCTACAGCTGTTTTCTTTGCAGAGAGAAACACTTTTTGTTTTTTTCATGCTGAGGATTGAATTGACCAGGCCCCCTGTACATGCTGAATACATGTTTTCTACCCAGCTACATTCCTAGCCCAAGAAATCTAGGTTTAGTAGCATTGATCAAGTGAATTCAGATGGTTTGTTGCTAAAATTGCCTGAGATTTGACTAGCTGGAACTCCTTTGTGTTGACTCTTGGTTCTTGAGACAAAATCATGAGTTTATCCTGGTTTTATACTTTCTAAAAACTAGTCCTCATGTGTTAAAGAACAACAGCATGGAAATGAAAGTCAGCCCATAGGATGGAGAGAATAATTGCCAATTATTTTTCTGACACACATATTTAGGTATATGTTGAGTTTTTAAATGGCAAAATGAAAAATCTCAATTGAATTTTATCTGAATAAACATTTCCATGAAGAAAATGTACATAATGCCCAATAACTTCATGGAAAAATGTTCAACATTATATTATCCAAACAAATCAAAATCACAATGAAATAGTATCTCTGCACAGCCATATATTTTTTGCATTATTTTTGATTCATAAAGAGAGTAATAAAGTGAAGTGTCACTGAGTATGTGAATGATAGCATGACAGCTTTCTGACCCCTTATGTTAAAAATGTGAAGGACTAGAATATGGTTAATAGTATTTATCTTTTATGCTTTTAATCTTACTGTATTTTTGCAGATTCGGGTTTTCCGGCCACCTAACTACTCTGGCACCATTGCTTTGGCTCTATTAGTGTCGCTTGTTGGTGGTTTGCTCTATTTAAGAAGGAACAACTTGGAGTTCATCTATAACAAGACTGGTTGGGCCATGGTGTCTCTGGTATGTTATCACATTGCCCATTTGCCCAATTACTGTCTAGTTGGTATTATAAAATGAGAAATGATTGAAAATAGAACAATTATATTATTTTATAAGTGGAATAGATAAGTTTGCTATTCATGTATATGCCCTTTGTACATATGCTTTCTTCTATTTTTCACTAAAATGTAATGCCTCTGGTATTTGGCAATCCCAAATGCTAAAGAAATGTGTATTTTGGGGCTTGAGAGATGGCCTAGCAGTTAAGAGCGCCAGTTGCTCTTGCAGAGGACCCGGGTTCGATTCCCAGCACCCACATGGCAGCTGAGAACCAGTTAACTGGTTTAACTCCAGTTCCAGGAGAATCCAACGCCCTCTTCTGACCTCTGCGGCATTGCACGACATGGGTGCACCAACCTACATGCAGACAGTACACTCATACACATAAAAATAATAAAAATTTAAAAAAGAAATGTATATTTGCAAATATGACAAAAGAGTAAGAATCAGTAGTTTGGAGTTATTTGTGAGCTGAAGAGATTTGGATAAGTATTCATTTCTAATTATTTTTTCCTCACAACTATTTCTTAGGACTTTACTATGTGTCTCATACTAGGTACTGGGTATACAAAACTGAGACATAGACCTTTCTGTAGTGCATCAGTTGTGTAGGTACCAGTTGATTAACAAAAATATAGTACAAGGTTGTACAGGCTGTGATGGATGCAAACAGTAGTACAAGGTTGTACAGGCTGTGATGGATGCAAGCTGTTAGAGCTATAAGAATACACAGGAAACACACCTAACTGCAGTGAGTGGAACTGGGTCAAACATGCAGAAGTGCAACAGCAGCTGCCATTTGGAAAGAATATGAAATTCCGCAGTCACTGAGGTCAATGATGGAATATGAGATGATGGTAGGGAGAAGTTAACTATTATGTGTAGTATCAAAGAAAGTTCCAGACATGTATAGTATAATTAAATTTATATTAGATTGATCACTCTTTTAGCAGAGAGCAGTTGATTTAAATTATTATTTGAAAAATAATAGATGGGCTCAGATGGTACTAGAAGAATACAGAAAACATGATTTTACTGATGTTTTACAAAGCTGGTTTTACTAGTTTTTGCCTGTGACTAAGATCCTGATAATCTCTTTTTTAATTAGCTAATAACAGGGCAAGCCCGATGACTCAGTAGTTAAATACTTTTGCTGTCATGTCTGTTAAAGACTTGAGTTTGAAGGAAAGAGCCAACTGCCACATGTTGTCTTCTGACTTCCAACCACATAGTGACATATTTGTTCCCATTCCTAAAAGATAAATAAATGCAAAACTAAAAAAGTAATGATAAAATGAAATATAAAGATGAACAGAATACCTTCAGAAAATGTCTACTACTTAATACTGAAATGAATTAAAATATTAATGTTAAATGAATATTTTAAATAGAAAGACAGAACTTATGTTATGCAAGTAAATGTAAGATAAAAAATGTTTTCAGATACATGAAGGACTTTTTGTCCCTCAGTTACTTTGAAGGGAGTATGATAGAAAAGCAAAAATGATAACACTGACTTACTGAATTGATGGGTTTACCTATGTGTTTATCTGTTTATTACAGCTATAGTATATAAGTGCTAACTAGGTCTTTACTGAGACAGTATTACTATGTTTTACTTTTAGTGGCTCTGTGTCAAACTTAAATTGATTTGGGATGAGTTTCAGATACATGTTGAAATCTTCAGAGGAACCACTGAAAAGAAGCAGAGTTATAAGTAGAAAGGTCATATAAACAATAAAAAGGAATACTAATGATACATAATTAGCTCAGAAGAAAATAGGGAAAGAACAGGAACAAAATCTCATGAAATATAAATAAATGGCTGATTTAAATCCATTCATATCAACGTACTTATCTTATATGCATTGAATGTAAATAACCTTAGCACACTAATGAAAAACAGAAATTGTCAGATGGATAGAACATCGCAGTATCAAACTTAGGTGGGAGCTGTTGTAGGAAGAATGTTCTAAAGGCACCTGGTAGCTACATGTGATAAAGGAGACCTAAATAGATGGAGACATCTATTTAGAAGCATAAAGTTTAATACTATTATGTCTCATTTTCTTCAGATTTAAATGGCAGTTGTAGTTCTGGAAAGCTTTAGAAGAAATTGAGAAACTGGCTCTAAAGTTAATATTAAAAAGCAAAGGATCGGGGCTGGAGAGATGGCCTAGCGGTTGGGAGCACTGACTGCTCTTGCAGAGGACCCAGGTTCGATCCCCAGCACCCACATGGCAGCTGAGAACCGTCTGTATCTCCAGTTCCAGGAGAACTCCAGTTCCAGGGGAATCCAAGACCCTCTTCTGGCCTCCGCAGCATTGCACAACACGGGTACACAGACCTGCATGCAGACAGCACACTCATACACATACAAAAAATAAATAATTGAAGGGTCTAGAAGAGTGAGGCTATTTTTGAAAAAAAAATTGCAAAACCTATCTGATTTTGACTTACTATAAAGCTGTAGTAATTGAAATAATGTGGTCTTGGCCTGTGGACATAGAGCATGGAATAGGATACATAGAGCATGGAACAGGATACATAGTACAGAAATATCCATATGTGGTGTCACTAAGCCATATTAGTACAGAAATAACCATATGTGGTGTCACTAAGCCATATTAGTACAGAAATAACCATATGTGGTGTCACTAAGCCATATTAGTACAGAAATAACCATATGTGGTGTCACTAAGCCATATTAGTACAGAAATAACCATATGTGGTGTCACTAAGCCATATTAGTACAGAAAGAACCATATGTGGTGTCACTAAGCCATATTACAGCAGTACTTAAAAAGAAAGAAACAGCCCATCTCTAAGGCCTACCATGTGGACTTCAAATACCAAGGTGCTGTTCTTTCAGCTCAGAACTGTGTTCTGTAGCAGGGGCTTTGCTTATTCTTTTATTGAAATAGTATCTCCAGCATGAAATGAGGAAATAGAAGTCAGGACCCACCTAACTCTCTTAAGAGAGAATCTTGACCTTTGATCCCCAGGGAGAGAATTTCACACACCCCACTTACTCTCTTTAGTTTTGTTTAATGAGGTAAACAATCTGCTTTCTGTGCTTTAAAGTATGCATGCATACATTCATTCCTTATCTTGGGTACAAGGCAATGAGGGGCCCAAGGAATTAAGGTCATATGCCCAGATCACAAGCAGAGCAGATGTCTCAGTGAGCTTATTTACATTATAAACAGTAACTGTTGAGTTGTAAAGTTAGGTAAAAGTCATTAGTCCATATTATGTCCATATTGTAAAAGTCATTCCTACAACCATAGGAATACCTGTTCAATTCACTCTTTCACAAAGGTGCTAATTCAGTGAGAAAACTATAGTCTTCATTAATAATACTAGAAACCCAAATGCAAGTAATGAGCCAATTAACTCATCTCACATCTGTGAAAAGCACTCAGAGCAGATTATGATTTCATGTGTAAGAGCTTAACTTATACTTCTAGAAGAACACAGAAAATCACTGTAGCTTAAAAATGAGTGAATATGTAAATCAAAACAGGATGAATTAATCTTCATGATGGTTAAATATTTACGGTCTTTTAAAGATGTTAGGAAGAGACCAAGAGAAAACGTTTGGAAAACGTGAAAAGGGACATGAATTGACATGGAAATAATATTAGCTACTCAGTGACAGGAAATCAGAAGCTTATATTAAGCAGTGGACCTTCTACTTCTATTTGAGATGAAATAAATCCCTGCCACCATTTGCTTCACTAGAACATAACTGTAAAACTAGAGAGAATGTGAGACTTGGGTGTTTGATTTTTCTACAGAGTATATGTCAACAGACAGACCACAAAGGAAGACTGGGGTTCACAATGATGTCTAATCAGCAGAATGCTGATAATTTTTTACTTATTGCGCTGATGTCAGTGAAGGTTGGGTGAGAACAGTCTCAGGGAGAGAAACTAGGATAAATCAATATGAAACGCTAATGGAGAGTAGGGGAGATTCTTCCGGTTGTTCAGATTTCTTTTCAGCGTCTTGCCTCTATTTCTAATCTCTTGTACCACTAACACCTGGAATCCTGAAGTGACAGATCAGTTGAACAGTGAAAGTCACTGGCCTAGTGTCTGACCAGGAATTCTCAAAGCAGTAGGGGCCTTAAGCCATTAAAGAGGTATGGGGGAGTTTCATTCCTGGAACTCCTGGGTTGGAGATTGAGGGCAGGGTCCAGGAAGGACCAGTGTTGTTTCTGTAAGGAACAGATCTAGTACTTCAGAGGTGGCAGTTCACTCATACCTTTTCCTTACCCAGCACTGATTAGAGCCATAACCGAGTTTTTGGATGGGACCTGTTTGCTATAGTTAGGTCACTTTTTCTGATGGCCCATGTTTGAAGTAGGCATCCCTGAAATTTACCCGAGGCACCACCAGGCAAAGCTAATTGTCTTACAGATAATAAGGAGATGGAGCTGTCCCAATTGTTGCTGTTGATTGTACTATGCTGTCTTGGAAATGCTTGCTGCCAGAACATTGTGAAAGAGAAGTCTGAGGAAACTCACCCCACTGAGCATCCGTTCCTGGGTTTGTCAAGATTACCTCTTTCATCTCGAAAGAAATGAATCATATTGCTATGTTTTCTTGGGCCTTTGCAGAGAAATAGTCACTAAGAGTCCTGCATTTTCCCCTCATTGAAGTTGTAGGCACATGTCAGCATTTGGGACCTACTCAAAGCTGAGGTGTTAGCAGGGTGGCTGTTAGGAATTTCCTGCTGTTTTGGTCCTTTTGTTGGAGGACTATCAAAGTGGCTTGTTTCTGAGCATTTTTAGAGTTCTTTTTCTGGGCTTAAGAGTTATTTTTCTGGGTGTCTTATATAACCAATCATGTTCCATGACCAGGAACCTGGAGCTAAACAGAAAGATAGAACCTAGAGTTTTCCACAAACACTCCCCAAGGCTCACTTAGCATTGCTGGTGAGGTGTGTGTTGGCATCCAGTCCCTGTGATCAGTTTATGAAATGCCACATGAACCCCTCACTCTATTTTAAAATTTCAGTAACACTCCCAATAATGCTCTAAAAGATGCACAAGCTTCTGAGTTTTATTCTTTTTGCTTGGTAATTTATCTAGTTTCCAGGTGTCTGTTGGATGAATTAAGACAGGTAAAGTTAGGTTATGGCACACACCCTAGAAATAGACAGCAAAATTAGGCACTCCAGCACAGATTTATTCTGAGGTAACTGAGGCTGAGCTCAATGGGAGACGAGCTAGCAGCAAATGATGTTCTTACCAGACTATTTAAAGGAATTTGGATGGCAGCCAAAGGAGGGGGTAGGGGAAGGATGTTAGGCTGCAAGTCTCCAGCTTGCTGAGTGTCCAGACTTCAAACCTATATACGGGACACTGGGTTAATAGCAGCCAGAGTTAGAGGGACAGTTATAAGAAAGAGACAGGGAAAGGAGATTAACTGCCACATAATTATATGACTATTCCTGTATAGAGGGCAGGGATGGGACTCTCTGGATTTTAAGTTTTAGAGGGCCAGTTGGGGTGGCCAAGGACTTGCTGTGAGCCCTTGTAGGCTTGAGTTTAGAGAGATGTATCCAGCCCTGGTTAGCTTCAGTAGTGTGGTCAGGAACCTCAGGTAAGGTCCAAGCAAGCGGGGTTATAGAGCTGTCCCAGCAGTTTTGTCCTTGGTAGTTGAGCAGAGGAAGGTGTAATCTCCAGGTTGTAGAAGACAGGGTACTGGATCCTTAGAGGCCTGTGTGATGATGTGATCTGCCTTTTCCCTGAAGAGTTGCCTTAAGAGAGAGAAAGCAGGCAGGTAATCATGAAGAAGAGATGGATCTTATAGTGGAAGGTCATTCAGTAGGTAAGGCCAGCCATACATTAGTTCAAAGGGGCTAAGCAAGGAGGGGACTCGGGGAACAGCCCCGTACCTTGTTAAGGTCAGAGGGAGGAGAGAGGTCCAAGATAGGTGGAGCTCCAAGATAGCTTAGTCAGTTGATCCTTAAGGAGGGAGTTAGTTATCTCTTTCTACCTTTCCTGATGATTGAGGGTGTTAAGAAATATGAAGTTTCCAAGTGATGCCTAGAGCCTGAGAGACTGACTGGGTCAGTTTTGAGACAAAAGCTGGAACATTGTCTCACTGGAGGCTGAGAGGAAAGCCGAAGCATGGGAAAATATGCTGGATCAGATGGGTAGCAACAACATCTGATGTCTCTTTCTGGGTAGGGAAAGCTTCTATTAAGCCAGAAAAGATGTCAAACATAACTGAGAGATATCTGACACCCTTACAAGGAGGCATGTGGGTAAAGTCAAGCTGTCAGTCAACTCCTGGGAGAGTGCCTTGGTGCTGATGAAGCTTGAAGGAGGGAGGAGTTGCCCACCCCCTTGGGGAGAAACGGTGGCATAGAGCAAGAGCGAGAGACAACAGGATTTGGAAAAGTTTTGGGTGGTATAGGAGGAGGTCAAGGAATTTGCAGAGTGCAGTCAGTCTAATGTGGAAAATCTGGTGCAATCAAGTCAAAATAGGGAGGGCTTGGTCCTCAGTTAGGCAGTATTTGTCTCTAAGAGTTAGCCATCCATCTGGTCCTGGCCTGGTGCCCGGAGCACAGAGGTAGGAGTATTGGTTTGGAGGGTAGGAGTAGGGAAGGAAGCAGAGGTCAAGAAAGAGATACTGGAAGCTCTAAAAGGGGTTTGGCTAGCTTCTTCAGTCTATCAGATCATTGTCCCAGCCTATGGGATCAGATGTATGCTGATGACCTCTGCAGTGAACAAGGGCTGCTTTGGAAGGGAGATAAGAAGCAAGCCTCTAAAAGCTTGAGGATAAGGGAGCCATTGGTGATCACGGTACCTCTTAAGGTTAAGAGTCCCTTTTCCTTCCAGATGGCTGCCTGGTGGTGGAGAATATGGTATGCATATTTAGAGTCAGTATATATGGTCAACTCTTGTTCCGGAGCAAGAGTTAATGCTTTTATTTTTAAGTTTATTTTGGCTGACATATACAAATATAAAGTTGTACATATTTGTAGGGCCACACGATGTTTCATGCATATATGCATTGTTTAAAACTTAAAACTGCTAAACATGTCTAGGTCGCTAAACATGTACAATTTCTTTATGGTTAAAAATTCCACAGTTCTGAACAAATTTAGAGTTCTTTCTTTGAGGCTTTTGAAATGCGTGCACTAACACATCTATACTGATCCTACTGTAAAATTGTACATCAAAGCATCATGCTGTATGTAACCAACTTGATATTCATTGATCAATTTCATCCACGCATCCCTTTTTTACGTTCGGGGGTTCATATTTTTTCTTTTAATTTTATATTACTCTAAAATATGACTACCTTAGTCCCCAAGAAACAAACAGGGAATGGTTTCCCTCATTTGTGGATGCTAGTTCCAAATCCCCCAATTGAAAGAAAAGCTGACCAGTATTATTGTCATATTTCTATCTGAAAGCAATTGTGATGTTATAATGTGAATGTCATAATAAGCCCTAGAATTAACTCACCACCTATTTTCAGGCACGGTAATTAACGGACATGAGTTACTGCTCTTGTTTTTTTATATCTTTTTAAAATTTTATTTATTTATTTATTTATGTGTATGAGTGTACTGTCTGCATGTAGGTTTGGGCACCTGTGTCATGCAATACCGCTGAAGTCAGAAGAGCGTGTCCGATTCCCCTGGAACTGGACTTCCCCTGGAACTGGAGTTACAGACGGTTCTCAGCTGCCATGTGGGTGCTGGGGATCGAACCCCGGTCCTCTGTTAGAGCAGTCGCCTCTAGGCCATCTCTCCAGCTCCGAGTTAATGCTCTTGTAAGAGCCACCAGTTCTGCTTTCTGGGAGGTAGTTGGGTGGGGGGGCACTCTCAATGGTATTTGGTGGAGAGACAATAGCTAGCATGCCCTTCTGGACCCAGTAGGGGTCAGGGTGGAGCTTCCATCCACAAACCAAGTACAGGTAGAGTCAGGCAGGGGATTAGGGTGAGCTCTTAGAGTACTTTTAAGCAAGAATGAGTAAGAGGTCCCAGCAAGGGCAGGGTTGAGGGAAAGGCATGAGTCAAGGCTGAGGGATGGGTTTTCAAGGAGGATAGCATAGAATAGCTGCAGTTTGGATGGTACCAGAATAGCTAGAGAAGAGTGTGTGAGTAGATCCTGAAGGTGGTGGGGAGAGAGAACAATGATGGGTTGCCCGAGGGTCAGCTTAAGTCCCTCCTGTTCCAGAAGGGCTGCAGCAGCCAGAGCTCGGAGACAAGGCTGCCAGCCATGGATACAGTTGCTTGGAAAAGTAAGCTATGCGAGCAAAAGTAGGTCCCTTCATTTGGTCCAGGACTCCTAGAGCCAGGCCCGTATTCTCACAGCCACAAAGGAGAAAGGGGCAGTGAGTGAGGTGCGGAAGGGCCAGAGGGGGGCCATGAAGGATTACATCCCCAATAGAAAAGAAAGCAGCCCTAATGGGACCCAGAGGTTCCCCAGGTTCAGAGCGGTTTCCCTTTGAAGCCTTGTAGAGGGGCTTCCCCAGGAGAGCAAAGTTAGTGTATTTGTCATTTTTCTGTTGCTGTGATAAAACCACCATGACCAAAGGAACTTAGAAGAGTTTATTTGAGCTTACAATGGACAATTCCAGGGAATTCGAGTCCATCATGGCAGGGAGGTGTATCTTATAAGAGCCTGGGTAGCTAGAGAGGAATTGGGGAGGTTTTACATTCTTATCTTGGATGACTTTCTGAAGTTTATCAATATTAACTATTTTGTGGGAAGGCTTCTGCAGACCAGCCCAGAGGGAGGTTATCATGTGATCCCTGGCCAGGACACCAGGGTTGGGTTTCTCTGCTAATGGGATTTGATAATTCTAACCAGGGTCTTGGTGAGTACAACTTTAATTCTCTCAGGCATTGTGGAGCTTGGAGATGAATCTCGTCCCTATGGGCTTTAGTAACTGTCCAAACCCTTTCCTTTTCAACAGAAGTAAGGGAGTTGGAAAGGATCAGGAAAAGATCATGCCCAGGAAATATCATAGCTGTGCATGAGCATACAAAATTCCTTAATATACCTGACAGGATCAGTGGAAAAGGAGCCAGTAGCTTTTCAATCTGTGATAGGTCACTTGGGGAAAAGGGGAACTGAACTCTGAGTAAGCCACATGCCACTGCTACCTGTTGGAGAGGAAAGAGTCCATCCTGATTGGCACGGGAGCCTATGCAGTGGGAGATGGGGGAGGGTGCAGGGGTTTGAGAGGATGGGGTTTGGGAATTGGGAGCAGGTGAAGGGAAGAGAGGAGTGGTGGCCACGGTGCTGTGGGAGGGATAGGTAGAGAAGTGGGTGCAGTGGCCCAACAGGAGCAGTTGGAGGGACAGTGGGTGTAGGCCTCAGTGGGGGAGCCAGGTCTGCCATATCAAGGTCAAAATCGGATTTTGAGGTCTGGTCTAGAGAATAGGGAAGGGGAAGAGGTTTCCTTGGTGCTCTGGGATTTAGGCAGCCCAGGCCTGGATTTTGTAGGTTTGGTGAGGAGAACCTGATGGGGGTGGCAAGAGGAGTAGATAGAAGGATGGGATCGAAGGGGAAAGAATGCCTGTACATACAGACATGCTGACCATTTACTGGTGGGCTGGCAAAAGCCTCTTAAAGCTGTGAGAATTTTGGGATCTGTGGTACCCATCTCAGGCCAGATAATGCTGTTATCTAATTGATACTGTGGCCAGGTAGTAGAGCAGAGTCTCTTAGGGAGTTTAGGATTCATTTCTTTTCAGAGGTTGAGTTCTTTGAAAGAATGTAGAAGACACTCCAAGGGTGCGAGCCCCTAAGCTCTCTCTTTTGAATGTGAGACCTCCATATCAGGGAAAGAGAGAGAGAGAGAGAGAGAGAGAGAGAGAGAGAGAGAGAGAGAGAGAGAAAAGGTCTGTGGGAAGGAAATAAAGTCTTTTGCCTCAGAAACACCTTCTGAAAATTAGGATGCATCCACCCTAATTTTAGGGGTGCCAGATGGAGCCCACAAGATGGTACAACCAGCCTCCTGGAAATTATGTGGGGGAGGGGAACTAAGAAATGGAGTCCTCAGGTCTGTAAAGCCAGCATTGTGGAAATTACCGGGAGGACTGAAAAAGAAAAACAGGTCCAGATTCTGTTCCAGGAGAAGGTGGCCCAGCCGGGGGTGGGGTTCAGGAACTTCCTGATACACCAGTTCTCAGGAAAATTCAAAGTGGAAAACAGGAGGCTAAAGGGTGAAAGGAGAGGGACAGAGGAGAAAACTGTCCCAATAATCTGTAGGTTAGATGTTGATGCAGAGGGGGCAGGACATACCGATGGGATGGAATCATTCAGTAAGGGATGGGTGGGAGGTGGTGCCTCCCCTCATTCAGATGCCTGTCTAGATGGCCAGCTGTCCATGAGGCCACTTAAGGGATTTTATCAGTAGAGCCACGTGTATGAACCCTGTGTTTGGTCACCATGTGGTGAGTGCAGGATGAAGTAAAGAGATTCCAGCAGAATCGCAGTTTAGGTCTAATCATATTCTGTAGCCTGTCAGAGCTGTAGAACCAAACTATGCACACTAACTTGCACTTGTAATCACACAGAGATGGAGGGTGGGCAAATGACAGTAGAGATGATACCTTTGGCCAAATCCATGGCAAGTGCTGCCTGGCCTGTGCCTGGTAACAGGTCTAGCTAGAGGCCTTACAAGGTATCCTGAGGGGGCAGGGGAGGGGTGCAAAACAGTGATCTGAGTCATGGCATTAGAATGGAGTGCATACCAGAAATAAAGAGATAGCAAAGTTAGGGACTCCAGCACAGATTCCTAGGTAACTGGGAGAAGAGGTAGCAGCAAATAATGTTTTTACCAGAATAGTTAAAGGAACTTGGGTGTGAGCCCAGGTGGGGGTGGGGGAGGGGGAGTGTTAGGCTGCAAGTCTCCAGCTTCTCAAAGAAAGTAGAAGACACATGAGTACCCTGCCATGGCCTGCTGTTCCAGGGTCAAAGATGAGCAGAGTCCTTGGCACCACCTGGAATGTCAGCTGCTGCATTTCACATGGATTCCGGGTCTTTGGAGAATTCGATCCTAACAGGTAACAGAACTGCAAATAACAACCTTTATTCATGTAATGAATCAGTAGAAGCACAAGAGGAGAAAGAGTGCAGATCCAGCTCGCCATTGTTTTTCTTTTTCTTTTTTTTTTTAAATTATTATTATTATTATTATTTATCTTTGTATGTGTATGAATGTACTGTCTGCATGCAGGTCTGTGCACCCGTGTCGTGCAATGCCGCGGAGGTCAGAAGAGGGTCTCGGATTCCCCTGGAACTGGAGTTCTCCTGGAATTGGAGTTACAGACGGTTCTTAGCCGCCATGTGGGTGCTGGGGATCGAACCCGGGTCCTCTGCAAGAGCGTCGGTGCTCTTAACCGCTAGGCCATCTCTCCAGTCCTTCGCCATTGTTTTTCAACCATAGAATGCTACTGGGCAAAGGTCATGTGTTGTTCATCACAGACAGAAGAATTATCTTATGCTGGAGGAGCCTTTGAAAAGGGATATGCATTTAGGGACTTGATGGGATGGTTAGACAAGACCTAGCAGTGAAAAAGTCCTGAATCACATTGGGGAAAATTCCTTAGCAGAGGTCTGATACTGTTCCTATGGAGAAATATAGTAAATGCCTTACTTAAGGACTCTGAATGGATCAGGAATTCAGATATTCATGTAAACATGTGTGGCCTGGTATTGGAGTCCTTGATTCCTTTACTAAAGCTTCCTCTAGAAAAAATGCACTGATTGCATACCAAGTATGGTGTGAGAAGGATGTTTCACCCTGCCCCACTACCATAAATCCTTTTAATTACCTTATCCTTGAAAGATGAAGACATAGGATTATATCTTGGAACCAGAATCTTCAAATATTAATCAGAGAAAGCTCAGGTAGCTGTAAGGCAAATGGAAATTAAGGTGTAACAGAAGTGAGCATTTGTGTGTTTTCATGTAATGATTAACTGCTGAGTAGTCTACCCCTTTGGCTTTAAGGCAGCTGTAGGCTGAAAGTAAAAGGCTGTGAAAAAGTTCTTTATGTAAATAGTAATGGAAAGAGCAAGGGTGGCTGTGCTTACAGCAGAGAAAACCAAAGAACTGGTGCCTGTACTGAGCATCAGGTAGTGTAGGTGACAAGCTGAGGTCAAGCAAGGTACCTTATGTATTGTTACATAACCTGAACAGAGGAGCCAATTTTCCAGCATTGTGTAACATTTGTGTGCCCAACATTGGAGGATCTAAATGTATAAAACAGGTATTAGTAGAAGTGAAAGCAGAAATAGCCAGCAAAACCTAAGCAAATTTCTGTAGGAATCTTCTCCGGGCCAGCCGGAGGGGTTCCAGGTCCTGACCCAGGAGGGAGCAAGTGGCGATCGTGTCAACACCACAGACCCTGGGAGCTGGGTGAAGAGCAGGGAAAATGTGAGCTCCTGCAAACTGGTTTAATATGGGAAAGATAGGGATTTATATATGACCATCTTCTGCTGCTTCTGCAAACATATCAGATGTGATCATTGGCCCAGACCAATGACTCAGCTGTTGCTTCCCAGCACAGGTTAAGTCTGTTCAGTAGGTGAGGATGTAAGCACGCTGCTGCGTGCATAACACTCTACATTTCCACCCCTTTGCTTTTAAAAAGAGTGACAAACAGTGGGAGCCTGAGTGCATAGCTCAGACATTGTTGGCCCCACCTCTAGCATTCCTACATCTTGTGGGAATGTCTTAGGTTGTCCTGATTAACAGATTCTTACCCTTCATTGACTAACCAGCCACCAAGGGAAAATCACCAAGGGAAAAGGCTAGGAACAGTGTTTGTCTGGGTGGAAGTAGAGGCATGGGGTTTACCCCATGAATGGCAGAGAGCCAAACTTGAAGAAGATGATATTTTCAGGAATGCTCAAGCAGGTGTTCTCATCAGCACCAAGAGTCATTCAGTCTTAAGGAAAAAACAATATTTGATGGATTTGCAACAGGTATTGAAATTACAATTCATGTAACTGCAACACTTGAAGGCAATCAGATTTCAAGAACTGATATGGAGGCTTATTTTCAGCATCTGGTGTCAGTGTAACAATGAAAGATAACAAAACAGTGAACAATCACTTTGCAGTACAACTGAATCCCCTCCCCAAAGAAAGTCCTGCCATTCCAACCCTTTTTTTTAAGATTTAAAATCCATGACCATACCACCCCCCAAAAAAAATTGGAACACAAGGTCAGCTGACAGTATGAAGCTCAAGCTACCAAAAAAAAAAAAAAAAAAAAAAAAAGGCAGTACATAAACTCAGGATCTGAAAGCTGGGAGTTCCAGCATTACTGTGTAAAGATTTTCGAAGGGACAGAAGTGAAGAAAATAAGCTGCAGTTTTGCACAGTCAACCAACTTTCTGAAAGTCCGGTGTCTCTACAACTAGTATTGAATGCAGTTGAACCTGCAGACCTGATGGGGGCGAGTAGGCAACAGAGTCAACACCACAGACCCCAGGAGTTGGGTAAAAAGCAGGGCAAATGCTAGCTCCTGCAAACTCATTTAATTAGGGCTAAATAAGGATTTATACGATCATCTTCTGCTTCTTCTGTGAACATATCGGGTGCTGATCATTGGCCCAGACCACTGACTCAGCTTTTGCTTCTGAGCACAGGTTAATTCTGTTCAGTAGGCAGGGGGTAAGCATGCTGCTGTGCAGGTGCATAACACTCTACAGATTTCCACACCCCACTTTCAATAAGAGAAATAATCATCAGTGAAACAGCTTATGTGAACATCCCTGCAGACCAAAAGGACCTATAAGATAGAAATTCCATCACAACAACAGAATACAAATTACTGTGAGTACACAGAAAACTATCCAGAATAGATCACATATTGAGACATAAGTAAATCTGAACAAATATAATAAGGTTGAAATCATATAAAATATAATCCTTGACCACATTAAATCTAGAAATAAGCAACAGGAAAAATTGGAAAATTTACAAATATATAGTAATTCATATACCTGCAAACAATTAATGTATCAAAGAAGAGATCCAAAGGAAAAGCTGAACAAAGCTAATGTTATATTACTTTGTCTTTGAATGCAACTGTGCTGTTATAATGTAAGTCCCTTAATGGGCTCTAGAATTAACTTACTACTTATTTTCAGACTTTGTAATTGTGTTATATGGGTGGAGGATATGTATTCATATTTTAGAGTAATATAAAAGTAAAGGGAAAATGTGAACTCCTAAACATATTTTGGAATTAACATACAGTTTACTCTCAGATGTCCTAATTTTGGTATATATGTGACATATATATAGGCATGTTTTGGAGCAGTACTAATGGGAGGGAACAACAATGACAAAAGGACTGGGTCAAAGAACTGACTGAAACAGTTAACTTCTGTCCAAACAATAAACCTCTGCAGAGGAAAACTTTAAAAAGACAGAGAAAAAGATGCAAGACATGTACGGCAGAATGCATGAACTGGGGTTGTGTGGGGGACATGGAAAAGGGAGTGTGTCTAAATTGGACTGAGAAATGATGTATGAAATACACAAAACACCAATAAAAATATTTTATTAAAAAAGGTGGTCTAAGAATCTGAACAGAGAGTTCTCAAAAGAAATAATAAGATGCTGAAGAAACATCTTTAAAAAAGTGAAAAATAATGTCAATATATAACATACATAAGCTTATGAGACATAACAGAAGCATGTGAAAAGGGACAGTACAGCAATGAACAGTTAGCTAAGAAAAACAGAAGCTCTCAAATAAATAAGGTAACCTACACTTTGAGGACAAGAACAAGAAGAACAGCCTAAAGCCACAGTTAAGAGAGAGGGCCTGGCAACACCAAGATGTATGAAATAGATGGCACGTAAACCATCTTGATCAGTTAGACAGGCTTTTTATTTGATAAAATAAGAGAGAGAGAGCTGTAAGCAGAGAAGTGGTCTCAAAATTTATACAGTGATATGAAGGATTATCAATAACTGCTATAAAAAGCTGTGTGCTGCCAAATTAGACAGCTTAGAGAAAATGGGTAAGTTTCTAGAAACAGACTGCCTATGAAGGCTAAATCAGGAAGAAGTGGAAAAATCCGAATACCCTCTTAATGACTATTTGGCTTCATATCAGTAATAAAAACCTTGCCAAAAAAAGACCAAAACCTAATACAAAAGTCAGACCAAGTCAGGCATGGCGGCACACACTTTTAATCCTAGCATTCAGGAGGCAGAGGCAGGTGTATCTCTGTGAGTTCAAGACCAGCCTGGTCTACATGGAGAGTCCCAGGACATCTGGGGCTGCAGGGAGACCCTGTCTCAAAAAGACCCCCCCCAAAAAAAACAAGTATTCTACAAGAAAAGTTCAAAAATCTATAAAAGAGTAAACCTAATACCAATACCTCCGGAAAAATTGCATAGTATGGTCATGTAGATCTTATCCCTAGGTGCAATATAAAAGCATATAAAAAGCCGGGTATGGTGACGCACGCCTTTAATCCTAGCACTTGGGAGGCAGAGGCAGGTGGAACTCTGTGAATTCAAGGCCAGCCTGGTCTACAGAGTGAGTTCCAGGCCAGCTGGGGCTACAGGGAGACCCTGTCTCAAAAAGACCAAAAAAAAAAAAAAAAAAGGCATATGATACAATATGCATAAAGAAGGTTGACACCCATAAGATTATCTCCATAGATGCAAAAGAAAGATATGAGAAAAGTGAGCATCTCGTCTGTAGTAGCTCAGCAGGTTGTTGTAGGAGGAACATTCCTCAGGATATTCCTCAGTGATTGTGTATGACAGGTCCTCAGGGCTTGCTGCACACTCAGGGGAGAAAAGTGAAAACTCTAAACTCAGGAGCAGGGGGTAGATGCTGACACTTGTTTTCAACTTGGAGGCATCATTCTTCCTCATTTTAAAACATTTCAAAGTTATACCAATTAAAAGTCTAAGCTCCTAGCATTAAACCAGATAGAAGAAAAGAACCAGATAGAGAATCAAGAAATAAATCTGTCTATATAGTCAGCTGATCTTCAGTAGGAGTGTCACAATTACAAAGTGTACAAAGGATAGTCTTCTCAACAAATAGTGTTGAGAAATCTGGATATTAAGTACAATAGTGAAATTATACCATTTCCATCCATTGAAACTCAAGTGCACTAAGTATTTGAATATAACAATTGAAAATATAAAACAAATGGTAGAAATTATAGGCAAGAAACTTTATGACATCAGTCTAGACAGTGAGATTTTCCATATGTAATAGCCCAGTTAGCAAAATTTAAAAAAAATAATAAAAAACACTGGGACTGTACCAAACTAAAATGTTTCTGTCCAACAATCAGGGGATTGAAGAGACAATCTATGTGTAGAATGGATAAAAATTCTTGTGAATTATAAATCTCATAAGGAGTTAATTAATATCTGAAACATCCAGGTAATTTGGTCCCACAGCAGCAAAGACTGATGCCCAGATGTTAAAACCGGCAAGAGATTTGAACAGATTTTTTTTTTCAAAGAATACATAAAAATGCCACTGTTTATAAGAAATAGTACTTAACTTTGCTAATCGTCAGGTGTTTTCTCTCACTTTTTATAAAATCTGTTAGCCCAGATTTGAGGCAGGTACTGGTGAAAGTGGAGAGAAAATGGAAGTTCTATGTACTATTGTTGATAAATTGAATTGGTGAAAATACTATATGGGTTCTTCAAAAAATTAAAAATACAACTACCATATGATCTAGGAGCATCTGTCCAGTAGCGATGATGTCATTTTGTTGAAGGCGTTTGCAGTTCCATATCATTGCAGCATTAGCCATATTAACTAAAGTGTAGCATCAAGTGTCTGTAAATAGATGACTAGATACAGAAGATTTGGGGTTGTGCATATAATGGAATAGCTATCCCTACAAAGACAACATTTGCAGAAACATGAGTAAATCTGTAAGATATTGTGTTTAGTGAAATAAGCCAGATACAGAAAGACCAATACTGTTTGATCTTACTACATGTGTAGAACATTTAAAATTTTAACTTAAAGTGGGGGCTGGAGAGATAACCTAGCGGTTAAGAGCACCGACTGCTCTTACAGAGGACCTGTGTTTGAGCCCCAGCACCCACATGGCGGCTAAGAACCGTCTGTAACTCCAATTCCAGGAGAACTCCAGTTCCAGGGGAATCTGAGACCCTCTTCTGACCTCTGCGGCATTGCACGACACGGGTGCACAAACCTACATGCACACAGTACATTCATACATATACAAAGATAAATAAAAATAAAAAAATTTAACTTAAAGTACTGAAGAATAGACTAGACGTTGATGGACATTGTGGTTTTGGGAAAACAGGGATATGTTTTGTCACTGTACAAAGTTCCAATTATACAGGATGTGTAAAGTCTTAGATCAGATATTTAGCTTGTCTGTAATAAATGCTAATGCATTATTTATTGGAACTGGCAGCAGTAAATCATGAATGAAATTTCTACACAAAAAGGTAACTGTTAAGTATCTACTGAAAACATAACACTAATGGTAAAAAAGCATCTATATTTCAAAATTGCTTGGAATATATTGAGGAAAAACTGGATAAATTATAGGTAGAAAATATAAAAGCAGTTACATCATGAAAAATATTAATGGAATTTTATGGAAACTTTATCAGAAAAATGTACCAGACAAAAGAAAACTAAAGAAATAGAATAGCATCAGTGTGCTGTGTGTTATAGATTAATGTATGTTAATAAAAATTAGCATATGACTTAAAACTCAATGGAGAAAAAATATACATTCATTTAGGCTCACATGGGACATTTAGAAAATCTGATCATTAAATTCCTCATGTGGAAGACTACAAATGTTAAAAATCAGTATAATAAATATGGGTTCTGTGCCATGTTTCCTCTCACTAGGAGTTAGTCATTTTCTTGGAAGTGGCATGGTTCTGTTTTTCTGTATGACTTTATAAGACTTCACTGTGTATACCACATATTCTTTATCCACTTATCACTTTTGGCTGTGTAGCCTAATTCTTTTCTTGCGTTTATGTATGTAGTGATATGATAGGTTTCAGAGTGACACTTTTCATGCAGGTATTTCATGCATTTTTATTATATTAATCCTGTTTCCTCTCCATTCCTTCCTCCCTCTATACCCTGTCCTTCCCACAGAAAATTTTATTTCTAATTCATGCCATATATTTAATCAATGTAGAATCTAAGAGCTACAAAGAGGATATTTGTGTTTCTCATTCTGATATTGCACTTAATATGCCAATCTCTAGTTGCATTTTCTTGGAAGTGACGTGGTTCTGTTTTTTTGTATGACTTTATAATTCTCCACTGTGTATATCACATTTTCTTTATCCATTTATTACTGTTGGCTGTTTAGCCTAATTCTATAAATAAGCTAATATGAATAGAGTTGAAGCAAACATGTATGTACAAGTGTGCATGTTTGCTGGCTTAGAATCCTTTGTATACGTGCTCTGGATTATTACTGGATCATATAGAACTTTTATTTTCAGTAGTAGTTCAATTTTGAATGACTTCACAACTGATTTCCACAGTGGCTACAACAGCAGTTTACCCTCCCACCAGCATGAGTAAGGAAGGGTTCCCTTTCTCCCATTTCCATACCAGCATTTTGTTGTTTTGTGTTTTTAATGTTAGCCATTCTGGACTGGGGTGAGATAGAATTTCAGTATAGTTTTAATTTGTATTTTCATAATGGCCAAGTACGTGAAGTAATTTTCATGTAATTGGCCATTTGTACTTTACCTTTTGAGAACTGTGTATTTCATTTGTCCATTTATTGATTAGGGTTGTTCATGTTTAGTGTTTTGAGTTCTTTACTTATTCAAAGTATTATTAACTGTAGAGCTGCCAGACTTTTTTTTTTCCATAATGCTCTCTCTTTGTTTCTTTTTCTGTGCAAATCTTTGCTAATTTTATGGGGTCTTAGGTTCATTTTAGGGGAGACTTAGAGCAGGGAGGACAAAATGGTGAGGACTCTGATGAGAAGGAAGTCGGGTTTATTTCAGGCATGGCGGCTGGCCTGCCTGTGTTGGGATTAGGATGACCGGCAAGCAGAATGTTCCAAGGTGGCAATTTTTATACCCAAGCACACTAGGAAGTGAGCTTACCATGAAATGGGTTTGGGAAGATAGGGTAATGGGCATAGGTGAATCTGTGGCTGGCATCAGTAGAAGCATCTCGAGATAAACTGAGGCTTGTGGCCGGTATCAGTAGGAGCCTGATTAGAGCAACTTTCTCGAACTTCTACCTCAGTTGGCTTCCTGGAAAAATCCCCAGTTTACTTGGGCTGACAACCTTACATTCCACCCTTTTGTGTCATAGGGATAGGGGTGTTTCTTGTTCTAGCTGCTTTGAGATGATGGGGGACATTTAAGAGGGCCTTAATAACACAAGAGGGTGAGATGCTTTACAACTGGGTGTAACTTGTCAGCAGGGATGCCTTTGTAGTTGTCTGAAGGGAGAGCAAGGAAAAATTGATTAAAACTGGTACAGGTAGGGCTGGAGAGATGGCCTAGCGGTTAAGTGCGCTGATCGCTCTTACAGAGGACCCAGGTTCAATCCACAGCACCCGCATGGCGGCTGAGAACCGACTTTGACTCCAGTTCCGGGGGAATCCAACGCCCTCTTCTGACCTCCGCAGCATTGCACGACACGGGTGCCCAAACCTACATGCAGACAGTGCATTCATACACATACAAGAATAAATAAAAATTAAAAAAAAAAACAAAACTGGTACAGGTGAGTTGTTGGGTATGGTCTTGAAAGCAGCAGATAAGGCAGCAAGCTATTACTAGGATGAGGGATGAGGCCTAAGGTTACTTAGGGTTCTAATTAGGGGATACAACCATGGGGGTTATATGGTCCTGGATTTCCATTCTGAGGCTGGGGGCTGAGGGAAGACACAGTTTTGGCCATCCCCAACCTTTGGTACAGACAGGCTGCTAAGAAACTAGCTACTTTGTGTCTTTTTACTAAGATCTGATGTTTTATACCGGAAGTACAATTTCTCAGGCCTTACTGATTATTTCTTGTTATACTTTCCTTTTGGATGTTTAAGGCCACGCAGTTAGCCCAGATTAACTAAGGTTTTTGTTTTTTCTAGGTCAGTTGAGAATCTGGTCTTCAGGGGTCATGGGTTTTGGGGGGAGGGAGCCCCTGGCTCCTTTTGGCTTTTCATTTACCAGTTCCATCCACAAGAGGACAAAGTCAGATCTTGCTGGACCAGGCTTCCCTTTTTGAAGCATGAGCAGACTTTCCTCTTTATAGACTGGACACTGGTTGAAATCCCATTAGCGAATCTCCAGGACCTCCCTGCACAGGAAGACAAGTGACTGAAATTTGCAGGACATTTCAAGAGATGCCCCCATGCATATTCCCTTGGGATTTAGTTGACCTCTGAGGGCAAGGAACAAAGTTATCTCTTAAGTCCCTTGTGCAAATTGGTATGAGCATTAAGTATGGTTCTTAAGCATCCAGAAAGGTTGTTACACCAGCCTGATTTAATTATTGTATAATATTTTAGAAAAGGCTTGAGCAAAAGCTCAAGCAGGCTTATATAACACTGACTGGAAGAGAGATTTAACACCATAGGTTAAGCAGACATAGCCCATGGGAGAGAATTAAATAATTTCAGGAAACTGTTTACCACAGTTTACTACAAACAGGAAGTCTCTGTCTTTCCCAGACCCCCATATCCTGATTTATAGTTCTTCCAGAAAGGCAGGAGTTGTATCACATATCTAATGATAGGAAATAAGCTGATAGTGATTACAAACCCATTCAAATGGTCTCCTTCTGGACTGTATGCAGCTCCTTCAGGGAAGTAGAACCTAGCTTCTTTTGATCCAAATTATCTTGTTAGGTCAAAATTAACACTTATCTGATACCAAGAAGCATAAAGTACATCTTTCAGTAGCCAGAGATAACCCACTACTTGTCTGTGCCCATTTAATTAATAATCTGTAACAGGGAGTCCAGTGGACTGAAAATTAACAACTCTGTATACCTTATCCTTTTACTAGACCTTGAAGTGAGATAAAATTTGGGCAAAAACTGAACACTCTTAAATAAACCTTGACTAGATATATATTTTGCATGACAAACTAGTTTTTAAGCCAAAACTTTAGAGCATTTTCAGAAATGTAGTAAATATCCCCTAACTGAATTTCCAACTTAATAAGAGATGGAAAATGAGATGGGCCAGATAAACTCCATTTTGTTCAGAAATCACTACTTCCAACCTTAACCTAAACCTAGGCTGTGCTGGGATTGAAGGTATGCTAGGATTAAAGGTGTGACCCACCACAACTGGCTGGAGAACTCCCAGGAGTAAACAGACCAGCAGGACAGCAGTTCAGGCCTAGGGAGGTATGTTTGCTTCCTATGAGGAGACAGGGGGGTGGGGAAGCAGATAGGAAATCACTGCCAGAACACAATAAAGCCCACTAGCTGTCCCAGGCTGCCCTCTCCCACCCCTGGAGGCAAGAAGTAGGACTGGTCCAGGCCATTCTGTTATGCAGCACCTTGACTGACCCAAGTGCAAGAGTCCAAATTGGTCTCCAACCAGAGAAACAGCACAATTACCGTGCTTGGGAATTGCTTACAACCTTATAGGGTCCAATATGTAATTTTTTGTATTATACATATACAGGTCTGAACTGTGTTCTGTGTGCTGTTCTCTTAACATTTCAGTTTCCTTAAATTAAGGTCTTTGTCCAATTTATTTGATTTTTACAGAGGAAAAGAAATACGGATCTAGTTTTACTTTTCTACTCATGGGTGTCCAGTTTTCCCAGGACTAGTTGAAGAGACTATCTTTGCTCCAGTATATTTTGAGCATTTGTTCTAGTTTGCTTTCTGTTGCTGTGATAAGCATCACCACCCAAAACAACTCAGGGAGGAAAGAGGTTATTTCAGCTTACAACTCCTAGGTCACAGTCCAGCATTGAGTGAAATCAGAGCAGGAACCCATAGGCAGGAACTGAAGCCAAGACCATAGAAGAATACTGCTTACTAGCCTGCTTTCCCTCACTTGCTGGGCTACCTTTATTATTCAGCCCAGGCCCAGCTGCCTGGGGATGACATTACCCACTGTAGGCTGGGTCCTTCTGCATCAACTGTCAGTTAAGAAAATGCTTCAGAGACTTGGCCCGAGGCCAATCTGATAGAAGAAGTTCCTCATTTAAAATTCCCTCTCTCAGCTTCTTATCAGCAAAGCTTCCTCATGTACATGAAGGTCAGAGCAGACCAAAGTCTAGAGAATAAGTGACTACAGAGTGTATGTCCTTGGATAGGTCATATACCTCTAATTTGTTTTGAAGTCTAGTTAGTCATATATTAATATAGATACTCATGCTTGCTTTCTAGTGGCATTTCTTGTCATGTCCTTTTCTATTGTTAAGTAAGACTGTTTTTCTTTGTCAAGGAGATGTGCTTCATGAAGGCAACAAGCTGTGGCATATTAAGGGAAATATGTCTATTATTTCCTGTCATTCTATTATTTTTCCTAATTGTGGTAGAACCATGTCTTTCTAAATATGGCAGATCTTTGGTCTTGAAAGTTAACCAGTTTTAGGCCTGTTTCAATGGGAGAAGTTAAGTGAGTGAAAATATAGGGTATAGTCTAACTTGAAACTGGTTAGGTTATGACAAAGGATAGATAAATGGCTGTGTTGAGATGTTGAATTTTATTTTATTTATTTATTTTTTATGTAGGAGAAATATACTACCACTCAACCTCTACTGTAAGGTTGGCAGCCCTGAGAACTCCTTTCTCACTGGAGATGTTGAATTTTAAAGAAATAGTAGATTTCTTTCTAAATGAAAAAAAATGGACTTTCAACCTTTGAAATTTGATTCCATCTAAGAATACTATCTTGCTACTAGATAGTTAAGAAAAAGTGAACTTCATTCAAATAGGAACAATACAGATTATGTCAATACATGACATAGCAATATGTGCACATAACTACTATAAAATGATGTATAAAGACATTTAAATTCAGAAAAAGAAAATAGAGAAGTTTGCAATACTTTTGGGAAATTATAGGACTCATTCTGCTGTGGATAATAAATGTTATAGCAACCAAGAATGTTCATAGGGACAACTGTGGGAATTTAGAGAAGTCCAAAACTTAGGAGTAAGTGTCATGGCACATGCCAAACCTTGCTCATGAAGGTACAAGCAAAAACTCTGAACAAAGTTTTGCAAGACTTTCTTACCACTTGAACTTAAAATAAATAAATAAATAAATAAAAAACATAAAATAACAAATAGTATGTGACAGGGAAGGGTAAACATTGGGAGTCCTTACTGTTAGGCTCATTTTGTGGGGAGACCCTGGAACACAAAATTATTCAGGACTCTGATAAAGATAACTTGAGTTTTATTTTAGGGCAAAGCATTCTGGTGCCTGACTCAGGAGCATGACAGCCAGCAGCAGTATGGCTGCTTGGCAGACTTTTCAAGAGGGAAGACAATAGGGTGCATGGGGGATGTATGCAATAGGGAATGGACAGCAGGGCACATAGGGGAAAGAAGGATAGAGGACACGTGAACACTTTTCTGGACGTAGGATCTAAGGCTGATATAAGTGCTTTGTGTTCCATATCAGGACAAACAGTGCATTTCTCTCTTTCACAGAGGCCAAGCAAGGTTACAGTGACCTTTTCCCTGAGTGTAGGATGGTGGTCAGGGGTGAACATGTCTTGGGGTTTCCTGATCCAAGTTAACTGTGGTCTTAGAGTTACCATTTTGGAACAGATGGAAGCTATTACAGAGTTCCACAACTGGTCACACATAGGGAATAAGTATCCGAGAGATGTCCAGCCCTAAATGACACATTCATAATAGAACCTCTGTATCTAAGACTCATGGAACATAGTGGAACAAGAAGGAGAGAATACTAATGCATCTTTCAACTTCTCATCAGCAAGGCTTCCTCCTGAAACAGAGGGCAATGCACACAGAAGGTCAGAGCAGGCCGAAGTGCAGAGAATAAGCAACTGCAGTGTGTGTGTTTGGATAGGACTCCTATATTAAACCTCACCCACTGTGGCTCAGGTACCATTTCAGAAGAGGGGACAAAACATTTTAAGAGCCAGAGTTGGTTAATGGTCATAAACAGTCTTCCAGGTCTGTGAACTTGCTCATGTGAACTTTCAGTAGTGGCGACAACATGCACCAAGAAGACCCCAGGCAATCTCTTTCATGTTGGGATATAGTGCAGGGGATCTGCTGACCCATTATGACAACAAGACATGCATTGATTTGATGCATGTTAATATAGCAGCAGATCAATTTCTTGCTTTCTCTGCTACAACATGAAGATTTTTGTTGTCACTGTGTTTTGCTTTCACTTCTTGAAAGCTAATTAACTTGGCATGGCAGATTACATTCTAGCATTCACAAACATGAACTTGACCAAGCAACCTTGACAACTGAATCTACTTCCCCGTGGCAGCCTTTATAAAAGTCAATAACAGGTGCAGAGAAAGACATGTTTTCACACAATGCAGTTTACAACTCTAATGATAAATTGTTAATTTAAAAAATTGTTTTGTATACTTTTCTGTATTCTTGATTTTCTTTAACAAAGAGATAGAAACTGTGTATCTGTTGGTTGTTGATAGCCTGTATAAACTAAATCATTTAACACTCAGATCAAATATGTAATTTGAATCTTCCTGACAGCTTTCTCTGTGATAACCACCACATTATCTGTAGAACTTAATTATTCATAAAATGAAAAAATAGATTTGTTCAGTTCTATATTCTACTAACCTGTTTTGGAGATTTTCTTAGACAAGAGATAATACAAAATGCTATCCACTTTTCTTTGGAAATGAGGAAAAAAAACAAATTATATATATATATATATATATATTAGTCTTGACAGAAATAGTATTGCCAAAAGAAAATTCTTAAAGTGGTGATCAGCTATTCAGGAATACATCACTAACACTATAAAAGTTATATTAGAAAAAATAGTCCTTATGCAAATAGAAGTTGCATGTTGTTTATTTGTGTGCATGCATGCCTGAGTGTCTATATATTCATGTGTTTATATGGGTACACTTGGATGCCAGAGGCTGGCATTTGGGTAGCTTCACCTGTCACTCCCTTCCTTAAGTTTTGGGACAGGGTGGCTCTGAATGTGAAGCTTCTTGTTTCAGCTGAACTTGCTGGCCAGCAAGCTTTTGGCATCCTCCTAGCTCCATGGCCCCAGTACTAGGGTTACAGGCATAAACCACCACACTTGGATGTTTTATTTTTTGTTTTTCACATAGATGCTAGGCATTGAACTAGCATACACTTGTTTGTGCAGCAAAGCACTTTACTATCTGAGCCATCTTGTTTGCCATCCCCTGCAAAAACCTTGGTGGTGGTGTGTTTTCTTTTTTTTTTAAATAAGGAACATGAACTAGGCACCAGTAACTGCTGTACATTATAACAGTTGAATCTTTGCAGATAAACTTCCTAGGGGAATTACTTTTTCTTTGCATTAGTTGGGGTTCTATAGAATAGCGAACTGATAAAATACATAAAGCATTACTAAAATAATTTATTAATCAGTTGACTTTGAACTTAGAGGTTCCTGAAGAACCACTGGTCTTTAATCAGTAATGGAAGACTAAAAACTCTGGTTCTGATATCTGATAGCAGCAATGATTAGCACCAGCAGCAGCACCAGTAGCAGCAACAACTTGGCAGCAAGAAGGAAGGCCAAGCAAGCAAAAGGTGAATGATCTCCTGTCTTCCATGCTCTTTTCTTTTTTGGCCTGCCGAAATCCACATTTGGGGTGGGACTTCTGACAACAATTAAGGCAATGATGATAATTCCTCAATTGAGGGCTCCTTACTCAGCTGATTCTAATCTGTGGCAAGTTGACAGGTTTTAATACTTATGAGGTATTTTCCCCGCTTAAGCATAAGGTACTTAAAAGTATTTTGCTTCATTTTTACATGTATGTATGTATGCACATGCACCTGTGTTGTGCAGTTCCCACAGAGGACAGAAGAGGGCGTTGGAGCATCTGGAACCAGAGTTTTGGGCCATTGTTAGCCACCATGTGGGTACTGGGATTTCCAACCTTGGTCTTCTGCAAAACAGCCATTGCTTGCTCTTTATGACTGAGCCATCTCTCCAGCCCAATAAGTACTTTGTATTCATAGAAGATGATCGTGGTCCATAGAACAGAATATATATCATTAAGTCTCATTTTACTTCCTTCTTCCTTTATTTAAAATTTGGGGATTATGGAGGATAGAAACCTGATCTGATTTATGATATTTTTAAAGTAGAATGGTTAAGTAAAATATTGAATTCTAGTATATAATTTCAGGGAATATGGATCAATATATAATTTGTAGTTTTCAAAAAGCAGTGAACTATCAAAATGGGTTAACTGATGTATTTTATGGCCAATAATGCATGGCTTCTGGTAACCTAGAGCCCCTCATCAATTACTGTCATTTTAACCTAGACAATATTAGTGTGGTGAGTAGTACCATTCATTTCAAACACTGAAAACATACTAAGGATCTGCAGTTAAAACCATGGAAGATAAAACATCATAAAAAAAATCTAATAACCCAGCATTATTCCCACAGTAAATCACAGTCGGTTAGAAGCTGTTTTTTTTCATGTAAATGCTGATGAGTTGTTTTAGTAGGAGGATTTGCACACCCTATGTTTCCTCTGCCTCAAAAAAATTATATTAGTTTAATTAAAGTCTATGAGACGCTTAGAAGCTGAAGAGTGCTATAAATTCCCACGCAATTTTCACATTCATGAATGGTCTTTAGGCATTATACATATTGTAATTCTTTGGAATAACCGTTCAAAGCTACTGAGGGGCTCAGTTTTCACATAGGCTAGAAAAAGGCTTTTCTCTCCCTTCTTAAACTTTGTAACTTATAGATACTATCTCATTCATTTACTCTCCACTTTCAGATTTTCAAAACCACTGATTTATTTGTATTTTATGTGTATGAGTGTTTTCCTTGCATGCAAGTGTACCCATGTGTGTGCAGTCTCCTCTCCACAGATGACAGATCACCTGAAATGTTAGTTACAGAAGGTTGTTAGCTGCCCTGTGGTTTCTGGGGACTGAACCTAGCTCCTCTGTAAGAGCAGCCAGTCCTTTTAACTGCTGAGCCATCTCTCAAGCTACAATATTAACACTTTTGAAAGAAAGCTTCTATTTTGAAATGACTTTTCTTCTTGTTTACAGTGTAAACAGAAGATGAAATAACCATGATAGAAGAAACGTTGAGCTACATTAAAATTAAGAACTTCTCTTTACTAAAAGATACCATTAATAAAATGAAAGGAAAGCTACCAGTTTACTAAATATTCTTTTGATTTGTGTTAACAAAGGACCTGGTTTTACAAATATAAAAAAGTCAACAATACAGTTAAAAATAAGGTACATAATCCAATATTAAAAGGAGACAAGGGGCTGGAGAGATGGCTCAGCAATTAAGAGCACTGACTGCTCCTGCAGAGGACCTGGCTTTGATTTCCAGCACCCAGATGGCAGCTAAAAACCATTCATAACTCCAGTTCCAGGGGATCTGACATCGTCTTCTGACCTCCACAGGCATTGCACAACATCAGTGAACTTAACATACATGCAGGCAATACACTAATTTACATAAAACAAACAATAAATAATATTAAGGAGACAAAGGACTTGCTGTGTACTTGCCACTGATGTCCAAATTTTATTAAACGTGAAAATGCATTCTGTTTCATTAATCACCAAGATGCTTACACCAGAACGTCTATAATGAATATACAGGGACACCTGTTTACCCCATGTGCTGGTCAGGATGCATATCAGTGGCATTGCTGTGGGGCGTGTGAGTTTAAATCCACCCCCCCCTTGAGCAATGTTGCATTTTATTTACTGAGATAGAGCCTATACCATTACACAGTGCAGCATTTTCAAGAAAATGTCCTCTTTGGATGGCAATGTTGATGGGTGTTAGGAAGAGACACAGACGGCTCTTGACCTCCAAGTGGCATTGCATTTGATTCGTGAAGGGTGTTCACTTTGTGAAAAGTCCTGGGTCTTTACCCCAGGAACTGTGCATTTTTCTATAAAGATATTGCTTAAATAAAAAAAAAAAATGAATGCCACTAAAGAGTCTATTGAAATGATGACTTTTCTGTTGTTAAAATCAAAGAAACGTTTGTCACACTTAAAAAAATGACTTATCAAATTTGTATGCCTTACACTTTAGGAATTTGTATTAATTTAGAAATTTTCTCCTCTGAAAAATTGCCACAGCTTTGTGAGTAGTGGAGTTCTGTGTAGTAATACATTTGTCACTACCTCAGATACTGAGCAGGTTATCATGGTGTGTGTGTGTGAGTATATGTGTGTATGAAAATCTGTCAAGGCATCTCGGAAAATACTAGTTAGTTGCTAAGTCTAGTTTTCTTAAGGACTTTGGGTTATCTTTGTTAGGTTCGTGTTTGAAGGGAGACCCTGCATGCTGAAAGGAGAAAATGTCAGGACTCCAATGAAAAGGAAGTTGGGTTTATTTTAGGCATGGTGGCTGGCCTGCCTGTGTCGGGATTAGGATGACCAGCATTAGAATGGCAGTTTTATACTCAAGCACATAAGGAAGGGAGTTCACAAGGAAGTAGGGGCAGGGAGATAGGGGGTGGGTCAGAGGCTGATCTGTAGCTGGTAGCAGGAGGAGCATCCCGAGATAAACTGAGGCTTGTGACTGGTGTCAGGTGAGGCATGACTCCAGTATGTTGCAGCAACTTTCTCAGAATTCTGCCTCAGTGGTTTTCTGGAATCACTGACTCAGGTGGACTATGACCTTATAATCTTTTCTTTTTAATTGTTTATATATATATATATATTAATATACATATATATATATATTATATATATATATAGTAACCCATAAGCTAATTTTAATCCATTCCTGAACACTTGAATAGATAATCCTTAACATTGGGAGGCAAAGGCAGGCAGATCTCTGTGAGTTCAAGGCCAGCCTAGTCTACAGAGCGAGTTCCAGGCTAGCTGGGGCTACAGGGAGACCCTGTCTCAAAAAGTCCAAAAAAAAAAAATTAAGTAAAATATATATGGTGTATCATACTTATTAAAACTCTATAATAAATTTTTGCTTAATTTTGCTACCTAGTTTTTATAGAGAATTTGATCATTTTAATTCTTACCAAAACTTGTTTTACATTTGTTTTTGTATTGATACCTCAAGTGTCAGGAGCTAATCATGGGCTCAGTATCCATCATAATTTTCAAGTGACTCTGAGTTATTTCAGATTCTGACTATAACTCCTGTAATGTAGAAATCTTAGAAACTTTTATCTTGTAGAGAAAATTACACACACTACAAAAATGATTATGACCTGTCACCAACATGCACAGTTGACGGTGGTTATGTATTTGTTCACACTCCCTTGCTGTACTCAGTTTGATGCGTGCATCTCCTGGGGTCTGGGGATGCTGTAGTAGTTGAACTGTTTCTACCCATATCTAAGTTCAGTGCCTCCTGTTTCTGTGCCCCATCTTCGTCACTTACTCTAAAACAGTACTCTATCAGTTCTCCGTTCTAGTGTCATCATAAATTTCCCCTTACTGTAGTAACTGATCTATAGAATATAATAATAATGCCCTTTAAAAAACTTAATCCTCTTGATAGCTATCCAGACTCCTTGAAATCATTGTCTATAATCTTGTACATTTTTCCCCTTATAAACCTTCCCTCTTGCTGTGGCATTGAAGGTGCTCTTGTCAACGCACAAGTAGCTTCTCAGGAACTAAGGTGAGTTCTTAGTTCTTGGCTGCTATGTCACAGATTGCGCTTACATGCACTTGCTGTGTCTTCTGAGTCATCTGTTTGCTTTCTAGTAATCTCCACTCTCCTGAGGTTCCTCTTTATGTGTAGTCCTTCCTAATTTCCTTGATTCTTCCTTTTTATACACTACTCTTAACATAGAGTTGTCCTGTCTTCATTTCTGTGTGCATATTTACTTCGTGGGCAATTTTTAAGTCTTTATATGCTGTCTAGCTATTTGTGGCCTTATCTTCTCACTCAACACTAGTAAATCTACCTACATATTCAGGTGTGTGTGTGTGTGTGTTGTGTGTGTGTGTGTGTGTTTGTGTGTGTGGTGTGTGTGTGTGAGAGAGAGAGAGAGAGAGAGAGAGAGAGAGAGAGGAGAGGGACGAGAGACGACAGAAGACAGTCTGTCAAGGTATCTCAGAATGGATAGGCAGAAAAGACTATCTTAATTGCTATAAGTCTAGTTTTCTTAAGGACTTTTGGTTATCTTTTCTTTATAATTGTTTTATTTGTATATATTAATTGCACATAATGTGTTTTATTATGATATTTTCATGTGTGCAGTTTATTCCAGTCCTGTTCCTTCCCATTTCCCTCCCACTCTCATTAATATGCTTACCTACTCACTTTGTTACCTATTCTACTTTCTTTTGTGTATTCCAGCACAGTTCCATGTGTGTATAGTGCATTTGGGACATATCCTGTTCCTCTATGTGCTCTATTAGTTCCTTCTTCCAAATACATATCCTCCTGTGCTGGTGACACGCCTGGGAAGAGAGAACCTGAACCAGGGAATTTCTTTTATAGGACAGGCCTCTGGGCATGTCTGTGAGGCATTTTGCTGATAGCTGAGTGATGTGAAAGGGCCTAGCCCCCTGTGGGTGGTGGCAGCCCTTCCAACATAGTTCTTGGTTGTATGTAAGAAAGCAAGCTGAGCACAGGCTGGAGGAGCAAGACAATATGTAGTGCTCCTCTGTGGTCTGTGCTCTAGTTCCTGCCTCCAGGCTCCCCTGCCTTGAGTTCCTGCTTGGTTTCTCTTGATAGATTGTGAACTGAAAACCAAATAAATTCTTATGTCCCCAAGTTTACACACACACACACACACACACACACACACACACACACCACACACACGCACACACACCATGAATTATTAGTGGGTTTATATATCCTCTAAAAATTCGTCCCATTCTTTCTCCTTTTTTTGTCCTCTTCTTTAAAAAAAATGTACAGACCTGGGATGGTGGCACATGCCTGTAATGTTAGCAGAGGCAGGCGGATCTCTGTGAGTTCAAAGCCAGCCTCATCTACATAGTGAGCTCCAGGCCAGCTGGGACTAAAGGGAGACCCTGTCTCAAAAAGACAAAAAACTTAACAAACAAAAAGCATACAGAACTACATTGCTTACATTGTTTTTCATTATTCTCTTTAACCCTGGTTGAAACAGATAGTTACCAGAACCTGCCAGGCAAAAGAAGTGAAGAGTACCTGGGCAAGTTACTGTTCTAATATGAAGAACCTATTTCAATCTGTATGTGTTCAAATGCACTAATCTAAAAATAATGTTCAAATGGAATTTTTCATACATATAAGTTACAGTGACTGAACTGTGACTTCTAGTTCATTAACCTTCCCCTGCCATTAATGCTTTGTACTTAAAGATTAGTTTTCCAAGTACATTTTTCCTTACTTATCTAACAAGCATAAAATCTAATCTCTAGAAGTTATTCCTGCATCTGTCCCTTTGTGGTTTTGACCATCTCCACAGATCTTCTGGATGTACTGTTAGGTGTTTTATCGAAAGCAGTTAAGTACTTATGAGGATATAGACATGGCAGCCCAAGAAAACAGGTATTCATTCAGTAATACAGATGCAGCAGGCAAAGAACATTTAGAGGATCCAAGTTCAATCATAGTCTTTATCACTGCATCTTGTCTCATCTGTGTTTTGACTGTTTTCGTTTGTCAAGTGCCTATAGACAATCTGATAGAGCATCAACTGCAGAATGCTTAACACACTGCTCTCCCATTTAATCATCTGCATATCACTTCAGAATTGGCAACTAAGTTTCATGGCTGTGGAATTTGACATGCAGATCAAATAAGTAATTTGTCCAAGTTCCCACAGCAATTTAAATTTTTACAATTTTTTTTTTTTTTACTGAAGGAGCTGATACATCATTTTTACTTTATTTTATTTTTTTGTATTTTTGAGACAGGTCTCACTGTAGCCCCAGCTGTCCTGGAACTCACTATGTAGACCAGGCTGGCCTCGAACTCACAGAGAGCCATCCACCTGCCTCTCCCTCCCAAGTGCTGGGATTAAAGGCATGCTGGGATTAATAATTTTTAAATGGTAGTTTAGTGGTGACCATTACTTTTAAAATGAATTATCCTGGCATTCTCTGGCTTATATATTGAAATATTGTACCCTGGTTTTCAGTGTATAGTCTTTGCTATGACGTCTGGCCAGATGTGGAATCATATCCGTGGACCTCCATATGCTCATAAGAACCCTCACAATGGACAAGTGGTAAGTGTATTTTCTATCTATCAATAATGTAAACATTATCCCTCTTAGTGAAATTATGATTATCTTTTTGTAAGGATAAATTCTCTTCATAAAACAACTTTCTAATTTATTAATTCTATAATATACATATACATGTATAAACGCATTGTATTACTTTTTAGAGTAAACACTGCTTTGGTGTTAGTGTCTTAATATTATTGTATCTGCCACAAAAATTGTATACACATAAAGCTAATTAGTTAGAAAATATTGTGACAATAACAGAAAATACAATGAGAAAAATTTAAACCATTTGGCCCCAGTGTTTCATCAGTGGTAAATTCAAATTCTTTCAGGTTAATGAAAATACAGTTAAGAATTACAGCATTGTATTAAGAGTGCTAGGAAATCTTTGCTACAAAATTAAAAGTGAATTTGAAAAAAAAATGTTGAATTTACATATTATTTAATTAGTAGCATGATTTGCATCAGTGATGGCTCCCAAATGCACACTACTGTTCCTGTAATAGTCTGTTTTGTTTTGATGGGAAACACTGTACTAGTTCAGCATAGCCAAGTATTCCCCTGGAAGTTTAGTTAAACCTCCTGAGAGTTATAAAAGGTTTTAAAGACATCCTTTAGCTTCTCTTTTTCTACTTTATTTGAGAAAATATAAATTTTTTTAGAGAATTATATAATAATACACTCTCAAAAATATCACCAAACTTTTAGCAGTTAATCACCTCATAATCAGTCTTGTTTTAGAAGTTCCTAGTTATTGGGTCCTTTAGAAATCAGTGCTCCATATCCCTTCGCTTCCTGCCATCTTCATTTCAGTATGGAGCCTGTAATCGTTTTTGTCCTTTTGCTGTGACCAAAATGCTTGGCAGACACATTCTATGTGAGTTACTTTTATATTGCTGGGACCAAAAAATACCTATCACATATCTTGAGAGACGGGAGATTTATTTTATTTTAGCCACTGGTTTTTGGGGATTTCACATTCATGACAGTGGAGAAGGCGTAGTGTGTTGAAGATATTTGTGATACGCTTTACAAGTACTTGTATCCAAATTTTCCAGGTCAGAAGAGACAGGTAGCCAGATGGAAAAATGAGAAAAGCTTATTCATGTTGGTTACGATCTCTAAAATAGTTTTCTAATTAGTAATGTCTGAAAAAAAATGTTGATCCTAATGTCACCTAGTTAAAGTTAGAAGTAAAAGTTAGAAGTATTGTAAAAGTCAGAACTGTGATCAGGAGCAGATGTCTATTTACTCAGCAAAATGAATTAACATTGATACCATGAAGAGTTTCACTAGCTGAGCCCCAGCTGTCCTGGAACTCACTCTGTAGACCAGGCTGGCCTTGAACTCACAAGATCCGCCTGCCTTTGCCTCCCAAGTGCTAGCTGTTCTTAATAGCCCACACTAAAAACCACTCAAGTGTTCACCAACATTAGATTACCTAAGTGAACTGTATTCCATTCACCCAGTGGGGCATACACAACACACACAAGTATTTTTTTTTTTTTTTTTTTAACTTTTTTTTTTTTGGTCTTGTCAAAACAAGGTCTCCCTGTAACCCCAGCTGTCCTGGAACTCACTTTGTAGACCAGGTTGACCTTGAACTCACGAAGATCCGCCTGCCTCTTCCTCCTGAGTGCTAGGATTAAAGGCATGTGCCACCATGCCCCGCAACACACAAGTACTTTTACATGCAGCAGTAAAGACAAGTGTCTGTCATTTTAAGTGATACAGATACAAAAATATAATCAGCTCTCAAATTTAACTTATTGATGTTCAAAAACTATGCAAGAGCTAATCTGTGTATTGTGAGAATGTTGCCTTTATGATGGGTGTATAGGAACTAGATTAGATCACCACAAGGCTTCTGTGTGGCTCTCGGTGATACATACTTGTATTGATGAAAATTCATCTAACTATAAATTGTAATACATTAACATTTTTATGCATGTCATACTTACTTAAGCTTCCTCTGAACCATAAAGACTTTAAGTAAATGCTTATAAATGGGTGTTTTCAATACTGATACTGGTATAGCGCTTCCACATTAATTTTCCTTTTTTTTTTTTCTTTTGGTCTTTTTTGAGACAGAGTCTCACTGTATCCCTAGCTGGCCCTGAACTCATAGAGATACACCTGCCTTTGCCTCCTTAGTGTTGGGATTAAAGAGGTGTGCCACCACACCCAGCTTCACATTAAATTTTTTATAAATGAATTTATCTAACAGTAAATATTACCTCATGAGTTTGTTGTGAGTATTGAATTAAACCATCCAAGTCTGTTGAATATAAGTGTTGAATGTTTGTGCCTGTCCATCAACTTTTTAAAAAGATTGCTTCAAAATTTTTAGTAATATCCTTTCATTTATTTTACTTATTACCCAGAAATGACTTGCACTTTGCATGCCATATCTTCTTATGTATCTTACCATAGCTTGTTGCAGTCTTCATGCTTTCATGAGCTATTGTATCAGGGGTAGACCAGTAAAGTGTTATGTGGAATGTAGATTGATAACAGATTCTACCTCTGAGCTGAAACATGGAACTACCTGGGTCTTCCCATGTAGCATCATTAAGGAGTGTTTCAGGATCCTAAGCTGAACAATCACTGTCATGGTTTCCACATGTGGTAACTTTAAATTCTAAAACATTAGATAAATTTTATCAGAACTTAACTTCTCATTTTTGAGTCTTTAGTGTATATAAAGGGTTGTATCCTAGTATTAACCCTTCCTTACCTTTGAGATTCCATTTAAAGAAATTTGATGAGAGAATGTCCGATTATAGAGCTCAACTCATGCACTGTGGCATGGTTTTTTCCCCCAGGCAACATTTTTAGAGTGATTGGGACAATTTGGGATTGTTATAACTGAAGAGGGAACTGCTTATGACAGGTAGCTTAGGCCAGAGTGCTGTTAAATCCCAGAATACAAACCCACCCAAATGTATAGGAAAATGATATATGCAAAATATACATGTGCTCAAGGGGATAAACAGTCCTATTGGAGGTCCTAGAGGATATTTGTCCTCTTAGATATTTTACAACTAAGATAAGCTCATATCTACTATACATGGAAAAAGCTATCTTCATTTACCTTAAATAAAACCACCACTACCATCATCACAACAAATCATTTTTCTAAGAGAAATAACTGGTTCTAAGGATTGGGTGATGTATATTGTTTAGGAGAGTTAAGTATTTTAGATGTCATCATTAAATAGGATTGGTTTCCTAAAGTGGGCTTGCTGTGATAGGTTTTTTTTTTTTTTTTTTTTTTTTTGTCTTTTCTAGACAGGGTCTCCCTGTAGCCCCAGCTGTCCTGGAACTCACTCTGTAGACCAGGCTGGCCTTGAACTCACAAAGATCCATCTGCCTCTGCCTTCCAAGTGCTAGGATTAAGGGTGTGTGCCACCATGCCCTGCTGATAGTTTTCTTTAATGTATCTTAGCAAAAACAATTTATTTGTGACATTTTATATGCATTTCTATAAAAAGATGCTGACCAGAGACAGAGAAGAATACTTTAGTAAAGAGGTTTTTTTGTTTTGTTTTTTTTCCCTGAAGTTAGTTGACAAGGAGAAACAGAATGGAACAGGGGTGACTCTTCCCCAAGCCCTGCTTCTTACCAAATAGGGCACTTTGAGGACATTATTTAGTTTGCATTTCCATGGAATGAATGTAATGCTTTTGCTTTTAAGTTTTAAAAAAGTATTTTCTTTGCCTCTGCCCCCCAGTGCCAGGATTCAAGGCGTGCGCCACCGCACCGGGCTGCAATGCTGCTTTTATTTTTTTACAATGGAAAATTTAAATCTTTACTTCTTTATTTATTATATATATATTTACTTTTTGTATTTTTTATTGTTATTAAACTTTTTCCATAAGTCATACATCATTTCTCAATCGAATCTAGAGTCGCTTCCCCTTCCATGTCCCCCACCCCACCTGAGTCCCTGTACTCTGCCCTACATGTCCTGCATGCTTTTCTTGACTCATAATGTTTTCTTGAGAAAATCTGATAGTTGAGTTTTTTTTCAAGCCAGCACAAACATGCTGAACAGCAGTGTCACAGGGCAGAGAGAAGGAAGGTGTGTCAGTTGACAAAAGGTGCTTGCCAGGATGGCTGGCAGAGACACCTGCAGGAGGTCCTTCCCAAAGGAAATGAGTGCGTGAAGCCAGCACCAGCTGAGGCCTCAGCACAGAGGAGCAGCCACTGAGACAACTGCTGGGAGGGCACTTTTGACAGTTGGAAATGTTTTTGACTTTTGGGTTCCTTCCTGAACTGACACAGAGAGTGATTTAAGAGAATCATGTTGGAGGTAAAGGAAACCTGGGAGAACATTTTAGAAACTGAGTCTAGGAAAGGAAGACTGCCCGTAAAGTTATGTTACCAGGTCAGATAGTGTTGTGAGTCACTGGAGCGTAGTGCTAGAGGGAATATTATTCTATGCAGGGTCTTTGGACCTAGTGTGGGATGCATGCCAGTTTCTGTACAGTGGCAGGAGCAGAGGTATTTTAATATCCCACCTCCTGTCAGGCATTGCGTTGAAGGCATTGCATTCTCAACACTGATGAATTCAGTTGTCAGTGTCAACCAAACGGAGAGATACAAGTCCTGTGGGGAAGGTCAGATCAGGTGCATTGATGAGCTGAGAGCAAAGATATATGGCACTCTGTGCACAGACGGTGTTAATTTCAACTTCTAGGAACTTGTCAGTTTGTTTCTTTTAGACTCCAAAGGAAAATAATACATGATAATGGTATTGTGCTCCAAAAATAATACTTGAAAGATTTCATATGTCATGATTAGTTTTTAAAGAAACTATTATGTTTTATAAATAATCCTATAGAGGAAAATGTTTTTACATTGAACACCTGTTTCTCTTATAGATCATTTTATTTTTATTACACATTTTACTGTTTTATATACATAGATGGCGTGTTACCTTATGAAGGTTTGTCACTGATGCTTTGTCAAAGGGCATGTGTAACTATGTTCTTCAGAAATGGTATTCAGTCTAGGCCTCTAAGCCATCTGCTAACCCCTCCCATTTACCTGGTGCTCATCAGTGCACACTGTGAAAAACACTGGTCAAACTGCATGTTGTTTATATGGCCAGCAATAGAGTGTATAATATTTTGTTTTAAGTATAGGGTGTAGAGTATAGAGTATAGAGAACTGATATTTAAATGGCCTCTATCAGCTCTAAACTTCTAATTCTCTCTTTAGTAGTGTAAATTCTACCTGGATGATTAGACTGAAACAGGCAAGCTTAATAAAAACAAAATTATGGGATATGAAGACATTTTCCTTAGTTTTTATAGAAATTAAAGCTACCTTTAATTTTGTGGCTTTGTTCACATTATCATATTAGTTGCAAAAACAAACCATATTAAGAACAACCTGAAAATATTAACAAAATTCCACTTTATTGAACCTAAATGTAAATGGATACAGAGAATTAAAAAAAATTAATTGTGTAAGGAGTATATGGTGTGCTGATTTGCAAGTTTGTTTATCCCTGTTAAGATGCTATGAAATGGCACAAGTCAAGTGCTAATGGTCTACTTAACAGCATGAAAGTTATCATAAAAGCAATCCTCACTGTGTAGCTAAAGGGAAACTGTACAGATTATGGTTATATAGAATATCAGAACTTCCTCTTAAAAATAGTCATCTTAAAAGAAAAATGTATATAATTCAATAAATTTATACTTGGGTTTTAACTCCACTGTAAATTTTAAGATTTGGGGGGTCAGCTGTTGGCTGGGATTGCTGGGTGTCTAGCACACAAAACCCATGATTCTTCACTGCATTATAGCTGAATTGTGAATAAGCCAGGTCCTACAGTGTATACCGCTGAAGTATTGGCTGGACATGGCATTGCTGCTGATTGAAGCTACAGTCATTACCAAGCACCTTACTCCTACATTTCCCAGTGTGTGTAGATGTGTTAGAGATTATTATTATAATTTTATTAGAAATTTGTTATATTTTGATTAGAAATATTTACAGATGCTATTCACTACCACTCACAAAAATATTAACCTTGTCCCTGATATTTGAAAAGTGAAGCCTAGAAAGTTAAGAATAAATTATTTTTGTACTTTATTTTTATTATCTTTATTTTATGTATATACGTGTATTACCTGCATGTGTGTAACTTCACTCATGTAATGCAATGCCTGCAGAGATCAAAAGAGGGTACTGGATGCCCTGGAACTGGAGTTATGGACAATTGATAGCTACTGTGTGCATGCTGGGAATTGAACCTAGGTCAACTGCAAGAGCAGCCAGTGCTCTTAACCAGTGCACCATTTCTCCAGCCCCAAGAATAAATTAATTATTCGTAAATTGTCAATATATTCTTAAGTATTTTATATATTAAATACAAAAGATGTGCAGAGAATGTAGAACTGGAGTTCTGCCTTGATTTATTCATTCCTTTATTTTTCAGTGCAGTGAATACTGTTGGGTGTGCATGAAACCTTAAGTGCAATATTTTGCACTTAAAGAGCCAGCAGTTTTGCAGAACCTCATAAACTGGATTCACTCAGTAATATAGGTTGTCACAATCTTATGTTTAAAACCTTGCATAGTATTGTACCAGTGGTATTAGAATTGTTCTGAACATTTGCTGTAGTACCATGGTGGTTGTTTTAGTGACCCTGTATCTATCTGATCTTCTGTACTCCCTTGGTACTTTTGATAGTACTATCTGCCTAACTGGCTTTGGCAAAAATGCTTGCTCTATGTCTATCCTTACTGGTTTGATCTGCCCCTTATTTCCACCTGTTTACTTTCATTGTCACCCTTTACTGTATGCACCTTCCACCCTCCCCCTAAACTCCAGGGGTTAGATATCGTTTGGGATAATAAAATACATTCTCATTTTGTAGTTTTGTAACTTCTGTGTGTACCTGTTTTCAAGGGTTTTTCTTTCCCGTGTGTGTGTGTGTGTGTGTGTGTGTGTGTGTGTGTGTGTGTTTGTGTGATGGCAGGTGTGCTTGTGGAGGGAATAGTACAGCTCGCAGAAATCTGATTACTTCTGCTATGTGGCATGCTGGGGATAGAACTCAAGTGTTTAGGCTTAACTGTAATTGTCATGATCCACTGAGCCATTTTGCCTTCAAGATTTCATCAGTATTTTAAGTAGTAAAAAAGAATGTTAAAACAGAAAAATACTTTTTTCTCCTAATGTACTTAAAAGGTTTGAAAGGCTGGAATTACTACATGAATTGCTTTCTGCAAGATAAACATCTAATGTATGTCTATCATGTGAAGTGCCTTATTTGGAAGTAAGGTTATTAATTAACTGATGCTTTGAATTAATTCCAAATATGGTACATAAAAAACCTGAGAGAATATAGTGTGCATGGCTTCAAAAGTTAAGAAGACACTTTTTTAAAATTTTCTAATTATGGAAAATTATTTTGTGCTTTCACAAGATTAATGCGCTAAATAGAACCATGTTGTCTCTCAAAACCAAAGAAATTATTATCACTCTGTCAATGAAATAAAATAATTATATTAACTATAAGTCATATAAATTGAAGTCTAGAAAAAGAGTTTTCAATATATGTCAATTTATATCCTTAAACTTCAAATTTAGACCATATAAATTTAATTCAGATTAGTTATGTTTATCAAGTACAATAATATTTTGACCTTACATAATAGTAATTATTTTAATGTCATGAAGTCTAAATAAAATAAACACTCAAAACCTACTACTACAGTATTTTTATGTTTTTCTATCTACGTTAAAATGAAATTTGGGGCTGGAGAGATGGCCTAGTAGTTAAGAGCACTGACTGCTCTTGCAGAGGACCTGGGTTCGATCCCCAGCACCCACATGGCGGCTGAGAAGCTTTTTTAACTCTAGTTCCAGGGGAATCCAACACCTCTGCAGCATTGCACGACATGGGTGCACAAATCTGCATGCAGACAGTACATTCATACACATAAAAAATAAATTGAAAAAATGAAATTTGATGTAAATTTTAAGTATTCACCTTAAAATGATTTTATTGTTTATATATCACAAAAGCTTTATGTACTTTTTCTGTAAAGTGTTAACACTGTCATATGCTAATATATAAACATATTTGATATATATCTTCTATTAAATATTTTGTATACATCTTCTATTAAAATTAGCTATAAAAATAGTGTGCTTTTCTGGATATGATGGTACATGCCTTTAATGCCAGAACTTGGAAGCCAGAGGGAGGAAGATAAGATCCAGGCCAGCTGGGGCTACAGGGAGACCATGTGTCAAACAATAGAAACAACACCAAAAAAAAACAGTGTGATTTGATTATGCCTTAGTTTATAAAAGAATAAAATGTCAATTATCCTATCACTCAACTAGTGAAGGGAAGTCTCACCTTCCTTCATATAATTCATACTGAACATTTTTCATATGTCAATAGATCTCTCTCATTCCTCCCTCATCTAGATATTAAATATTAAGTGTTACTTTAGTTACCTGATTAAGTACTGTAGAATATGATGTAGGTGGTAAGACAGTAAGTCCAGTATGTTTTGTCTTTTTAAAGTTCTTGCTCACAGTGACAGGTAACATGTTGATTTACTGTGTGCTCTGGCCTTGGAATGACAGTCTTTGTGTGTGTGCATGTGCTCCTTACTCCTCCTTTTTCTGACCTAGATCATCTATCACTTTTGAGGAAATAATTTCTTTATGTACTTGGCTGTATTCAGTTTTCTATTTTAAGTCGTATGGTTTTGTTTGTTTTAATTACTTAATTTAATCATAATGGTGTTTTTTTTTTTTTATAATCATGTCTACTAATAAAATGAAAATACCTTGGCAAAAAAGCCAGAATGTTACACACACTGTTGAATGGAAGCATATGCCCAGAAAACATACCCAGAATAGTTAGGTCTAATCAATTCTATATATTTCCTTTTTTCCTAGGTTGATAGTACTGTTGGTTTTCCTTACATATTATAAAATAGTCAGGGCTTTTCTTTGCTTGCTTGCTTGCTTGCTTGCTTGTTTTGGAATAATCTGGGAAAATAACTGCATTGTATTTATTTTGTTTTTCTCACTGATTTTAGACCATTGACTATGAAAAATGTAGATTATTTTTTATGAAACTATTTCTAGCATTATAACATCTATTAAGCTTGCTTAATTATTTGCTTATCACAGGTTGTAATTGTTTATTTCTTAAATGGACTAAAACTTCATCCATTTGGAAATTTTGTGATTTAGCCAAGACACTCACTTTAGACTGACCTGAAACTTTGTGTCAAAGTGTAGTTAAGGTAGACCATATCATATTTAAAATTTTACTGAAAATATTTCTTGCCTTTAATCCCTCATTGTATGACATTGAAATTCACAGTATGCAAATTAGCTTTGTTCCTGTAATCGAGTTTACAGTAGATGTAATAGCCGAGCTACTCTCTGAGTAGTGCAGAAGTGCTTTTCCAAAAGAACCAATTTCTGTGCAAAGAAACATTTTACTTTTTTTCAAGAAATAAAATTATCCTAATCTTGTAAGATTGAGTCAAAAGCTGTGAATACCTGGACTTGGTGGCACACGCCTTTAATCTTAGCACTTGGGAGGTAGAGGCAGGTGGATCTTTGTGAGTTCAAGGCCAGCCTGGGCTACAGAGTGAGTTCCAGGACAGCTGGGACTACAGGGAGACCCTGTCTCAGAAAAAAAAAAAAAAAAAAAAAAAGAAGCTGTGAATATTGAGCAACATTATATTCTTTTCCACTGAAAGAATAAAAGTCATGTTTACAATAAACTTTGTAAGTAGTGACTATTGTGCCTGAGGTTAGATATGCCATTTTTAGTCTTATAAAATATTTGTTCTGTTTTTAGGTATAACCATTAATCTTTAGGAATACAACTTCCCTTATATGAGATCCTGTCACACCATACTGCTCCCTCTTAGGGTTCTGTATCTGTCAATTTCATGTTATCTGTGCAATCAAATTCTTACAATTTATTCTCACACTCAGTGTTTTATACATGCTTTGCAAAAGCTTATGGTGTTCAAAAACTTGTAAAATTTCACTTACAGCTCAGTGCCATCCCTTGTTCTTTAAGAATCCTGTGCTTAGTTCATGTGAACTCTTATATTTAATGTATGAAGAAGAAATGCCCACATTATTAATGTACTCTTCATGCCATCTAAATTATTGGAAATTATTACATTGTAATATTTGCTTTCAGAAAACTTTTAGCATTTGATACTGGGTTTAAATATATTTCTTATTATGTAAATAAAATTATTTTACTATCTTTGCCTATGATGATGTCTTCACTGTGTTCTTATAGTATTTATATTTCAGTTTGGATGACTAGATGATGTAGTTCTCTAATTTACTGGTTAATAATTTACATTCTAAAACCATAATTCTCCACTATAAATATTTTAAACAACCAATACATTTATTAAAATGCTGTCTGAATATAACAAGCAATAGTAATTATAATGTAATTTATAATTTATTATTATAGGCATTCTCATTTATAGAAATTGTTTTTCTCTTGGTACTTCCATTCAGCATAGCTCTGGAAACTTTGAAGATTCCATTCCTTCTCACCCCCTTTATCTTTCACTGTTGTTTCTGTGTCTCTGACTCTTTCTCTCCTCCACTCGTGTGTGTGTGTGTGTGTGTGTGTGTATGTGTGTATGTGTGTGTGTGTTGCGTGTGTGTGGGTGTGTGTGTGTGTGTAACATTTCATTGATGATAATAAAGCTTCATACCACCTGGCTTGCTCTTTAAATCTCCAATTAGCAATATTCCAAGTCAGTCATAAAACCTAGCATTAGCCATGATAATAGTCTGAGGTAACTAATGTGGCTTTTCGAATCCTAATTCTCTGGAAAGAAGCTTAAATACAAAAACTTTTATTAATTGAGAATTGCATTTTTCCCCTCAACATTGCATCTTAATAATATGTAACATTTTCCCTTTTATATAACAATTTTCAAGATAACCAAACCATCTAAGAAAAGTGAAAAGCAATTGGGAAGCTTTATGGCTTTCAGTGCTTACCAGTTTATGTAGTATTGAGGTCTACTAGTCAGAAATAAATGGTATAGAAATCTGATTTGTTTTAGAAAGCACTTACAGATAAAATAGAAATCTTAAAATAATCTTTTTAGACCAAGTGGTTGTTCTTTCTAAATACTGTAGGAGTAAGCAGTTACAGAATCAGTAATCAAGACCTATGTGGACTATATTGCTGCATCCCGTTTTGTAAGTATGATTTGAGTCAGCATAAAACACATACTAGAATATAGTACAGTTGGGTAGAATTTACTTTAAGTTATAGAGGTTGAAAACATTGTCTTTTAAATGTAGCAGAGATCAATAAAAAAATAAAGTCAAGATTGCAATGACAGCCACAGCCTCAAGAATGGAATTATGCAAGTTTCCCCTCAAATCCATATAACTTGTGTCTCCAATGTTACTGATTTAGAAAACTTGAAGTCCTCACACTTTGCACCAGAAATAACTACTCTTAAGACAACTCATTTCAGTTCTGTTAAATACTACTATGTGCCCATCATTGTTCTGATCACATAGAAATATTGCAGGCTCACTTCCTGACCTAAGAACTAAAAATGTAGTGTGAGATTCTGCTAAGTATACAGTCCATATCTGCTTGTAATACACAAAGGCAAAGTGGTAGGTGAGCTCAGAATAAATAGGAGTGAATGATGCTGTTTCCCTTAGGTTGGGTGTTACAGGAAAAAAATAGTCTCCTGCTACTGTACAAATGAAAGCATATTCAAGATAGAGAGGACAGAACGAACAGAGATCACCAAGAACAATTGGGTGTGCTTAGTGTCTGCCTGTGTTGAGAAATGAAACTAGAAATATAATTTGTTCTAGGTTACCAAGAACCTTGAAAGGATTTTAGTAATTGGCTATTAATCACCTGAGCTTTAGGCAGTCATAAAATGATTTAAGGAAAAAGTCCAGTGGAGTCTTTCAAAGGAGACAAATACTTAAAATATTTATCTAAAAGAAAGTGTTTGTCTAATAGTTTCACGACAATGCCTCTTTGTCTAGAGAGAGCAGAATTTTGTTTTCTGTTTGTTTTTGTCCATTAGTATTTTGGGTTAGCAGCTTCTGTTATTACCTACTCTAAGATAAGCACAAAGCTACAAGGATGTCAGTGTATGTTTCTGGGTCTGAGCTTGCTAACAGTGTGCTTTTCCTTTCAGATTTTTCTTTTGTTTGTTTTACTGTCAGTTGCTATGATGTTTGGCAATATTTAGCCTTAGGAATAGGAACATGCATCCATTTTGTCTGGAACTAAAAATCTAAATTGTCTTTTAAAAATATTATTTGGAGGGAAGATGTACAAATAATATGCACAGCTCTTGCTTACATATTTTATTTTATTTTATTTTTATTGTTGTCATTGTTTCCAATATGCATCACTCCCAACTGCTTGGACAAGAGCTCAAGGGGCTAGCTATGCACAAGAAATACTTACAACTAGGTAATTGGCACTAGCATCCACAGATGAGGGATACCATTTGTGGTTTGTTTTTCTGGGACTATGTTACTTGACTCAACATGATGTCATCTAGCTCCAGCCATTTTCCTGCAAAGCTCATGATGTCATCTTTCTTTACTGCTGCATAGAACTCCATTGTGTAGATGTACCACATTTTCTCTATCCACTATCAGTTGAGGGGCATTTGGGTTGGTTCTAGCAACTTGCTATTATGAAGAGAGCTGAAATAA
>VZQC01015255.1:1626901-1761941 GCA_009823505.1 Rhizomys pruinosus | reverse complement strand
GGAATTGTTATGCCAGAGTGTGGAGATCTCTGTCATGCTTGCTGAGTTTAGTAAGGGGGCCTGTGGTACTTCTGTAAGGAAGGACAAGACTGGAAGGAAATGTGGTGATTATGACATAGATAGAGCATGCAGACCCGGTCCTGAGTAGGGAAACTCTGCTGCCTTTTTGGTGACATCTCTAATGGCATGAATGCAGCCTTTTGCTGAAGTCTGAAAAAGCTGTAAAAATCCATCTGTTTGTTGTACTTAACGAAATATGTTGTGCTTTATTTTTGTCTAGATGCCTAATTCAACAACACAGGTAAGAGTATTTCTTTCTTTGTGTGTTTGTGTGTGTGTGTGTGTGTGTATGTACATTTGTGCATGTTAGTATGAATATACGTGCATGTGGGCACATATATGTGGAGGCCAGAGGTCAATCTCAGATGTCTTCCTTAGGAATCACCCACTTTGGAATTTTTTGTTATTTTGTTTCTTCAAGACAAGGTATCATCTAGACTGGCCTGGCTTTCTCTTTGCTATGTAGCCAAGAATGGCCTTGAACTCCTTATCCTCTCGTCCTGACCTCCCAAGTGCTTGATTATAAGTGTGTGCACTATACCTGGCTTGTTTTTGAGATTAAACATGTGTTTTAAATACTTTATACTTAGATTGAATATGTCCAACCCAAATCAACATGTGTGATATTGTTGAGAAAATTATTTCTTAAAGAAGTGATACAGGTGCAAGAGCTTTGCAGAATGTGCTTACCTTACAAATGGATTAATTTGGGGCTGGATAGATTGCTCTGCAGTTAAGAGCACTAGCTGCTCTTGCAGAGTACCTGGATTTGGTTCCTGGTACCCACAAGGTGATTCATTGCCCTCTTCTGACCTCTTTGAGAATTGCATGTCAGGCGTGTACCTGCCTCCATTCAGGCAATACACTCATACACATAAAATTTATAAAATGATAAATAAAGGGAGGGATCTGGGGCCATGCAAGCTACACCGTGAATCCCTCACATGCTGCATGCTGGTCTGGTGAGGCATCCCCTGACTCCTGGGATGTAGCAGACATCCAAATGGAGGCTTCTCACTCAGGATCACATTTACCAGCTGGGTATGGCCCTCAGTAATCCCCCCAGCATATCAAGGACTTCAGACTGCCTACCAAGGGCCCCAAAGAATCTATTCAGGAACCCAGGCTGGTTATCAAGGGCCCCAAGGAGCCTATCCAGGACCCCATGCCAGCTACCCAGTCCCATCAGGAGGTTTTGCAGGTGCTGGCCCAGGTGGCTTTACTGTCCAAAGTCAGCCAGTATACAGTCAGGTGGCCCTGCAGGGACCCCCTGGATGCCCACATCACCACCTCTACTGAACTGCACACCTGGGTTGGAATACTTAACTGAGACTGATCAGATTCTGGTTCATCAGCAAATTAAACTTCTGGAAGTCTTAACAGGCTTTGAAACAAACAACAAATATGAAATCAAGAACAGCCTCGGGCAGAAGGTTTACTTTGCAGTGGAAGATAATGACTGACTGACTCGAAACTGCTGTGGAGGAGCTCGGCCTTTCACCAAAAAGATCCTGGATAATCTGGGCCAAGAAGTCATGGCTCTGGCGAGACCCCTGAGGTGCAGCAGCCGCTGCTTCCCCTGCTGCCTGCAGGAGACTGAAATCCAGGCTCCTCCTGGTACGCCTGTAGGTTGTGCTGCTCAGCCCTGGCACCCATGTCTGCCAAAGTTTACACTTCAGAATGAGAAGAAAGAGGATGTTCTCATAGTTACTTACTGGTGCCTGTGTTGTCTGCAGCTGCTGTTCACATATTGATTTTGAGATCAAATCGCTGGATGAAGAATCTGCAGTTGGCAAAATCTCCAAGCAGTGGTCTGGGTTTTTGAGAGAGGGATTCACAGATGCAGACAACTTTGGGATCCAGTTTCCCCTAGACCTTGAAGTGAAAATGAAAGCTGTGATGCTGGGAACTTGCTCCCTCATTGATTTCATGTTTTTTGAACAAACTGGAAATGAGCAGCAAAAATCAGGAGTGTGGTAGAGGTTTCATGAGAAAATGTAAAGACTACATAACGATTGAGACTTTCTAAATGGAACCTGCAATGACTTTTTTCCTCTATTGAAACAACTCTGTATGAATTAACCTGTGATATCAGCAGCTCCAGTTGTACAATTATGCTTTCAAATTATAGTTTATTTTCTTTATCGTTGTCATATATTTATTTTTATACATTTTTAAAGTATTCACTGTGAATTTGTGAGAAAAGACATAGTTTTTACATTTAGAAATGAAACTTTCTGCTGGGTATGGTGGTGCACACCTTTAATCCTAGCACTTAGGAGGCAGCGGCAGGTGGATATCTCTGAGTTCAAAACCAGCCTGGTCTACATAGGGAGTTCCAGGCTAGCAAGGGCTACAGGGAGACCTTGTCCCCAAAAGACCAAATTTTGGTCTTTTGGGGACAAGATCTCCCTGTAGCCCTTGCTAGCCTGGAAAATCCCTATGTAGGACCGGTGCTGGTTTTTTTTGAAACTTCAGGGGGATATTTCACCTGCCGCTTGCCCTCCTTAAGTTGCTAGGATTGGATTTTTTTTTTTTTAAAGGTGTGCACCACCCATACCCAGCAGAAAGTTTCATTTCTAAATGTAAAAACTATGTCTTTTCTCACAAATTCAACCGTGAATACTTTAAAAAAATGTTATTAAAAAAATAAATATATGGACACCGATAATAGAAAATTAAAAACTATAATTTGAAAAGGGCACAATTGACAACCCTGGAGCTGCTGATTTTTTTATTCCACTAGGTTTTTGGTTTTTTTAAATTCATTTATATATATATAAATACATAAATAAAAAAAAAAAAGTTCATTGAGGTTCCATTTAGAAAGTCTCAATCGTTATGTAGTCTTTACATTTTCTCATGAAACCTCTACCACACTTCCTATTTTTTGCTGCTCATTTTTTCAAAGTTTTGTTCAAAAAAACATTGGGAAATCAATGGAGGGAGGCAAGTTCCCAGCATCCAGCTTTTTCATTTCACGTCCAAGGCTCCTGGGGGAAAAACTGGATCCCAAAAGTTCGCTGCATTCTGTGAATCCCCTCTTCTCAAAAACCCCAAGGGACCCCTTTGCTTTGGGAGAATTTTTGGCCAAACTTGCAGATTTTCTTCATCAGCGAATTTTGATCTCATAAATTTAAACATATTTGAACAGCAGATGGCAGGACACACAGGGCACCACCAGTAAAGAACATGAGGAACAACTTCCTCTTTCTTCTCATTCTGAAGTTGTAAAAAACTTTGGCAAGGGACATGGGTGCCAGGGCTGAAGCAGCACACAACATAACACAGTTGCGTTTTTTTCTACCCAGGGGGAGGGAGCTGGTTTCAGTTTTTTTACAGTCTCTGGGCAGGGGCCAGGACAGGGGGAGAGGGGAAAGGCCAACCAGAGCGGGCTGCTGCAACCTCAGGCGGTTCTACCAACCAGGAAAGGCATGACTTCCTTGGGCCCAAGATTATACCCAGGATGGGATCTTTTTTTGGTGTTTTTTGAAAAGCCCGGAGGGCTCCTCCCTTCCCCCAACAGCAAGTTTTCGCGTCAGTTCAAGTAAGTCATTATCTTCCACTGCAAAGTAAACCTTCTGCCCGAGGCTGTTCTTGATTTCATATTTGTTGTTTGTTTCAAACCTGTTAAGACTTCCAGAAGTTCAATCTGTTGATGAACCAGAATCTGATCAATCTAAGTATTCCAGCCCAGGTGGTCAGTTCAGTGGAGGTGGTGGTGTGGGCATCCAGGGGGTCCCTGCAGGGCCACCTGACTGTCTTGTTTTAATTAACTGGCTTGAACTTTGTTTTGGGACAGTTTAAAAAAGCCACCTGGCCTGGGGGCCAGGGGCCAGTAGCCCAGCCTTGCCTGAGCACCTATCCCGGCAAAAAACAAAAAAAAAAAAACAAAAAAAAACCTCCTGACCCTGGATGGGGACCTGTGAACTGGGTTTAAAGCTTGGGACATTGGGTGTCCTGGATGGATAGGCTCCTTGGGGGCCCTATGATAACCAGCACTGGGTTTTTCCCTGGAATAGATTTCTTTTGGGGGGGCCCTTGTGTACGGCATTAAATAGTGCTGAAGTCCTTGGATATTGCTGGGGGGGGGATTTTTACTGGGAGGGGCCATGTAACCCACAGGGGGGCTGGGGAAAGGGGATCCTGGAGTGGGAAAAGGAGGAAGCGCCATTTTGGATGGCGTGCTACCTCCCCAGAATGGGCAGGGGGATGGCCCACCCAGACCACAGCAGGCAAGGCCAGGGGGAGGGATGCACGGGGGGAGCGGGCAGGGCCCCAGAGCCCGCCCTGGAGGGAGCAGGGGAGACAAAGGGATGGGGGGAGTGAGGGGAGTTGCCGGGGGAGGGAGGCAGGGAACACGCCGGAACATGGGCCAAGGCGCAACAAAAAAGGGAGGGCAGAAGAGGGAGGGGCAAAGGAAAGCACCTGGGGGGTGTGGGACAGGAAACCATAAGCCAGGTACGGGGACGCTGCAAGAGCAGCTAGGGCGCGGAACATCTGGCTGCAGAGGCAAAGAGCTAGTGCCTAGAGTGCCATGCTCAAATGAAAGTAATTAATCCATTTTGTAAGGGGTAAAGCCCAGTTCTGCAAAGCTCTTGCAATCTTGCCACCGTGTATTCCCACTTCTTTAAAGAAAATAATTTTCTCAACAATATCACACATGTTGATTTGGGTTGGACATATTCAATCTAAGTATAAAGTATTTAAAACCCCCATTTCCTGTTTTTGTTGTTTTCATTAATCTCCAAACACCCCTCCCCCTGCCGGTTCTTTTTTATTATTTTCTGTGCACCCCCCCCCCTTTCTTTCTGCNTCTGCCAAAGTTTACACTTCAGAATGAGAAGAAAGAGGATGTTCTCATAGGTTACTTACTGGTGCCTTGTTGTCTGCAGCTGCTGTTCACATATGAATTTAGAGATCAACTTCGTCACTATGTATGGAAGTCAATCGATTGCGCAAATCTCAAGCAGTGTTGTGCTTTTTTGTGAGAGGGATCAAGGCATTCACAGACGCGACAACTTTGGGATCCAGTTTCCCTAGACCTTGACAAGAAAATGAAAGCTGCATTCTGGGAACTTGCTCCCTTCATTGATTTCATGTTTTTTGAACAAACTGGAAATGAGCAGCAAAAATCAGGAGTGTGGTAGAGGTTTCATGAGAACTGTAAAGGACTACATTACACGATTGATACTTCTAAAAGGACACCGCAAGATGTTTTCTGTCTGCTGATGTTGAATATAAACCGTTATGAGTGAATTAACACTTGGATGCCTCGCTATCACAGCTCCAGTTCGTGCAATTATGCTTCAAATAGTATTTACTTTACGTTGGTCATATATTATATTTTTTAACATTTAAGCATCACGTGAATGTGAATTGATGAGAAAAAGAGAAAACATAGTTTTTACATTGTAGAAATTGAAACTTTGCTGTCTGGGTATGGTCGGTGTCCAAAAACACACCTTTAATTCTAGCACTTAAGGGGGGAAGGGCCGTAGGCAGCGGCAGGTGTGATATTCTCTTGAGTTCAAATACCAAGGCCTGGTATTCGTCACATAGGGGAGTTTTCACAGGGCATATACGCAAAGGGCGTACAGGGTGGGAGACCTTGTCCCCAAAGACACAAAAAAAAAAAAAAAAAAAAAAAAAAAAGGAAGTAAGGAAGCTTTCTAAGATAAAAAGCTTTGAATTATAATCTCTGATTCCTTTTTCATTTTTATAAAAATGTAAGACTTACTATGGTAATTTACTATGAAAGTATATACTATTTGTAATCATTTATACAAAAGACCTGATATTATTTTACAAATACTATTTATTTAAAAACTTTCTAAATGTTCCTGCTTCTTCTACCTTAGGGTTAACTATATTATGCAATATAGTCATTAGTAAGAAAACATTGCGGGGGCTGGAGGGATGGCCTAGCGGTTAAGAGCGGCCGACTGCTCTTGCAGAGGACCCGGGTTCGATTCCCAGCACCCACATGGCGGCCGAGAACTGCCTGAAACTCCAATTCCAGGAGAACTCCAGTTCCAGGGGAATCCGACACCTTCTTTGGACCTCCGCGGCATTGCACGACACGGGTGCACAGACCTGCATGCAGACAGTACATTGGTACACATACAGAAATAAATAAAAAATTAAAAAAAAAAAAAGAAAACATTGCATGATATTTTTTCTTCTCTGTAGAAAATCATAACATTTATTTAAATCTACTGTAATGATCTTACTGATAAGACTATTAATTATCATTTTAATTGGCTTTCAGTGAACAAAGAAAGACAGGATTTTCTGTCAAAGGAAGACTCATTTTAAAGACTAAACTGGCTGTGGTGGCACACGCCTTTAATCCCAGTCCTTGGGAGGCAGAGGCAGGCAGATCTCTGTGAGATTGAGGCCAGCATGGTTCACAGAGTAACTTCCAGGCAGGCTGGGACTGGGGAGACCCTGTCAAAACAAAAACAATCAAAAACAAACCAAACAAAAATTTTTAATTAAAGACTGTAACATTTTACAGTGGCATTAATGTTGTAGTTACTTTCATGTGAACTGTTAACTCCTGTATTCCACCATCCATAGAACAGGCATTGCTCAGATGTTAATTCAGTGGAACAAATTAAACCTCAACATAAATCATCATAAAAAAGATAAAATATTTTTTAAAATGGATTGATTTGAGTTATTATAAAGATGGGTTTGTTATAGAACTGAATCACTCCTTTCTGCATTCCTCTGGGACATGGTGGAGCATAAAGGCTTTCACTAGTTGTGAGTCTCTTGAACTTGGATTTCTTGGCCTCCAGAACTGTAAGAAACAGATGGTACTCTCAAACCTGATCCCAGGTGAGATTCCCTGAGCCTGCCTGGCACCCCACTCACCAGAAAGCCCCATGATGGATGGAGGCCTGTGCTCCTGACCCTAGGGTGAGCACTCTCCAGCATATCCTCACCCCTCCCTCGAGGGCCACCTCCATCTAAGGATGACATGGTGTCCTGTGCCCAGCCTCCAGGGAGTACCACCACTCCCACCGTGCCTCCAGCCCCTGCAATCCAAGGACTGCTTGTAGAACTCATGGTGCCTTCCACAGACTTCCCAACATCAGCAGCAAGTCTTCTAATGCTACAGAAGTTTGCACTTGGGCTATACCTACCCCTAAATTCTTAGGGACCACTTCTGATCCCCATTTTGCTATGAACAAACTTGCCCTAAGTTGGACCTCAGGAACACTATTCAGCCGATCCACAGCCTGACAAATTAAGGTGACAGCAAACAGATCAAAATACCTACTCAAAGGTGAAACCAGTTATCTACACCAAAAATCACCAACAGCCTAACTCTAGACATCTAAATCCCATCGCTAAAGCATAAGCCATAACAACATGAATAACCCAAGACAATATGTCTCTAGAAATTAGTACCCTCATTGTAATAGTTCATGAGAAAAACAAGTGCATAAGATAATGATTTAACAATCACAAGTGTAGATATGTTCAAGGACTCAAAGAGGACATCTATAAATTCTAAAAGACCCAGAACTGTAAAAAATAAATCTGTTTCTTACAAAAATATTACTTTGTGAGTATATCATTTTTAGTTAAAGCTTAGACTACTGCTTAATTCTTGTATATACTGTATTAAATTACATAAAACATTGTGTCCTAGTTTGTCTTCCATTGCTATGACAAAACACTCTGACCAACACCAACTTGGGGAGGAAAGGGTTTATTCAGCTTACATCTCCTGGGTCACAGTTCTCACTCAGGGAGCCCAAGGCAGGAACTCAGGGCAGGAACCTGGAGGCAGGAGCTGAGGCACAGGCCATGGAGGAATGCTGTTCACTGGCTTGCTTCCTTGGCTCATGCCCAGCCCACCTTCTTATACAGTACACAACAACCTGCCCAGGGTGGCACTACTCACCACACTGCTCGACCATCAAGACAGTACTCCTCAGATGTGGCCACAGGCCAATCCAATGAAGCCAATTCCCCAATTGAGGCTCCCTCAACCCAGGTGTGTCAAGTTGACACTAAAGCTATCCAGCACACATTGTTTTTGTACTTAATTATGTGAGAAATATATAACATTTTCTACAGTACATGTGTTGGAAGTAAGGATTACAGTTGATGTTTTATGGGAGGAAGTAGCTGCATACCAGTGTTGAATTCTCTTTTAATAAAGCAAATCTAACTTATATTTGAATAGACTGAGGGCTTTAAAGTGCTTCAGAAAGAAGAAGTAGTATCTTTCCTGAGCTCTGGACTGCACTTACCATGAGGTTTTCAAGGCTAGCAGCTGTTAGGGATTTGGCAGTTTTTATGATGGTAATTTGGGTTTCCTGGAAACTGTGAGGCAAGAACCTTAAAGTAAGCTGTTTATCCAGGTGTATGGACTGTTCTTTATGATAACTTTATCTGTACAATTTTTTCTGAAACTGGTTACTTCATTGGCTTATATCCTTATCTTTGCCAGACAAAGATGTCTTTGCACAAATTACTAAGTCATATTGACATAGATGGTCTTGGTTCCCAGAGATAAGGTAAGAGATTGTTGATGAATTTCAAGTTATTAAGGTTGTTTTCAAGGCAGTGGCATTGTGAAGAGAATAGAACCATTCTGTAAGGAGCATCATTATTAGTGGACTAAGGTGGGGTTCTGTTTTGGTGGTCAAATGGGACTTAATTTGGTATACTTTTGTATTTTGAAATTCTTCAGAGCCTTTGTATAATCTTACAGGGGAGGGAAATCTAGAAAGTCAATATCCTTTATTAATAAGCACTTTTGCAACATTCCTATTAAATGAAACAGTCGAGACACCTCTTAAACCATTTAGATGATTGGGAACTTCTCATGAAATAATGTAGCCATTGAGAAGTTTATGTGTTAGAAAGAAATATAGATCAGAAAGCTTTTAAATACGTATCTTACTTTTTATTTCCTTTCTTTTTTCCTTTCCATTTCATGTAATAATTCCCCCTGAGGTCCTTATATCAGCAGACTTCTGGTTCCTCTTCCTGCCCAGTACCTCAGTAGTCTAGTTACTCTCCTTGTTCTGTGCATGGGTCAATGCTACTCTGTCTGCAGATTTTAGTTGAAAATGGTAGTGTGTTTTGAACAGGGAGGAATAGAAGTGTCTTTATTTTGAGGAATCAGACTTCTATTACCTAGAATAATGAATTAATACCAACAACAACAAAAACAACACATCAGAAGCTGGGCATGGTGGCAAATGCCTAGGAGTTCAAGGCCAGCCTGTCTACATAATGAGTTCCAAGCTAGCTGGGACTACAGGGAGACCCTATCTCAAAAAGACAAAAATAAGCAAAAACCCTGTTAGAACCAAGGCTCATTTTCTTTCTTGTCTTATAGTAAACTCAAGGGTCATTTGATTGCAGCATTACTAGGCACAGTTGAAGTAGCAGAATTCTAGGGAGAATAGTTTAAAATGTTCATGTGGCTGATAGGGAAAATTATATTGTCCTAATTTTGGTGATCTAACAAAGAATGGAAAAAACACACATTTTTGTTGCTTCCTGTATAAGCTATCTAAAAGTGAGTTGGAAAATGTTTCTAATGACTTTGTGTGAGTAAAAGAACCAGTCTTTTGAAAGTTAAAAGCAAAAAACTAGTCATATTTCTGAAAGAACACTCTATCAAAGAGCTAGTGATTTCAGAACTTAATACTTGAAAATGCTGTCAGAAGAAGCCAGAAAAAAATAGGTACATTTTAGAAATCTATAGTAGCCAATCCTCTGCCCTTGGTAATTGACATTAGTCAGGGAGAAATAAACCTTCAACTCTTCACAAGTTATGAAACTGAAGGCAGCTATTAAAAGCAGATGTTCCTGAGGCTTTCTCTCTTCTGTTTAACTAGAGCCTTGTACAGGGTAGACTGCCCGGCTTCCTGCCTTCTGAATCCCGGGTTGGTTGCTATATCTCGTCATAGCTTCATGGCTTGTTATAAGAAAAAGAAGTCCTTTAAACTCTGTACGAATTCAGAGTTGTAGAGGAAACAGCAGGGTTACTGGTAGAAATATAAACTTTAAAGATGTGGGTTGAGCCTAATTGATTACAGATTATTATATTATTGACAGAAATCTACAAGAAACTTCTTCCTCCAGCCACCTTATCTATACTTGTCTTTTTCTTAACTAAGTGGAGTGTTCTTTAAATTTTTATGAAGTTTTGGTTACAATTGAGCTATAGAATTTGAAGTTTCAGCACTGTTCTTAACATTTATGTATTCTGTTGGTGATGCTGAAAACAATAGTTTGGGATCATCTGTGTTCAAGCATTTGTTCAAAAACTGAGTACTGAGTGCCATGCATTTTTAGTCAGACTGAAAGCAGTCTTGTAAATATCGTGATGAAGAAAATGCGTGTCCTTTGAAAACTTTCTGCCATGTGACAACATATCTGGAAAATGGATGTGGCAGGTAGTGGTACAAACTCAGAGGGAGGAAGAGAGTGGAGTTTGTGGAGAATGTCCATCTAAACAGCCTAAAAGAAAAGTAGACAGGCAGCAACTTGAAGGAAGTTCGATTTGTACTAACATCTGGAAAACAAAAAACCAAGCACATGCACTGCAAATGGGAAGGAAGACACTGGTTGTAGCAATACAAGCAGTGGCAGAACTTGGAGTGGTAGAGAGGTTCACAGGGTAGGGAAAGGATGAGGTATGTGTTGGTATGTAGGGCTTGAATACTCAGAAGGCCTTTGATTGAATTCCAGTCTAAGGGAGGCAAAAGCATTGAGGGGGAGAAGAGCAATAAAGTGAGATAGTTTCATGTTTCTAAAAGCATCATTTTGTTTTGTTCTTTTGTGTTACATTTTGAGAAGCCATATAGACTTAATGATTTTTACATCTCATTGTCAAGTAATAAACCCTGATAGCATTGGTTCTCCATAGCAGAGGATTTCCCCTTTCTTTTCCTGTCTGTCCATCCAACCCTTCCTGTTAGTGCATGCTCTGTCTCTATCTCTGTGTCTTTCTGTCTCAGCAGAATTACTGTGCATAACTCCGTAACTCTCTCTCTCTCTCTCTCTCTCTCTCTCTCTCTCTCTCTCTGTGCTCGCGCGCACGTGTGTGTGCGTGCGTGCGTGCGTGCGTGCGTGCGTGCGTGTGTGTGTGTGTGTGTGTGTGTGTGATAAGATGGGGAGAAGAGAGAATGCATGCTTATTCTTGGGTCTGGGTGTGGACATGCAGGTGTGGAGGTCATGGAAGATAGCCTTTGTGTATAGGCCCAGGGTCTCTTTTTCTGTTGATAAATAGGCTAGCTAGCTGACCCAAGAGCTTATGGGGATTTGAGCTTATGGGGACTTTCTTGTCTTTGCCTCTCATTTTTATTAGGGTATTGTATTTCCAGATACTTGGGCTACCACATCAGGCTTTTTAATAGGTTCTGGGGATTCTAATTTTCATCTTCAAGCTTGAACTGCTTCTCTCCAGTGAACCATATCCCTACACCCCCCACATTAGGTTTTTATATGATTAAACTTTATCATACAATTTGAGAACAGACTCGTCTTTACTTGAATCTCTTGAATTTCAGATCCATAGGGAATCAGAGGGATTAAGTGATTTCCCCAAAGACTTAAAACAAAGTGGTCACTATAACCAGGTATAATTCAGATCATTTTATTTTCCTGACATTTAAAATCCTTGTGGATCTCACCTTTTATTTTCTTTTTACAAAATGAAAAAAAAAATCATTATTTGGATCTTTTGCTATATTAATTTCCTAGGGTTTTATGGCGTTATCTCACTAGGCTATCATTATTTACATTGCTATTGATATTTATATTTTATGACCCATTTCTTCACAGACAAATTTAAAATGAACCTATATTCTCACTTTTCTTCACGTCCTCCTTAAACACAGAACTTGGAGCCATAGTCGTTTAGTGTGGAGGAGGAATGTAGAGACATGGCTTTGGTGATGAAAGGTAGAATGCTTGAATGTCTTCTTATGCATTAGGATAAGCAGAAAGTCATGGGACAACCGTTAGTTGTAAATAGTGTATTTTGAAAAGTATAAATATTGCATGAACAAAGTTATTGCTAAGGTGAACCTATAAGATAGCTCAGTGGATAAAGACAACTATATTAGGATTCTCTAAAGGAACAGAACTAATAGAATGAACACACACACACACACACACACACACACACACATATGCACATACACACGGGGATTTATTAGATTAGCTACAGGTTAGATTCCAGGTAGACCAGTGGCTGTGCCATGCTACAGACAAAGAATCTCATAGTTCCTCAGTCCATGAAGGTGAATGTTTCAGCAGTCCCAATCTGATGCTGAAGGCCTAAAGGATTCCTGGAGTCAGCTAGTCTTCTTCATTGGAATCTGAAGAAGTTGGTTCTATCAGGTGCAGAATGCCACAGTAACAAAAATGAACCCTTCAGTGAGAGAGGAGATAAGCAGGCAAAAATCTCCCTTCTGCCATGGCCTTTTATATGGACCACCATTAGAAAGTAATGCCCACATTTAGGGAAGTCTTCCAGCTTCAAATAATATGATCAGTCTCTCATTTCAGTTAATTTCAGATGCAGTCAAGTTGACTAAGATTAGCCATCACAGATAGGTACTACTAGGTTTGTCACTGGACTTAGTTTCACTTTGCCCTACAATCATCTTTTTACTTTAAACCTGAGCATGAAATGAAAATTCCTTTCTTTACTTGGGCACTCTGTGCATGACACAGTTTCTGTAGAGTTCTTAATTACTACTGTATCATACTTTTAAGTTGTGTACACAGTGCCATTATGTCTCACAAAGTACTCATTTCTAGAAAAGGCAAAAGTATCAGTTCCACTCCTTGAAGCAGAAGCAGGTACCCTAATTGCTAGAAAGCCAAAAGTCAAGTAGGCCTGAAAAATAAGAATTAATATGATAAAAAGAATTATTAAAAACCAAGGTCATGCCGGGAGTGGTGGCTCACGCCTTTAATCCTAGCACTTGGGAGGCAAAGGCAGGCGGATCTTTGTGAGTTCAAGGCCAGCCTGGTCTACAGAGTGAGTTCCAGGACAGCTGGGGCTACAGGGAGACCCTGTCTCGAAAAGACCAAAAAAAAAAAAAAAAAAAACCAAGGTCAGCTGGAGAGCAGATTTCAACCAGAGGAGTCAGGTCACTGGAACTTCGTCAAGCAATGAACCTTTCATGAATGGTCCCGCCACAGTCCCATAAAATGAAACAAAGACACACACAAACACACACACACACACACACACACACACAAACACACACGCACACATATATATTTTTTTCTCTAACAAGAACATTCATTTAGAGGTATATTGGTTCTAAGTACGGTGATTAAGAAAATGCCGCTTTAACTTTCTCATGGCTGTATTTCTCAGTCATGTGTTTTGTGATAACATTTAAAAGTGGGGCTGGAGCGATGGCCTAGCGGTTAAGAGCGCCGACCGCTCTTGCAGAGGACCCGGGTTTGATCCCCAGCACCCACATGGCGGCCGAAAACCGTCTGAAACTCCAATTCCAGGAGAACTCCAGTTCCAGGGGAGTCCGACGCCCTCTTCTGACCTCCGCGGCATTGCACGTCACGGGTGCACAGACTTGCATGCAAACAATACATTCATACACATACGGAAATAAATAAAATTAAAAAAAAAAATTTTAAAAAAAAGTGTTTCAAAAGTCAGTAAAGACACTCTAAAATTATGAAACAGGAAAGAAATCAACATATTTTCCATGACTTTTTTAGAGAGTAGCCCATTTTGTATTACTTATTCTGAAATGGCTATAGTATTGTAAAGTAAGGGCTGTAATAAGCACTCCTTGACTTGTTTCTGTGTGGCTGAAACATAGCTACACTGAACTCAGGATCACACAAAACTATGGCTGTGAATATCTGAACACATTTCCTAGTATATGCCAATAATAAGGGAACTCAAATATTCTAGGGAAACTTATGCCGAACTCTCAGCTTTATTTTTCTAGTTTATGCTTTTAAATTTTAAGTCATAGGAAAGTTGATACAATTGACTTATTCCTTATAGAGCAGCATGAAACAAATTAAGTTTTTTTAAGAAATTTTTTATTAATTTTTTTTATTTAATTTTATTTATTTCTGTATGTGTATGAATGTACTGTCTGCATGCAGATTTGTGCACCAGGTTTGTGTGGTGCAATGCCGTGGAGGTCAGAAGAGGGTGTCGGATTCCCCTGGAACTGGAGTTCTCCCGGAATTGGAGTTTCAGATGGTTTTCGGCCATCATGTGGGTGCTGGGGATTGAACCTGGGTCCTCTGTAAGAGCGGTCGGCGCTCTCAACCGCTAGGCCATTGCTCTATTTTTTTCCTTGAGTACTGACTTGGGTGTGGCTTTGAAAGACTGTATTTGTACGAGCCTTAATGCCACTGTCAGTAGTATAATTATTTTCTGTGGAGCTAAGCTTAAATTGATATCAGATGGTATGCTTTTCTTTGAGATCTACCTATTTTCAGAATGTATAGTAGTTAAATAATAAATTGAAGGTAAAGCATATAGATTGCTGGAAAATGGTTTTGGCAGGCCATTATTAGCATTTTGCATGTACATTTCTAAAGTTTGTATTAGCTTAGACTCCTTGGACTTTTCTTATCTTCAGTTCCTATGATGAGCTTGGCAAGTCCTTTCATATATTCATTGGTTGCATGCAATATAAGAATTTCTGGGGCTAGAGAGATGGCTCAGTGGTTAAGAGAGCCAGCTGTTCTTGCAGAGGACCCAGGTTCGATTCCCAGCACCCACATGGTGACTAAGAACCATCTTTAACACCAGTTCCAGGGGAATCTGTCACCCTCTTCTGACCTCCGCTGCAGCATTGCAGGACATGGTTGCATCAACCTACATGCAGACAGTACATTCATATACATAAAAAATAATTAAAAAAAGAATTTCTGAGCTTTATAGGTTATTTTTAAGCCCGTACTTTTTTTCCATTTTGTGAAGAAATTATTGACCATCTGTTATACAAACCACATTAAATATTGGGCATTAAAGATAATGATCAGTTTCTTTATAAGCTCCCAGTCTTTGGAGGGGAGGGGCTTGTAAAGATACAACCACTTTCCAACTCAGTTATAATTAAACCTAAGGTTTAAAATATTCCTGTGATAGCAGAGACGGGGCAAAAGGTTTCTACCTTTATGAATCTACCAAAAGCACTGAAAGAAAATTGGGAAAGGTCAGATTTTGTATCTTGCATCTTTATATTACAGTTCTGTAGAAATTTGACACATGGATAATGGTGTGTATTAATTTTCTAGAACCACCATACTAAAGTACCACACGCTAGGTAGCTTTAAACAAGGGAATGGGGCTGGAGAGATGGCCTAGCGGTTAAGAGCACCGACTGCTCTTGCAGAGGACCCTGGTTCTATCCCCAGCACCCACATGGTGGCTGAGAATCTTTGGCACCAGTTCCAGGAGAATCCAACACCCTCTTCTGATCTCCTCAGCATTGCACGACACAGGTGCACAAACTACATGCAGACAGTACATTCATACACATTTTTTAAAAAGTAAAAAAATGAATAAATTAAAAGGAAAGGTACTGGTCTTGACCAGGTTAAAAAAAATAAACAAGGGAATGTGTTCTTATAGTTGAGATGGCTAGTTGTCAAAGTGAAGAAAGATGGGCAGGCTTGCTTCTCCTGGTGGTCCTGAAGAAAAACCAGCACCCTGTGCCTCTCGGCTACTTTCTGATAGTTGCCTGGTGTTCTTTGCCTTCTTTGCCCACTGCTGCAGTCTCTCATTCTGTCCTCACACTGAGTCTGTTTTTCAGTTCGTCCTTGCTGTCTCTTATAAAGTACATTAGAAGGATCATTCCCTACATGCTTCCAAACAAAGTAAAATTGCAAATTTCCATATGTAGATGAATTTTTGGAAAACATTCTTCAAGATAGCACACACAGAAAGGATATTCACAGATATATAGAGGTACCAGGAGTTAAAAGAAACCAGAGCTGAAATCTTTACCAAATGTGGGATTATAAGAACAAATACTTCTAGAAATACTAGATTGGGTACATTTGAGCTATTTCACATAGTTTTTTTTTTTTTTTTCAGTTCTCTTTTGGCTTGCTGAACTAGATCTGGGCAATTTGTCTGTCTGTCTGTCTGTCTGTATTTTTTGAGCCATGGTCTCCCTGCAGCCTTAGCTGCCTGGAGCCCACTATGTAGTCTTGACTAGACTCAGTCTCACAGAGATGGACCTGCTTCTGCCTCCCAAGTCCTAGAATTAAAGGCATTTGCCTCTTCCATGCCTGGCTTGGCTAACCTTCTTTTCCCTTTCCTATCCTCATCAGACTGTTGCTACAGAAAACAAAACAAAACAAAAATCCCTGTCTTGCAAGCCATCTATATACTCCATGTCTACAGCATGGGCCTAGGATAGTGTCAGGAAATTTAGTGATAATGATGACAACTACCTATAGTTTGTTCCACGCTTTGCAATATGTCTCCCATCCTTCATATGATACTCCATTACAGTAAGGAGACTATCACCCCAAGTGTTCTAGGGACTTATATTAGTATGGCAGTGGACCCTAGGTCTAATTGCAGTGCCCATGTTCACAGTCATTAATGCAGCATGCCACCCTGCCATCATTCCCCTGTTGATATCCATTCATCTTTGGCTCTTGGATTCAGCTTCTAAAGCGACACACGATCATGCCATCTTCTGTTCAGAAGTTTCCCATGACTTATGCTCACACAGTTAAATACGGTTACTTCTGCCATTATCCTAAAGCACATCAAAACTCATAGCCTAAATTTCTGGATCACTTTATAGTTTGTACCTGTTCCATACCTTCTTGTTTCCTGCCCACTCTCATTGGACTGCACCTCCTTTCTCTGTCTGTAGGCCTCTTGCTGTAGATTTTGTCTAAATGCTGCAATCATCTCCTGATGCTGCCTCGCTAGAAGGATCAGCTCTACTTCTCGGTTCTACTACTTTCTTTGCTACCACAGGAAACTTTTGTTTTCAGGTAATCTATACTTGGACTAGATTACAAACTTCTTCCAGGCAGGTATGTTTTCTCTCTTTGATATTAAGTGTAGCTTCTGATACTTTTTAAAACTGTTTACTGGACAGGTAGAGTGGAGGTTTTAAAATAAGCAAGATTCACTGACTACCACAGAAATGCATAATGCAGAAAAAAACTCTGAAATGATAAATTTTGATCTCTCGGCTGTCCCTTTCCTCTTATGTTCTGGTGATTGATTGCGTGGATGTTGGAAGTACATGTTCAAATACAGATAACAGAAAATGAGATCCAGAAATGCAACTCAGAAGCAAGGTTTCCATTTTGTGTGCTTATTTCCCTTTAATTTCCATGAACTTCTACAGAAACATACAAATGTGCAGAAAAATACATAAGTGTGGTGTTAGCTGATTTCACAAAGTGCAAACATCTTTGTAGCCACCCCAAAATGGAGTACATGTGCTTTCCAGAAGTGGCTTCACTGCTCTGCACCCACACCATCCCACAGTGGGTCCTGACTCTATGAACTGCCAACCTAAGATGGAGCAGCAGGAAAACAAGCATTATTCCCCAGACTGTCACCTCCCTTTTTCTTCTTTCTCCTCGTTGTCCCAATCATTTTCCCTCACCACCAACATTCTCCTGGGCAACACACTTCTAATGAATTGCTATGGATTCTTCCCTTAGCATTGAACTCCTTAAGCTGTCCAGTGGAGAGCTCTGACTTCAGACTAAGGAGTTCAGTTTTGATGTTTGTGATAATTTAATACCATCTTTTAATTAATTTATCTCCAAGCCATTCAAACATGGCTTATAAAGCACTTTAAAGTGTTGGACTATTTTGTCTGAATTTTGCTTTAGAGTCTCTCTCTCTCTCTCTCTCTCTCTCTCTCTCTCTCTCTTCTCTGTGTGTGTTTGAGATAGGGTCTCCTTGTAGCCCCAGCTGGCCTAGAACTCACTCTGTAGAACAAGCTGGCCTTGAACTCACGGAGATCCACCTGCCTCTGCCTCGCCTCCCAAGTGCTGGGATTAAAGGCATGCTCCACCATGCCTGGCTTTGACAGAGTCTCTTTTACTGAAGTATATAATTATTTATTGGTTTATATCATAAAGATAATGTTCCTTGCAGACATTTTACCTATATATCATAGTTTTTCTGTTGAGAATTTTGGGTTGAAAATTAATTCTCCTAAGAACATATATAAAAATTTACACCACCTTTTTTTCCCCCCACGTTTAGTATAGTTATATTTTAATATATTTTAGGGACAAATAGGAAATAATAGACAGTAATCTAATTTTGGGGGGGAATTTTGAGACAGGTTCTCCCCTTTTTTAGTCCCAGCTGGCCTGGAGCTCGCTATGTGGACCAGGCTGGCCTTGAACTCACAGAGATCCACCTGCCTCTGCCTCCTGAGTGCTGGGATTAAAGGCGTGCACCAACATGCCCGGCACAACAATAATCTAATTTTATATACTACAAGTAAAGCTCTGTAGTAGTGAACAGATTCTGTATTAATTTCAAATGTATTTTATAAGTAATTGTTGTTCACATCTTCATCTGTTAACGTTTTCAAGAGGAACAAAACTTGATTGGCAGTTTCTTTACAGCATTAGATTGCTATTACTTGGGCTTGAAAATTATATATATATATATATGTAATGCTTATAGTCATTTATATCTCAGAAATAAGATTGAAATGTCTTAAAGGACTACAAAGGTTATCTAATGGATTCTAATGGCTTCAGACACAACGATTTGGTTGTTTAGTGCACTGGCTGTTTGCTGCCTGTTTTCTCCGAAATTCTATACTTATCTGTCTACTCTATTTAAATCATCCATTTGGAAACCACTTGAACACTCATCAAGTCTTATAACAATTCCCAAGGCAACATCTTAAACTTGAAAGCTGGATAGAGTTCTCCTTTGAGATCCTCTGTGTGTTTAGTCTTGGCTTTTCTGATTTTCATTCCTGACCTGTCTTCTTAGATCTCACGTACTTCTTTCATTTCTTTTAAGATGCTCACATGGGTGCTAAATGTCTGTTAGATTGATTTCAGTGTCTAAAATCTCTACGATTCAACCATTCCTTTCCTGCCCATGCCTCCTCCTCTAAGTTCTACTATCTACTTTATCATTTGTAAAATATTGTAGAAAGAAATAACTTTGGGGTAATATATTCGATAATGTTTGATCTTGAAATTCATATATATATATATATATATGCATATGTGTATAGTTCTGTGGTAATTTTTACAATTTTCGGTTAAGGTCAATTTATTTGGTTTTAACTTTTCTATGTGTATGAGTGTATTGCCTGCTTGTGTATAAGTGCATCCCTCTCATGGAGTGGCCATGGAATCAGAATAGAGCATGTGATTCCCCAAGAGCTGGAGTTAAAGATGGTTGTTAGCCACCACGTGGGTGCTGGGAATCCAACCCATGTCCTCTGCAAGAGCAACTGGTACTCTAAACTAGTGAGCCATCTTTCCAGCCCCCAGCTTTACTTTTTCTGTGAGGCAATAAAAGTGTTTGTACCCATAAAGCTAGGTACTTCCATATTGTTAAGTAATTTTGATTGATATTTTCAGTTATTTTTAAAATTAAATTGCTTTTCTGCAATTGTAAGCAGTTCTTATTTTGCCTTAATATCCTCTATGTAAATGTAACAGTAAATATGTTTGTATTTGTCTAAAGCAGTTCTATGGTCTGGGTTGGAAGTTCAGTAATAAAGTGCACAAAGATCTACATTATATGTCCAGCACTGTCAGTTAAAAAAAAAAAGGAAACAGTTGATTCCAAATAGCCTTTTTAATGTTCTGTTTAGTAAAAATAAGGTAAAAATGTCTCTTTCATTCCTCCTCTCAGGCTGTCAGTTATATGGATCTTTCCAATTTCTTCTGTGATTTTCTACAGATATATCCAGTAACCGCTATGTGTATGTATAATTTGCATACTTGTAAATATTTGAAATTATACCTTTTCAAAGTAAAATTTAATAATACTATCGTTTTAGAAGCTGGCAATAAGAATTCCATCATTATGTTATCACTTACTAGACTTTTAGAAAACTACTACATTTGGAAGTTAGAACGTGTATTCGTTTACTTGGAGAAAGGATTTTTCACTGGATAGTTTCAACAACAAAACCTTGTTTCATCAGAATCTGGCATCTTGACCTAAAAAATGGATATTTCAATAAGTGACTTCTGCAGCCCTTTGCCTGGGCTGCAGGTGGCCCTTCTCTTCCTTGCCCTGTCCTTGGTCTTTCCTCTCCATTGTCTATTCTCTCTTGGTATAGGACACTGCCTCATATTGGATTAAGGTTTAATATAGTGACAATTCTAACTTAATTACCTGTTGAAAAATTTTATAGACTCCAATTATAGTCATATTCTGATGTACTTGGAGTTAGGACTTCTACATATGAATTTGATAGGAAGACAGAATTCAGTCATAATAGAATATTACTATTTAATTGAAATATATATTAAAATACTTTCCAAACACAGTTGATCACTTACATATTCTGTCTTTAAAGTATAATTAATTGAATATCAGTTCCATATTAATGTCTTATTGATTAAATATCTTTAATTGAAGGTGTACTTTAAAGGCAAATAACTTCTCAGAGAACCTACCACAGTAGTTCAAAAAATTTTACAGTAAATTTGTCTAGCTTACTCAGCATAAGGCATCTTATTGGGATGATATAAGGGATATAGAATACAGCATGTATATTAATTCCATTATGTGTCTAAAGTACTTTATTCTTTATATTCTAGGCTACTAAATTATTCCCAAAGTGCATCATTATTGGAGATAAGATTAAAATGAATTTGTAGTCATTTTACCTCAAACATATTCATAAAGGATTTGGATAGGTTACCTATGGACTAGCTTTATGTGAATAACAGTATAGCAATATATAAATTACTTCATTCTGAATTTTCATTAATAGCCCCACAGATCTTATGAAGAAAATATCTTTTGCTAATAGAATGAAACTAGCAGGTTCTCATACTTCCCTTACAGCAATATGATGTTCTAATTACTATAAATTCCTATATTATAATACAGATGCTGGATTTGTTTTGTAGTGAAAGACCTCAAGTTGGGAGGAACATGGTTCTGAAATAATTATTTGAGTGAAGAGTCGTGAGCTATCCCTAAAGAATCTGATACTAATACTAAAGCAGGTATTTCATTAATTAATCTCCAAGGTTATACTTCTTTCTTAGGATGAATGATAAATATGAAATTTCTTGTTCTCTGCTTACTAATTTAAGTTTTTCAGTTTTATGAAGAATCAGTTAGTTAAGAAAGCATTGTCTAAAGGAAGAAGTATATTAACAGACAATATCAAAGTAGGAATTATGTAGCTACTTATATTGATACTACTTTTAAATTCTCAGCTGTACAGAACTAAATTTTGCATTTTATTAATAATGGTTCCATCAGCAAGAACTCTTCCTGTCCCTTCCTCTTTTTTACTTGCTTTATAACTTTACTATATTGGATGGACTCTACCTCAGTGACAGAAAATAGAGTTTTATATTTTACAACTCTTCAGAGAAGTGTAAGTGAACTCTTTGACACCTTCATTACTTAGAAAACTACTAAGCCAAGTGTATATCACTATACTTTTCCATATTTTCTTTTTGATTATTAAACAAGATAATGCATACACTCTGAAAATAAAACCAAAAAATAGAAGAGAATCATGACAGGGTTTTCTGGTATCATTCCCTATTTCAGAAACAAAACCAAAACCAAAATAATTTCAAGTTATAATTTAAAAATACAGAGAAAGATTTTCTATGATTATAAATGACATAATTCTCATGTTTCTACATTTTTCCTTTATTGTGATAACATTTTAAGCTAATGTACCATGAATTGGCTTTCATATGGCATTTTCATCCATGTGTGCCACAGTCTGTTGTTCTAATTCCTTCACTATTGCATGCCCTCTGTGCACCTTCTGCTTGGCTCTCCTGACCAGCCCTGCTTCTACTTTCAGGTCACATGGATTCCATTACCATCTCCTTTTCCTGCCCCCTTAAGATTTCTTCCTCTCTTCTTAGGATCTTGTTTGTTTGTTTGTTTGTTTGTTTGTTCGTTTGTTTGTTTCTCTCTCTCTCTGTCTCTCTCTCTCTCTCCTCCATACCTACCCTCTCTCATTTCTATTCCCTACTCTCTCTCTCTCTCTCTCTCTCTCTCACACACACACACACACACACACACATATCCATACACATTGACACACACAAAAGTACAACCCCCCCCATGCACACACATTTGTACATTTTTATACACAATTTTAAACCTAGGCTTCTTTTCTGAGAGAAAGAATGTGGTATCTGTCTTTCTGAGTCTTGCTAGTTATTTTTTGTTTTTATTCAATGGTATTAGAAGTTGCAGGCAGATCTTTCTTAGTTCAAGGCCAGCCTGGTGTACAGAGTGAGTTTCAGGACAGCTGGGAGCTACAGGGAGATGCTGTCTCGAAAAGAAAAAAGAAGTTGCTTTTAATCCTTAAAGGTGTATTTGCAATGTCACAAATTTAATACAAGTGTGAAGGTAGTTTCTGATTTTTGTGCAAGCTAATATGTTTTTTAAAAGAGTTTTCGGGGCTGGAGAGATGGCCTAGTGGTTAAGAGCGCCGACCGCTCTTACAGAGGACCTGGGTTCGATCCCCAGCACCCACATGGCGGCCGAGAACCGTCTGAAACTCCAATTCCAGGAGAACTCCAGTTCCAGGGGAATCCGAGACCCTCTTCTGACCTCCGCGGCATTGCACGACATGGGTGCACAGACTTGCATGCACACAGTACATTCATACACATACAGAAATAAATAAAATTAAAATGAAAAAAAAAGAATTTTCAAGTGAAGTATATTTAATAAAATGAATTTATGAGTAAATATTAAGTGTACGTTAATATTCCCTTATATACTAATATACAAATATAATCCTAATAATAGAATATGCTTTTTAAATGTCTGTGGAAATGTTTTTTAGTGTATACAGACTGATGAAAATGATGATTTGGGAATGTTGTTAGAATAGAGAGAATGGAGCAAAAATATTAACAGAAGCTATAATCCAGACATTATATGCTAAGCATAGAGACAGAATCAGTTGTGTCAGTGTAACAGAAACTGGCAATTATAAACCCAAGTCCTTGCAGGCTTCATGACTGAGTAGAAGTAGAGTAGTCAATGCTGGAGGTTATGTCATTAGCCTGATTGTATTATTGACAGAGACACAGAAATCTGGCCATGACAAATTAGCTTGCATGCAGAATATTGACTTTATTTGTGACATTTTGTTTCTAAAATACTGGCACATCCATGTGGGATATGCAAGTAGAAAGATAAGTGGCAATTATACCAAATGATGTGAAAGTATAACTGGTGGATAAGAGGTATCTCACATAGAAGACTTGCTGATTTTCACAGTGTGTGTCTTCTAAAGGACAAAAATGTAAAAAAGAGAATAGGTTTTTCGTAGATAAACATAATGTGTCATTATAATTACTGCAGAATTTACCATTTTTTAAAAAAGCCTTTCTAATCAATGCTTTGACATCTAAATTTTCTCTAACATTTTGACCTTTTTACTGTTGCTTTGGCCTCTTCCTTCAGGTTTTGCATCGACTACTATTTTGTTTGTCTCGTATATGCTTGCCCCTGCTTCCTTGGTGAAAGCTCGCTCAAATGCCAAGTCCATTCCCCATGGTGTTTATGCTGACCGCCTCCATTCTCAGCACTTTGATTCATTCTGCATTCTTCTTATATTATTCCCATAACACTTAGCACAAATCCAGTAAGTAATTGATTTTCCTTGTTTCCAAGTACTTACATGCTCACTAAGTCTAGCTCCAGGAGACCAGGAATATCTGTATTATTCCATTTTAACTTAAGTGACTAAGAATATCTTTCATATCTTAGATAATGAATAATTTTTGGAATAAGTAAAACTATAGTAATGACTAACATTTACTGAAAGGCTACTTCATTTCATACTTTGAAAAATTTTACAATCATATGAATTAGAAAATATCCCTATCTTACAGTTAAGGAAAATGAATAGTAGGTTACTTAAGTAACATGCAAATTCCTCAGAGCTTGGTATAGAATCATAGCTGCTTCTTTTTAAATTTTATTATTTTTCTTTTATGAGTATGTGTGTATTGTCTGCATGTAGGTAGGTTCACTTGTGTCCTGCAATGCCCTTGGAGGTCAGAAGAGGGTGTTGGGTTTCCTTGGATCTGGAGTTATGGAACATTGTTAGCCACCAGGTGGGTACCAGGACTGGAACCCCAGTCCTCTGTAAGAGCAGCCAATGCTCTTAACCACTGAGCTATCTCTCCAGCTCCAGAATCATAGCTTCTTTTTATTTTTTTTTTAAATTAGTTTTTATTGATGCTTTGTGCATTTCATACATTTTTTCCAATTCAGTTCAGGCTTATTTCCCTTTCCCTCCCCCCCCACCCCCACCCCATCCCAGATCATGCATTCTGCCATAACTGTCCTGCATCTTTCTCTCAGTTTTTTTTTTTTCATTTTTAGCTATAAGTGATAATCCATGAGTACAAGCATCCTTCATGCATAACCTATCTGCAGGCTGTTGTGCCCAAACACCTACAGCCCCACCATCCAGTGGGGGGTGACAGGTTGTTTGTTCAATCAAGTTGATCAAATGAGTGTCCAGACTGCATTGCTGTAGTTTCACCATTCACCCCAATCGCAGCCCTTACATTCTATCACGCCCCCTCTTCCGCAGGTTGTTCCCTAGGCTTAGAAAAGGGGCACAGGTGGATGAGAGGTAAAACAGTCCACTCTCTCTGGAGCTGTTGACTTGGACTCTGGTCAATTCTGGCTGTTTCCTTTCATGGGCTGACAGTTTGTCCAGGAATAACCTTTCGATCCTACTAATGAAGTACAAGCAATTAGATATATAGGTATTTAAGCAGCACTAATAGTTATGGTAGGTTACTTTAGCATAGACACATGTTTGGATATGTTATTCCATGAATTACAATTTTCCCCCCTGTTAAATATGACAGGGTCTTACTGTGGCTTATAACATCTCCTAACCTGTAGAGGATGTAAGCTTGTGGCATCAGCCATGGGTTATTTCTCCAAGGGGAGAGCCAATAGCCAATTAGATTTGGGATATACAGGCACATGGCTGCCTCTGCTGCACAGTATTTCCAGGCAGGTGAGGTGTAGCTGGTGCTGACAGTGGAGTCTTGCTTGACTCAGGGAGACCCATATTTGCTTTATTGGTTTAGTGGCCTTTGGTAACACTCTCTGGCATTCCAGAGGCCATCTGTACACTTGCATGTGTGGTCTCAATACATCCCTCCCATGTTAACGTCAGGTCTTCGGCAGCAGGGTCTATTGCCTCTCCTCCTGTAGGTATCCCAACTTAGAGGCAAGGAGCCCTTACCTTTTGTGGGGCCTTGGATCCCCTGGCCAACATCCACCTGGTAGAACAATCCATTGCTGATGTCAGAGCTCCTGTATTAATATATTTTGCCTGAGTGCATAGCCCTAGGACTTTAGTATTATATTTGGTTCTGAACAGAGAGTAATCCCTTCCACAGTTCCCATGTCTAGTAGTCAATTAAAGAAAGCAGTTTTACCGGTTTTATAAGAGATTACCTCTACAGTAGTTGTCTCCAATTTACAGTTGGGGAGCGACCTCATCATTGTCATATTTCTCCTTGTTCTTTGGGTGGGAAGGCAAGGAAGTCTCTCATATCAGAACCTTTGTGGCACCCAGAAGGTAAGTTTCATTAGGACTCATTATAACTAGTTGTTACATGTAGGATCCACAGAGGGGTTCGATGTTTATGGCAATCTGAGGCTTTTCTTCCTTTGAATGTTCAGACGGGTCAGCCTTTCTGTTGCCACTTTTTGGTACATCCTACTCAATGCAAACCTGTATCTTTTCTTTCTCAGCCGTTAAGTTGGTGACGTTTTGTCCTGTTGGAACAAACAAATCTTTTCCCTTAGTTAGTTTTAAGATTTGAATTGCAGGGGTTTGATGAAAAGGTTTCATGTCTTTCTGTATCCCCCCCCCCCTTTTTTTAGCGTATGAGTCTCCAGAAGATAGTTGTATTATACATGACTATAGGGTGGAGTCAAGGCACAGATTTCATCAAATTCACCCATGTTGTTTTGGGTGACTATATATGATTAACTTGGGAAGCAAACTTAATTTTTACGTTAAATCATCTTAAAGAGAATGTTACAAGGTGATACTGTACAACAGAGAAATTATAGAGAACATTTGTATAGCTTCTTATTTTGAATATGGAACTTCTTGTAAAGAAGACTATTGTTTACTGATGTATCTTTATAGTAGAAGCAGAATTCATATTTTGTATTGTATGTGTTACATACAGTTCTCATACATACAGATTATTATTAATAGTGTATGAAATAAATATAAAGATTAAGTGTTGTTAATTTTTAAATTTAAACAGCAAGCTTAAAAAATAGAAAATTACACTTGTGATGTAAGGTCCAAATTCTCAGAGTAACAGTTGCAGCCAGTAACATTATTAGTTAAACCTAGTCTGGAGGCCTGCAAAACCGTGGTACTGTCAACTGTGTTATATGAGTCTAATATCTGCATCCTTACAGGTGCCATGTTCATTTCCTAGGCGGCTTTCATTTATCATGCTACTTCACACAAATGTCAAGGTGAAGTCAAAGATTTAGAGGTGGTGTCTTCCCATATTGGTTCACCAGAGTTCAGTGGTCCTGGACAGGTGGAGAAAATGGATGACCCTGGACTTCTAAAGCAATTGGCATTGGGTGAACTTTAGGGGACATGTTCTCAAGATTCATATAAGAGAAGTTTCAGGATTGTAAACTAAAGTTACCTGAAGTACTAGAATAGATGCCTTACCATAGTAGGTAGTTCATCTTGATATAATGGGATTCAGCCTAAACTATACTTTGCAATCAGTGAGACAGTGGCCACAAAATAAATACAAATCTCAGTTAATGAGCCATCTAACATATTTTAAAAGATTACTGTTAAAGAATAACTTGCCTAGCCGGGCGTGGTGGCGCATGCCTTTAATCCTAGCACTTGGGAGGCAGAGGCAGGCGGATCTTTGTGAGTTCCAGGACAGCTGGGGCTACAGGGAGACCCTGTCTCAAAAAAGATCAAAAAAAAAAAAGAATAACTTGCCTAACCATTCAGGTAATTACTCATTATCCACATAACTGTGCTTAGAGGGAATTATTAAATCCACTGTACTAAGTGTATGACCGATGTCCATTTTCATAGGTACGTTAGAAAAGAGAGGGAAAGGATTAGGGATTTTGTTCAGTGCTAGAATGCTTATTAGGCCCTTATTAGGCCATGATATAAGGAAAAATAAATGCCAGTTGCTTATTAACCATGATAAGAACTTACAGTTTAATTATATTACACTTTTATCAAAATCTGATGAGAAAAAACTGCAGAAAGCATTTATACTATTGATTTATATATTCCCTGTATTTTATATCATAAGCTTTAGATTTTGAAATCCTAAGGAAGATAAATCATTTTTATTTTTGGGTTTTTGTTACCATAGTAACAAAAGAAATTTCTGTGTAAGTAATGATACCATGCATTTCAAATTTTCTTTTGTTACTGATTAAAATGAAATCTGTAAATTCAGAAATATCTTGCTATCAACAAAATCTTTTGTTCAAACCCTTTGAAAGTGATTCAGAGGACAACTTTTTAAACTCTGCACTACACTTGAAATTTTCTTAATTTGATGATGTTTTAATTCATTTGTTCTCTCACACAGAAAAGTTTTCTGTGTGATAGTATTACCAGTTTTGTTCAAGAAGTAAGCAGTGCTTCTCCAAACACAGTTTATTCCTGCAGGTGGCTCACCTAGGACTGGGCCTTAGAGGTATTTCATATTATCCCAGGGGTTTTCCAGCCCCTTGCCTTTTTATTGACTGACCTTCCAGGGAGACAGTTACTGAGGCTTTCAGCATGGTCTGCTCAGGTTCTCTCTGGTGTTGCTTTCATTTCAATTTTTTGCTTTCTTTTACTTATGGTACATGTACAACTACTCTGTTACTACAGTTCAAGGAAAGCTTTAAAGAAGTGCTGTATCTGTTCTTTGTTATCTGGAACAACACCTTTAAAAGAGTCCAGGATAGTTCTCTTCAAGTCCAGTTAAGAATTACTAACCTGCTATTTGATTCTCCCATTTATAGTAGGTTCTGTTTCTGCCTGTCTGTGTTTTTAGTATGGTCTAGAATCAGTCCATAATGATTAAAATCAGTATTCAGTAATTTGCTGTGATATTTTCTGTTGATTACCTTCCTGCTCAATGTCATACTGTTTTTCTGTTGTTTGCATTCAATTTGCAGTCATTACTCTATATTAGCTCTACATTGTAATGCCAGTTATTTCATTGTATGGAAAACACCAGTCAAATATTTCCCTTGGATATATAACCTTTCTACTACACAAGATTACAAGGTAGCTATTTTTATACGTCTCCTCTAATAAGATGAGGTACAAATTTTTAACCACCAGCCTGTTCTATGAAAACTCTACACAAAGAAACTTGAGAATCAACTTTTAAAATAAGTCAACTTTTATGCCAGGCGTGGTGGCGCATGCCTTTAATCCTAGCACTTGGGAGGCAGAGACAGGTGGATCTGTGTGAGTTCAAGGCCAGCCTGGTCTACAGAGCGAGCTCCAGGACAGCTGGGTCTAAAGGGAGACCCTGTCTCAGAAATACCAAATAAATAAATAAATAAATAAATAAATAAATAAATAAATAAGTCAACTTTTAAAATAAGGTCAGTTTCATGCACACAGACTTTGAGACTTCTTTTGAGAAACACTGACTTTGAAATAAGGGCTTGGCCGTTTAAATCATCAAATAGGATGATAAAATTTGATGGAACCCTTTGGAGAGTCTGAATATGCCACGTCACTGTTCAACACTTAACTGTAGGTTAATTGAAAAGTTTATCTTGGAGAGTAATAAAAATAAATTCCTCTTTATTCTCATGTGATTACAGTGTGGAGGGTAGGAGCTGGAGAGATGGTTCAATGGTTAAGAGCACTGGCTGCTCTTACAGAAGACCCAGGTTTGATTCCCAGCACTCACCAGGTGACTAACATCCATCTTTAACTCCAATTCCAGGGGATCAGCGTCAACTTCTGACCTCCATGGGCACTGTACAACCCAGCGCACTTGCTTGCATGCAGGTGGCATACTCATAAACATAAAATAAAAATAATAACATATAAAAAGAAGAAAAAGTGTGGAGGTCATTAGCAACAAGTGGTAATGACAGGAGACTTCTCATGGCAATAACTGACATTTATCTTGGTTTGCACGAAGAAGTTTCATTTTGTAGTTTATATCAGTTTTAGTTTAAGCCACTTATTTAGTGAAATGCATAGAAAGTTCAAGCACAAGATATGAACAACCTCTAGGGAAATCAAGCATTGGGTTTCTTTGTCACCTGAACATAGATAATACTTATTTATACTTCTTTCAAGCAAATCCTGGAGGCCTTGGCCTAGCCATTATGTTGTCTCTTGCACATCTGTTCTGTGCTATTGTATGTGTCAGAGAAGTCCAGGGAACTTAATGGAAACAAAGAAGGCTCCAAGCATGGAGCTGTAAGGAACAGAGGTTTTATTATATTGCCAGGGAGGGATTTCAGCTTTTGTGTGTAGTGCCCATGGTGACTCAGGATCCTTCTGAACCTGCCTGTTTGCTGCCTTTTTAAATTAAAAGCTCAGTTGTTTCAGACTGAGACAGGACTACACAGTTGTTTCAACCTTCAGAAGGTACAGTGGGACCTTCTGAGGATACCTTTAAAATATTTAATAATGCTATTAGGACTATGATTGATCAGTAGTCTCTCTAGTCTTAATTGTACCCAATATCCTTTCCTGCATAGTATTATTCTAAGAAAGAAACTGAAAAGGAAATATTTTTAGTCATTTCAGTATTTGGGATATCTTGGCATACAAAAAAAAAAAAAAAAAAAACTTGGTAATCCATGAATTACGTTTTTTCTGTAAAATATGACCATGTCTTACTGTGGCTTATAACATCTCCTAACCACTAGAGGATGTAATCTTGTGGCATCAGCCATCCAAACATCTGTCTCTATACCAAAGTAACCTACCATAACAATTAGTAGTGTTTAAATACCTGTATATCTAAGTGCTTTTGCTTCATTAGTAGGATTGAAAGTTTATTCCTGGACAAACTGTCAGCCCATGAAAGGAAACAGCCAGAATTGACCAGAGTCCAAGATGACAGCTCCAGAGAAAGTAGACTGTTTTGCTTCTCATCCACCTGTGTCCCTTTTCTAAGCCTAGGGAACAATCTGCGGAAGAGGGGGCATGGTAGAATGTAAGGGCTGTGATTGGGGTGAATGGTGAAACTACAGCAATATAGCCTGGTCACTTATTTGATCAACTTTATTGAACATACAAGCCCCCAGCTGGATGGTGGGACTCTTGGGCTGTGTGGGTTTGGGCACAACTGCTTGCAAATCGGTTTTACATGAAGGATGCTTGTACTCATAAATTATTACTTATTGTTAAAAAATGAAAAAAATAAAGAAGTAATAGAAGAAAAAAAATAAAAATAGAAAAAAATTATCATCTCTTTTGGGTTAGTCAATGGATGTTCTATATCGCCAATACAGAAAAGGAATTGAAAACATCTGCAACAGAAGAATTTTAGATATTGGTAAGCGCTTTATGCTGCTTCAGTAGAAGATTGATGAGTCCATTTCTGACTTAATAATTGTTTCCATTCTCAAAGGTGTAAGTTATCCTATTTCCACAGACTTTGCCAGAAATTAATTTAATTCAGTCTTGATATCAATCTAGAATTCCACAAAATAAGTGACAGTGTGGACTTTGGGCAAATGATGAAGCTGTGTTTTTCAGAATCTGAATTCAAGCTCTTGACCCTCTAGCACCCAAGCTTGTTGGAAAGGTCCTGAGGAAGACCCTAGAGGCAGTGTGGTTATGGTATTCATTAGGCCAACAAATACTTTTGACTGCTGTGGTGGTTTGAGGCAGAATGTCTCCTGTAGGCTCCAAGTATTTGGACATACTGTCCCCAGATGATGGCACTGTTTGGGGAAGTTTTAGGAGGTATGGCCCTGATGGGGGAAGCACATCACTGGGGACAGTTTAGGAGAGTTCTTACGCCTTGCCAGATTTTTGGTCACTCTCGGGTTCTTGTGTCTGTGTGAAGATTTGATAATTTGATTGGCCAGCTCTCTGCTCCAGCCACCTTCTGCCACTTGGCCTTTCTGCCATTATGGACTTTACCCCTTTGGAAACTTAAGCCAAATAAACTCTTCCTTTTCTAAGTTCCCTTCGTCATGGTGTCTTGTCATAGCAAAAGGAAAGTACCTAATACAGTTGCTTTCTAGATACACCATAGATTGCACTTCCTGGCTTCTTTAAAGTTTGGTGGGGCTGTGTGAACAATTCTGGGCAATTAATTATCCATCAAGTTTGGAAGAGTGTATGTTCCTTCTTTTTAAGGTTGCATTGACAGTGCGCCACCTGTGAGTTCTTGCTCCTTCTGCTCCAAAGGAACAACAGTGAACTTTAAACAGTGATTCTATTAATCTGATTCCTAGAAAGAATGTTAAGGAAAAGAGCTCACACAACGAATTAAACAGCATGAGGAAGAAATCCACCTTTTGTGTATCTTGATCTACTCAGATTTTTAGCCATTGAAGTTGGTTATTATGGCAAAAGTTAGTCTTTTGGGACTATAATTATTACTTGTAATAATATTGTACAGAATATCCAGGTCCAAGAAGCACTGGCCATAATCCCAGCACCCAGGAGACTGAGAGAAAGATGTAAGTGCAAGACCATGGACTAGAGTTCCAGTCCTTGGGTGAAGGGTTAGGGAGACTTTCTGCTCCTATGAAGTTTTATTGTAAAGCTGTCATAATTCAGACGGCGAGGTGCTGTTAATGTGATAGCTAAAGTGGAAAGAGGAGGAGAAATTAAGGTTGAGAAGTGATCTCAAGCTCCTTGACAAATTCTGTGTTTAACAGAGGGAAGGACGTGCTTCAGATTGCATGTTGAGAAGAAGCCAGGGATTTAGTCCGACCTCATCTCCTCAGTGATGCTGGTGTAAGAAGCTGGGGGACGCACCACCTCGTGGTTGATAAGAGACATGTCTTGATGGTTCTCCAAAGATGTTATATAGGAGGCGTCCTAAATATGCAATCTATTTTCATTTAACTTTCTTCTAGCAACTTGTAAATTCTTCCTTCTCTAAGAATCTTTTAACTGTCTCCAAAATTAGACTTGCTCTTCCTGATTTCAATGTTCACAAATTCTCCTGAAACTCTGAAAGTAAATAACAGGAGGAACCTTTTCTTGACAACATTTTCTTTCCATTTATTTTAAAATTTAATTTAAATAAATTGTTAATAATTGTTAAAAAAAAAACTTGGGGGGCTGGAGAGATGGCCTAGCGGTTAAGAGTGCTGACCGCTCTTGCAGAGGACCCGGGTTCGATCCCCAGCACCCACATGGCGGCCGAGAACCGTCTGAAACTCCAATTCTAGGAGAACTCCAGTTCCAGGGGAATCTGACACCCTCTTCTGACCTCCGCAGCATTGCATGACATGGGTGCACAAATTTGCATGCAGACAGTACATTCATACACATACAGAAATAAATAAAATAAAAAAAATGTTTAAAAAAAAACAACTTGGAACCAGACTGTTATACTACATTTCTACTGGATGATTTGGAGAGAAGCTATTGTTAAATGAAATTACCATAGTATGCACTGAATTGTGCTCTTCCCCTAAATCCACACTCGGCTGCTAGTTGACAGAGAAAATTAAAAAATTAGATTGGGTGTGTTTTTTTATGTTTCTGGCATATTATGTTCTTTTCCCTGCTATTGTAATTCTTTACTCACAGGAGCTTAAATGCACATTTGAGGCAATTGAGAGATTATCACTTCAGAGATTTGCTTAGAATTCAAGTCTGTTGCCCTTATATTGGGGGAGGTAGTGAATAAGAGTTGCCCTTGTATTGGGGGAGGTAGTGAATAAGAGACTGAAACAGGCCACATGGATTCATTGGAGTTATTTTTCATCAACAAATGAGAAGGAAGGAAAATAGAAATAATTTATATGTCATGGTATAATGACAAAATAATAGAAGAGTGAACAAAAAGAATCATAGTTAATGGAAGATAACTGCAGCAGTGTTCTGCTAGGTGTAGAACAACTGGAGGACCAAGGCAGGCACAGCAGCACATGCCTATAATCTCACCCCTTGGGAGGTAGAAATAAGGTCAGGAATTCATGCTCATTCTCTTCTTTCTCTGCATAGTGAAGTGAGTTTGAAGCCACCCTGGACTATATGAAATCTTGTCTCAGAAAGCCAAAAGAAACAAAGAAAGGAGTGACCAAGAGTGTGTTTGTGGTTTTGGACTTGAAATGAGACAAGTTGTTTCTTAGTAATATCTAACAATATTGAACTGAGTTTCTTTCATTAGACTTTTTGATACTGAATTGTTTTTTGAGATCATATAGCCCAGATTAACCTCAAGCTCCAAATCTTCCTACTTCAGCCTCCTATGTGCTGGGATTGCAGCCATGTGGCACCATATCACTTCATTTGTCCTTGATATTCTAAACATTTAAAATAACTTACCTTTTTATAAATGAAGAAAATAAATATCACATATCTAGGCATTGATCTAAACATAGTTGTATTTATAGTAAGGAACTTAGGAAATGAAATACATGTAGCATATTTTTAAGCAAAGAGTTTTTCACATTCTTAATGGTAATATTTGACTTTGTTTTAAATGCAAAACAGATTCGTTTAGGGTTTATCAGACAAGCTACTTATTTATACATTTAATTTGCACCAGTAGTAACAGATTGATATAAGGAGCTTGAATAAATTTAAATGACACATTTTTTGTAGGCATAGAATTTAACCAAGATATAGTTTGCTGTCTAACAATATACATAAACCAGTGGACAAAAGTTTTCCCATTTATTAGTCCTGTGACCAACATAAAATAAATAATTTCTTATTAAGAAAAATTGCATAGTCCCATGAATATTTTTAATATTGGGCTGTGCAGACTTAATGTTGATGAATTTTTATTATAAGTAAGACTAGGCTTTTGAAATAAATCATGGTAGCACACTTTTAATGAATAATATGTATGAACTGTGGTAATTCAGATGTGTTGTGAAGTTTTCAACAAAATAGAGAAGTAAAGAACTTTTTATATTTACATTAGTTTGTTTTGCCAAAATTTCTATCAGTCTTTGGAAAAATTTATGTGTCTGTTATTAAAAATGATGTACAATTTTTTTTTCTTGAACTGACATTCAAATGCATTGCCTTCATATACACAAGTTAAATACAAATTTTAGAATAAATTACCATTAATTACTGATAGTCCCTTCTTCAAATTTAGCAAAAATCAGAGAGCAAAAAGATGTAAATGGACATCTTGCATTAGCTATAAAAGAATTTATGACTTGATATTCTTTTCAAAGATTTTTAAAGTACATGCATCTGTTAAATACAAATATTTAGAACCAGTTTTCATTTCTGATTCTTGGTTTAATCTTAATGGAAGTCTAGCTAACCTTGCTTTACCACCAACAATTAACCTCATTGGAGAACTTCTTATTATTTCATCTTCTTTTATATGATCTAACTTTACTATCCTTTTTATAGGAGTCAGTGTTCTAATTACAGCCCTATACTCCTTTTATATAATTATTACCTCACAACGAGGTAAAATTACCTCCCATGAAGTCAGACACGATGAAAGACATCCATATAGTGAAGAGGAGCTACAGTCCAGAATGCTTATTTCCCTTCATTGTCCCTTTGTTTGCCCATATTCTCTTTTTACTTTCCTAGAAATGCTTTTTGTAGGTTGAAGGCATGAGCTCCTTGAGAATGTTTTTTTTTTTTCCTTTAACTACCTTACTTGATACATGTTAATTGCTTAGTAAAAAAAATATCAAGCAAATGATGCTTAATTGACTTCTAAATTCTCATGGGGTATCTGGTCTTAAAGTTCTTTTAAAGGCTTAAAAATGATGAAGGTCAAATGTTAGGACAGGTTTCTGTATACCACCTTTTAGTAATATCAGTCAGCTTACTGATTTCAACTGGGAAAGTAAAATAAATCTCTGAACTGTATTTACCTAAACGTGCTAATCTAATGTTTATAAGTTATAAACTGTTTAAATCACCCATACCTATTTTTTAATATTTACTATAGAGAAAGAGCCAGATATTATACTAATAGTTTATTAGAACTTTATTTTAAGATAATCAGTTATTGCAGAATTTTCTCTTGTTACTCTCCTAAAGGTGAGATAATTTAGTTCAATTAACATGTTCAAGGTAACCTACATACTTAATAAGTTGCAGATTCAGACCTTTCTCTTTTTTTTTATTTTTTATTTCTGTATGTGTATGAATGTACTGTCTGCATGCAAGTGTGTGCACCCGTGTCATGCAATGCCACGGAGGTCAGAAGAGGGTGTCGGATTCCCCTGGAACTGGAGTTCTCCTGGAATTGGAGTTTCAGACGTTTCTCGGCCGCCATGTGGGTGCTGGGGATCGAACCTGGGTCCTCTGCAAGAGCGGTCGGCGCTCTTAACCGCTAGGCCATCTCTCCAGCCCCCAGACCTTTCTCTAAAGGGTTTAAGTGCAATTGATCAGTTGTGAGGACTTGGTAACTCACTAAGTACCAAGTGTAATTTTTAAAAACTACCTGTACATATAACCTGGAGAACATATAAAACTCTTTGGTATTGTGATTGGAAAAAAAAAATCCATGCTAAGATATTTTATACATTTTGGAAAGCATTGAAGGAGTGTGAGCAAGGTAATACTAGGATCTGATATGGTTTAAACGGGATTAATTGAGTGACAAGTAGACTGTACAGTACAGGCAAGGAGAATGAAAGAGTCTTTGCAGTAAGCTCAGCAAGGTATAATGATTATCTGGATGGACAGCAAATCTTAGACCTTGTTTTTAAGTCACCTTTGTTCCTTCTGGAAGCCCTGACAAATACAAAATTAGGAATGAACTTTGAAAGTAGAGTCCATGGTATTTTCTGAATGATAAGATGGAGAAAAGGCAAGAAAAAGGAGGACCAAGGGTAATGTAAATGTTTTAGCCTAAGAAAACTGAATAAACCAAGTTGCCACTTCCTGAGGTTGGAGAAACAACACACTCTAGGGTAAAATAGAGCATCTTCAGTTTGTGTTTAGTTATTAGAAATTTTAGTCTTCCAAATGAAGTCTGTTAATGAAGACTAAGTGGAATGGATTTGTATCCGTCTGGATGTACGTATGAGAACTATCCACACATCTTTGAAAATTAAATTATAGAGGTTAGGTGAGAATGCCCAGGAGGATCATATCAGGAGACGTTTAAGCCTGTGTATCCATGAGAGACTCAAGTTTGAAGGGATATGAGCATTAGGAAGGGAACTGCCATCAGGCTTGAGGAAGAGGAGCCAGCAGAGTATCAGAATCAAGAGTGATTCATAGAAATTAAGTGGAAAGATATTACCAAAAAGGAATAGCAATTTTGAGAGGGATTAAGTGCAGAAGTATGTAAGAGATGGCCCAGGATCAGTTACTTTGACAAAAGCTTAATTAGAGAAGATTATTGCTTAGAGCAAGCAAGAAACTTTTAAAACTATTCCCTTAGAAAATATCTGTAGTTCTTCTCTCAATTTATGATTTGAAAATTCCAAAGTACACAACAATTGCCATATAAGCTTTGGCTTATTATCTTGAAGATTTAATGTTTTTTTTTTGTTTTTGTTTTTGTTTTTGTTTGCATTTGCTTGTTTTGTTGGGTTTTGTTTGATTGGTTGGTTGGTTTTTTTTGAGAAAACATTCAAATATCATTTATTTTGAATGTATAGTACATTATATTTTTATCCAACTGTACTCTCTCTCTCTCTCTCTCTCTCTCTCTCTCTCTCTCTCTCTGTATATATATATATAGTATTGTATTTTTGTACATTTCATACCATACATCTTAATCCTATTTAGAACCCTCCCTATCAGCACCCACTGCATTCTATACATTTTTTTATATATGTTAACAGCTGTTGAGTCAAGTTTCTGTTGCCAGATGTCCCTCTGTGTGAGTTCATGCACTGGAGTCGAGTCAGCCTATCTAAAGCCACTCCTTTAAAGAAGACCAATTCTCCCTCACCCAGCAATGATCAGTTGCCAGTAGTTCATCTGCTAAGGTTGGGGCTTCTTACTCAGTTCCTCATTTCTGTGCTGGGTTTTTGTCTGGTTTGTCTTTACATGGGTCTTATGCATGTGGTCACCATTGCTGTAAGTTCCTTGTGGTCATCCACCAACTCTGACTCTTACACTAAGTCTTTCCACCCCCACCTCCACAATGGTCTCGAGCCTTCAATGGGTGTGGTTTAATACGGGAGTCCTGTTTAGTGCTGCACACTCCAGTCTCTTCCTCTACATTTTGGCCCCTTGTGGCTTTCTCTGTTAATTACCTTCTATTGGTAGAAGAGCCTTAACTGGTGAGAATTGAGAGATGCATTAATATTCTCTCTACCCTCTTTCCACTATGTTCTGTGAGACTTAGGTGTGGAACTCTGTAATAGTGTCCATTTGGTATAAGAAGAAACTTCTTTGATGAGTTGTGAGAGGTATGTTTGTCTGGGAATAAAAGGATACACATTTAACACACAGTAAGAAATTACATTTGTCTAGGGATGGTACAGATGTAGGTCATTCTCTAGGATCTGTGACACCTCTAACGATGTGTATTTGGCTATTTTATAGTTCTACACATGATTTACCTCCCATTGAGCAAGTTTTGAGTCCAACGAAATAGGTGTTGATTACCCCCAAGATAAGAGGGACATCCAGGACACTTGATTCAGTAGGCCTTAATATCAATGACAGAATGAATCAAATCCAAAGGGTTGATTCTGACAAGGTACCAGTAGGAAAGTGAACATAAATATGATTAAAATGAAATACAAATAAATTCAATTAAAAAAGTCCAGGCCTAGATGGATTTACGGCAGAATTCTACTAGACATTTAAAGAGGATTTACAGCTGGGCGTGGTGGTGCACAACTTTAATCCCGAAGACAGAGGTAGATGGATCTCTGTGAGATCAAGGCCAGACTGGTCTACAGAGTAAGTTCCAGGCCAGCTGGGGCTACAGGGAGACCTTGTCTCAAAAAGACCAAAATAAATAAATAAATAAATAAAAATAAATAAATAAATAAATAATTTACAACCAGTATTACTTCAGTTATTCAAAAAGATAGAAACAGAGGGATAACTCCCAGATTTCTTCTATGAATCCAGCATTACTCTAATACCCAAACTGGATAAAGATACAACCAAAAAAGAATAATATAGACCCACTTCCTTAATAAATACATATGGAAAAATTCTTTTTTTTTTTTTCGTTCAGGTTATCTTTTATTGTTTTTTCAACTGTACAATGATTTTTTAAGGTATTTACAATACAAGAGCACAGTTGTTTTCAGATCACATTGAAATTGCTCAGTTTGCCATACAGTTATGTAATTGGCGTTAGCATCCACAGATGAGGGATGCCATTCGTCATTTGTTTTTCTGGGACTGTGTTACTTCACTCAGCATGGCATCCTCTAGCTCCAGCCATTTACTTGCAAAGCTCATGATGTCATCTTTCTTTACCTCTGCATAGAACACCATTGTGTAGATGTACCACATTTTTTCTATCCACTCGTCAGTTGAGGGGCACTTGGGTTGGTTCCAGCTCCTTGCTATTGTGAAGAGAGCTGCAATAAACATAGCTGTTCATGTATCTCCGCAGTAAGGTGAGTCTTGTGGGTACATACCCAGGAGTGGTATGACTGGGTCAGGTGGCAAGTTCATTCCAAGTCTTCCAAGGGTTCTCCACTCTGCTTTCTATAGTGGCTGTACGAGTTTATATTCCCACCAGCAGTGGATGAGTGTTCCCCTTTCCCCACAACCTCTCTAGCACTTGGTATCATTTGTTTTCTTGATCCTAGCCAGTCTTAGTGGAGTAAGATGATATCTTAAAGTGGTTTTAATTTGCATTCCCTTAATTCTTAGTGACATTGAACACTTCTTAAGATGTTTCTCAGCCATCTCTAATTCCTCACTTGTAAAGTCTCTGTTCAGCTCTTTGCTCCATCTATTGAGTGGGTCATTGTTTTCTTTCTTCTTTGTTTTTTGAGTAGTTTATATATTCTGGAAATCAATGTTTTGTCAGATTTATCTGTGGTGAAGGTTTCCTCCCACTCTGTGGGTTTTCTCTTCACTTCCTTGATTGTTTCTTTTGATGTACAGAAGCTTTTGAGTTTAATGAGGGCCCATTTGTCAATTGTGGACCTTAAATTTTGCACAGCTGCTGTCTGATTTAGGAAGTCTTTTCCTATGCCTATTTCTTGTAGTCTGCTGCCAACATTTTCTTCTATCACCTCCAGAGTTTGGGTTTTCATACTGAGGTCTTTAATCCATCTGGAGTTGACTTTTGTACAGTGTGAAAGGTAGAGGTTTAATTTCATTCTTTTACAAGTAGTGATCCAGTTTTGCCAACACCACTTGCTGAAGATGCTGTCTTTCCTCCATTGTGTCTTCTTGGCCCCCTTGTCAAATATAAGGTGGCTGAAATTGTATATGCTCATGTTTGGATCTTCAGTTTTGCTCCATTGGTCAACAGGTCTGTTTTTGTGCCAGTACCAAGCTGTTTTTATGACTATAGTCCTGTAGTATAGTTTGAAGTCTGGTATAGAGATCCCCCTGTATTGTTCTTTTCCCTCAGGGTTGTTTTGGCTATTTGGCGTCTTTTTTTTCCAAATGAAATTAAGGACTTTTTTCCAGGCCTGTGCAGAAACTTGGGGATTTTAATTGGGATTGCATTAAATCTATACAAGTGTTTTTTGATAGAGTGTACATTTTTACTATATTAATTTTCCCAATCCATGAGCATGGGAGGTTTTTCCTTCTTCTCAAGTCTTCAGTTTCCTTCTTCAAGAGTTTAAAATTTTTGTTGTAGAGATCTTTGGTGTCTTTGGTTAGGTTTGTTCCTAGGTATTTTATTGTTTTTGAGGCTATTGTGATTGGGAAGGTCTCCTTGTATTCCTTCTTCAGTTGCTTGTTGTTGGTGTAAAGAAAGGTTACTGATTTTTGTAGGTTAATTTTGTATCCTGACACTTTACTGAAGCTCTTAATCATTTCTAGGAGTTTTCTGGTGGAGTTTTTAGCATCCCTTAAGTAAATAATCATATCATCAGCAAAAAGGGATAGCTTGACTTCGTCTTTTCCAATTAGTACTCCTTTAATTTCCTTTTCTTGCCTTATTACCCTAGCAAGTATTTCAAGCACTGTATTGAAGAGGAGTGGTGACAAAGGGCAGCCTTGCCGAGTTCCTACCTTTAAAGGGAATGCTCCTGTCGTTTCCCCATTTAGGATGATATTGGCTCGGTTTCCTGTATATGGCTTTGATTACATTGAGGAATGATCCCTCCAATCCAATTGTCTCTAGGACTTTAAGCATGAAGGAATGCTGGATTTTGTCAAAGGCTTTTTCTGCATCAACTGAGATGAACATGTGGTTTTTGTCTTTCAGTCCATTTATATGTTTGATGATATTTACTGATTTTTGTATGTTGAACCATCCCTGCTTTTCTGGTATGAAGGAAAAATTCTCAGAAAAATACTTGCAAACCGAATATAGGCACACATCACAAACATCATACAATATGATCAAGTCATTTATTCCAGAGAAGCAGAGATGGTTCAAAATACATAAGTCAATAAATGTTATAAACTGTATAAATGGACTCAGAGACAAAAATCACATAGTCATCTCAATTGTTGCAGAAAAGGCCTTTGATAAAATTCAACCTACCTTTATGTTATTTTGTCCTAGAGAGAATTGGACTGGAGGGAATATACCTCAATATGATTAAAGCTATATCCAACAAACCCACAGCCAATATCATTCTAAATGGAGAGTAATTGGAAACGCCACCCTTAAAATCTGGAACATGGAAAGGCTGTCCACCATCCCCACTGCTTTTTAATAGTCCCTGAAAGTCTTGCTAGAATAATAAGACAAAAGAAAGCACTCAAAGGAATACTAACTGGAAAAGAAGAGGTCAAACTCACCCTTTTTGCAGATGATATGATATTATACGGAGATGCCAAAAATTCCACCAGAAAACTCAAAATGATTAACACTATTTTCAGTAAAGTGGCAGGTTACAAAATTAATCTACAAAAATAAGTAGATTTTCTATGCCAGTAACAAGCAATTGTAGAAAGAGTACATGGGAAACTCTCACATTCACAAAATCCTCAAAAAAAATCTTGGAATAAACCTGACCAAAGACATTAAAGATTTCTAATGAAAATTTAAATTTTTGAAGAAAGAGATTGAGGAAGGATCTCCTATACTCATATATTACAAGAATTAATATAGTAAAAATGAACATCCTACCCAAAGTAATATATAGATTCAATGCCATTCCAATCAAAATCCCCATGACTTTCTTCACAGCACTAGCAAAAACATCCTAATGTTCATATGGAAAAACAAAAGATCCTGAATAGACAAAGCAACCCTGAGCACAAAGAAGTGAGGAATTACTATACCAGGTTTCAAACTATATTACAGAGCTATAGTCATAAAACAGCATGGTACTGACACAGAAATAGTCTGGTAGATCTTTGGAACATAATTGAAGATCCAAACTTGAGTACATGCAATTTCAGCCACCTCATATTTGATAAACGGGGCAATGGAGACAAAATTGGATCAACACCTATAGAAGAATGAAACTAAACCCTTATCTTTCACCTTGCACAAAAGTCAACTCTAAATGGATCAAAGACCTCAATGTGAAACCTGAAACTGTTAAAACATTGGCAGTAACCTACAAGATATAGGTATAGGAAATTATTTTCTAAATCAGATATTCATTTCTCAGGAATTAAGGTCAATAATCAACAAGTAGGACCTCATTAAACTGAAAAGCTTCTGTATAGCAAAAGAAATAAAGTAGTGAAGACAAAATCCACAGAATGGGAGACTGAGTTTTAACATCCAGAGTATATAAATTACTCAAAAAACAAAGGACCCAAGGAGGGGGTACGAATTGTGAAATGACAGCAAAAATGGACTGAATTCCCCCCCCCTTTTTTGTCCCTCTTTTTTTTATATTTGATCAACATGTTTGTGTAAGCAAGCCTTTTCCACTGGACTTGGGGGCCGTGGGTGGTACAAAAACTGAACTCAGATGTTAACCAGTTGCGTTTATATGGACACTCCTTATGTTTATATGGACACTCCTTATGTTTATATGGACACTCCTTATGTTTATATGGACACTCCTTATGTTTATTGCCTATGTGTACTTACTGGTCTGATAAAAATACATGAAAAAGGACCAATTAAAAGATGTGCTAAAGATATAAGCAGAAAGTTGTCCATGCAGAGGATCCGGGTTCGATCCCCAGCACCCATATGGCGGCTGAGAACCGTCTGTAACTCCAATTCCAGGAGAACTCCAGTTCCAGGGGAATCCGAGACCCTCTTCTGACCTCCGCGGCATTGCACGACATGGGTGCACAAACCTACATGCAGACAGTACATTCGTACACATAAAAAATAAATAAATAAAATTTAAAAAAAAATTTAAAAAAAAGTATCCAACATCATTAGTAATTAAGGAAATGCAAACGAAAACTTGCACATTAAGATTTCATCTTGCTGTGTAAGACTGGCTAAGATTAAGCAAACTACAAATGATACCAAATGCTGGAGAGGTTGTAGGGAAAGGGGAAACGCTCATTCACTTTTTCTGCTATTGTAAGCTCTTGCAACCCCTGTGGAAAACATTGTGGAGAACTCTTCTTTTTTTAAATCTATAAAGGAAAACTTTTATTTTCTGATAAAACTGATATCCATATACTTAATGAATAGTGGGGAGTGTGAGATAAAAACAAAATAATAATTTGGGGAAATTACAGCACTGTCTTCATCATTCCATGTTTTCTGGTACTAGAAAGAGAAAAGACTTCGATAAAACATTGTCAGGCAGTGTTTTATTCCTGACACACCTGTAGAGAAAAGAAATGTTAAAAATTAAATAATTTGATTATTTCTGTGCTTGATATATTTCTTTTGTTTTTTTAATATAATACTTTTATTGATGTTTTGTGTATTTCAGACATCATTTTTCAGTTCAATTTAGACATATTCCCCTTTCCCTTCCCTCCACACCACCTCAGTTCTGGAAGGTAATCAAGGGCTGGGGCAATGGTCTTTCATTTTTCTAGTCTCTTTACTGCCCTGTCCAACAACTCAAAGCTAGATTTCCTCTTGTCTGGCACTGTGTTTCTTGTTATGTACCCTTCAGGTATATACATGTACTCACATTCAGATGTTGTATGTGTATTATTCAGTAGGCTTTTGAACTAATCTATTTCTCTCTGTTTTATTTTTTATTTTTATTTTTTGTTGTTGTTGTTATTATACACCACCTCATGTGGACATACTTTGGTTTCAGGCCAGACTTTCCCAATTATTACTTATACAATCTTCAGAAAGGATTATATTTCTAAGTCTCAGTTTATCATAGGGAGATTGCAGGTAATAAATATTTGATATTACTGTTAAAAGGATAAAATTAGAAATTTGATGTGAATTCTATACTCAGACATTCAGCAAATAACAATCTAATATAGTTTCCTACGAGCTGGCCAAAGTGTTTTTTCAATGAACTCTGGAAGAGTCATTGTAGGGTATGTTTGTGTATATCATAGAGTTCTTTTTTGTTTTTGTTTTGTTTTGTTTATTTGATTTTTTTAATAAGTAATAAGTAATGAATACAAACATCCTTCATGTAGAACCAATTTGCAACAGCTATGCCCAATCTTATACAGCCTGAGGCCCCCATTGTCCAGCTGGAGGAGCTTGTATGTACAATCATGTTGATCAAATAAGAGGCCAGTCTATATTGCTGTAGTTTCATAATTCACCCCATTCGCAGCCCTTACATTCTACCATGACCCCTCTTCCACAGATTGTTCCCTAGGCTTTAGAAAAGGGACACAAATGGGTGAGAAGCAAAGCAGTCTACTTTCTCTGGAGATGTCGTTTTGGACTCTGATCAGTTCAGGCTGTTTCCTTTCATGGGTTGGAAGTTTATCCAGGAATAACCTTTTACTCCTACTGATGAAGCACAAGCAACTAGATATACAGGCATTTAAACAGTACTAATTATTATGGTAGGTTACATTGGTATAGATACATATGTTTGGATGGTATAGTAATTCATGAACTATAGCTTTTCAGTAAAGTATGACAAGGTCTTACTGTGGCTTCTAACATCTCCTAACCTCTAGAGGACGTAAGCTTGTGGCATCAGCCTTGAATTATTTCTCCAAGTAGAGAGCTAATAGCCAATTAAATTTGGGATATATAGACATATGGCTGCCACTGCTGCACAGTATTTTCAAGCAGGTGAGGTGTAGCTGATGCTGACGGAGGAGTCTTGCTTGATTCAAGGAGACCAGTATTTGCTTTATTGATTTAGTAGCCTTTGGTAACACTTTCTGGCATTCCAGAGACCAACTGTACACTTGCAAGTGTGGTCTCAATACATCTTTCCCATGCTTATACCAGGTCTTCAACAGCAGGGCCTTTCAACAGCAGGGCCTTACCGCCTCTCTTCTTGCAGTTATCCCAGTTTACAGGCAAAAAGCCTTTACCTTTTGGGGGGCTTGGATTCCCTAGACATCTCCTTGGCAGAATAATCCATTTCTGATATCAGAGCTGTCCTGTATTAATATATTTTGCTTAATTACCCAGTTTATAAAGACTAGTGTTATATTTGGCTCTAAATAGAGATTTATCCTTTCACAGTTCCTATGTCAATTAAAGAAGGCAGCAATACCGCTTTGATAGAGATTACCTCTATAACATTCAGCTCTAATTTACAGTTAGGGAATGACTTCATTACTATCATGTTTTTCTTTGTTCTATGAAAAGGAGATAAGTCTCTCGTATTAAAACTTTGAAGCACCTGGAAGGTAAAGTTCATTGGGACACATTATAAATAGTTGTTACAAATAGGATCCACAGAGATGTTTGATGCCTGTAGCAGTCTGAGGCTTTTCTTCCTTTTAACGTTTAGCTGGGCCAACTTTTCTGCTGGTATTTCTTGGTACATCCTGCACAATGCAAAACTGTATCTTTTCTTTCTCAGCCATTAAGTTGGTGACGTTTTGACCTGTGGGAACATGAAAATCTTTTCCCATAGTTAGGTTTAAGATTTAAATAGAAAAATTTGACAAAGGGTTTAATATATAACTGTATCCCCCCCTTTTTTTTATTTTAGGTTTATATTTTTTGACCCGTGAATCTCAAAAAGGCAGTTGTATTACATATACCTATAGGCAGGAGTCCAGGTGTAAATTTTCATTAAATTTACCCAAGCTGTTTATCATTGACTGTATGTTGTTAATTTGGGAAGCAAACTTAATTCCTTTAGTTAAATTATCCTACAGGTAAAAGAAAATGTTACAAGTTGATACTGTACAACATGAAAATTAGAGAACATTTGCATACATTAACCCCAAAGTTGTTGTTATACAAATTATAAGTAAAACAAATGTGGATTACAATTTATATTTCCATTTAGCTTAAATGTATTACCATTTTTGTTTTTTGTTTTTTTTATTAATTTTTTATTTATTTCTGTATGTGTACGAATGTATTGTCTGCATGCAAGTCTGTGCACCCGTGTCGTGCAATGCCGCGGAGGTCAGAAGTGGGCGTCGGATTCCCCTGGAGCTGGAGTTCTCCTGGAGTTGGAGTTTCAGACGGTTCTCAGCCGCCATGTAGGTGATGGGAAATGAACCCCCCCCTCGCCGGGTCTCTGCAGAAGCGTCGCGCTCTTACCTCCGCTAGGACATCTCTCCAGCCCCGTTTCTTTTTTTTTTTGTTAAAACCTTTTAACCAATGTTGTTTTAATATGAGACATGTTGTTTACTTTTACTCAAGTCCTAGAATACAATATAACATGTAGACAAAGTTTGGGCAAATTTGTATACCTGTTAACTCACATCAATTAACTATACATTAATCTAATGTAGACCCATGTCCTCACCCCCCCCCCCCCCCCCCCCCATTCCGACCCTCCCACCCCAGCAATCCACTGTATAGTCAGTTCCTTGAGCAGTCCTATTTCGGTTATTGGGGGTGGTGGTGGTCTGTCCAATAGGCAATCCTCCTACAAGAAAATGTTTTACAACTGGGTTGTGGTACAGCATCCACGATGAGGGATACCGTTTGTCGTTTGTTTTTTCTGGGACTGTGGTGACTGTCACTTAATTAGCTTCTAGTTTCCATTCCATTTACCGCAAATTTCATGAGTCTCTTTCTATAACGCGGCATAGAACACCAGTGTGTAGAAAAAAGGTTGTTTTATCCATATTTTCTATCCACTCTCGGTGGAGGGGCATTGGGTGGTTACAGATCTTCACTAGGTGGAAAAGAGACTAAAAACTGGCGTGACATGTATGCCTGGGTAAGAAAGAGTACGGAGGGATAGTATGGCCCAGAGTGTTATGGCTGGGTCAGGTGATGTAGCTCATTCCAAGTCTTTTAAGGGTTCTCCATACTGCTTTCCATCAGTGGTTGTACAAGTTTGCATTACTCCAAAGCAGTGATGAGTGTTCCCCTTTCCCCAACAACCTCTCCAACCTAGTTAGTTTTCTTGATCTTTGTTTTTTTTTCTTTGCAGCCTTTATTGTTGTAGGTGTACCTTAAGGCTTTAGATTTGCTTTTAAGTATTAGCAATGTTGAACTCTTTTAGATGTGTGTTTCAGCCAGCTCTATTTCCTCACTGTGTAAGTCGCTGCTCAGCTTCTTTACTCCTCTTTGTGAGTGAGTCCATTTGTTTGTTGTAGTTCTGTTGTTTTGGTTAGTGGGGTTGTATTTCTGGGAGTAGAGAGGGGGCCCTGGTCAGAGTAGGGAGGGCAGGGGTGAAGGCATAGTCGTGGACCACTTGGAGTGGTGTGGTGTTTTCTTTTCTATTTCTGAGTAGTTCGAATTAATGGTCTCTATTCGCATAGGATTTCCATGGGTCCTACTCTCTCTTTTTGTACGAAAATTTTTGAGTTTGAAAAAGGTCCATCTTTCAATTGTTGACCTTATTTACCTGAGCAGTCTGGCTATCTGATTTAGAAAAGTCTTTCCTACACCTAGTCTTGTAGTTGCTGGCCAACTTTTTTTCTATCACCTTTAGAGTTTTGGGTTTTTACTGTAGTCTTGGTGGGGGAGGGGTCACAGTTGGGTTGACCATTGTTTGATTTTGTACAGGGTAAGTAGGGGTTTGAAGTTTCTATTTTTCCAATTGGTGATCCAGTTTTTGCCAATACCATTTGCTGAGATGCTGGGTCTTTCCCCACATCTGAGTCTCTTTTGGCCCCCGTTGTCAAATATAGAGGGCTGAAATATGTTTGCTCAAGTAATGATCTTCAGTTTTGTTCCAGTTGGCTCTAACAGGGTCTGTTTTATGACTATAGCCCTGTAGTATAGTTTGATGTCTGGTATGAGCAATCCCCCCTGTGTTGGCTCTTTTCCACTCGCGGTAGCCCCCCTGCTCTGCTATTCGTGGTCTTAGTAAAATATCTCTTTTTGCAGATTGATATGATAGTTTACCTAAGTGACGCCAAAAACTCCCACCAAAACTCCGTAGAAATGTTAAAAGTTTCAGCAAAGTGGCAAGATACAAAAATTAACCTAAAAAAAATCATAGCTTTCCTTTACACCAACAACAAGCAACTGAAGAAGGAATACAAGGAGCCTTCCCATTCACAATAGCCGCCAAAAAAAAAATAATCTAGGAATAAACCTAACCAAAACCACCAAAGATCTCTACAACAAAAATTAGAACTCCTGAAGAGAGATTGAAGAAGACATCACAAAGGGAAAGACCTCCCATGCTCATGGATTGGAAAAATTTATTATAGTAAAAATGTCCATTCTACCCAAATTAATATACAGATTCAATGCAATCCCAATTAAAATCCCAAGCTCATTCTTCACAGGCTTGGATAGAGTTCGTAACAAGAAACATACACATATGTAAGATGTCTTTCTACAGTTTATAGTAATATCAAAATTATCTTCTATTCCCAATTAATTAAACATTATTTTATTCAAAAGAGTTTTAGGGCTGGAGAGATGGCCTAGCGGTTAAGAGTGCCAACCGCTCTTACAGAGGACCCAGGTTTGATCCCCAGCACCCACATGGTGGCTGAGAACTGTCTTAACTCCAGTTCCAGGGGAATCCGACACCCTCTTCTGACCTCTGAGGCACTGCACAACAAGGCTGCACAAACCTACATGCAGACAGTACATTCATACACATATAAAAATTAAAAATTTTTAAAAAAGAGTTATAAATAGGAACTTAATAAGTGGATGTCTATATTATCTCTGTGACAAGTCTAAAATAATTATCTTTTTTCCATCTCTGAATTTTGTTTCTTCTTTTGCAGAGCTACATCCATGGGAGCAGTCAGGCTCAATTTGTGGCTGAGTCACACATCATTCTGGTACTGAGTATCCTTTACAGTAATTAATTCAGAAAAAAAAGGAAAGAAAAGGTACATGGTAACAAATTAATTTTTTCTGGTAGTGAATATCAGGATTTTTAAAAAACATATTTTTTTTACTTACTATTGAATTTCAAAATATTACAGTTACTCTGCACTGATTATCTCTGACTAGATTTTCTGTCTGGGATGCTATCCATCTATCTATCATCTATCTATCTATCTATCTATCTATCTATCTATCTATCTAATCTTCCCCATGCACAAATAACCTGTGATATATGTAGTAAAATTATAAAGGTATTACTGGGCTGGAGTGATAGCTCAGTGTTTAAGAGCACTAGTGGTTCTTACAGAAGTCCCAGGTTCAATTCCCAGCACCCACATGGTAGCTAACAGCCATACACATACAATAAATATAATTTAGAAGGTATCAATTTCTTCTCAGTGGAATAAATGAAATAGCACATATAAAACATGTGGTCATAAGAGCCTACTAGTTTCATCTCCACTTTATTTTTCATCTTTCCCATTTGAAATTTCATTAGTCATTAATGTGACACAAGTACATTTTATCTATCAAAGTGAGAAAAATATAGAGGATTGGAAAAACTCAGGGTATCATTGGAATCCTAACCCTACACTGGGGCCATGCTGAAATGATGAACTTTACCCAAGGTAAGATGGTTGCCCTTTTCCAGCTGTCAACATTACAGCTTAACTTTAAAAAAAAAAAAAAAAAAGTCCACTGTTTAAAGTGCAATGTTTTGAAATGAGGTTTAAGAAGAAAGAGTCAGTCTTAAGGATGTGACTCTTGACAGGTTAACCTGGCCCCATTGGATGGATCCAGACTGAAGGACATTTGGAAACACAAATTTGATTCTCTGGCGTGTGTGTGTGTGTGTGTGTGTGTGTGTGTGTGTGTAAACAATGTGAAATTGGCAGGGAGCTAGTAAGTGGTGAAACATACAGAGGAGCTAAATAAGGTAAAAACAGATTGTATTAAATTCACAAAATTCAGTTTACAAAAGGAAAAAGGTAATTAAGAATGAATTTCAACATGAAGATTTAGAATAGGATACAAGAAATTGGCTATTGTCCTATGATAGACATTGATGAGCCTGCATCAAACTGATCTTGAATTGAGATATATCTTCCCCACACACAAATAACCTGTGATATAAGTAGTAAAATTATAAAAGTATTACTGGGCTGGAGAGATAGCTCAGTGGTTAAGAGCACTAGCAATTCTTAGAGAAGACCCAGGTTCAATTACCAGCACCCACATGGTAGCTAACAGCCATCCGTAAGTGACTTTTCAACAATATGAACAAGTTTTGCTAGTCAGTTTGAGTTAGGTTGTGTCTTTTATTGCTTTAAATTAAGAAATATCGCCTGAACCTCCCCTCCCCCACAAAAAAGTGTCCAGTTTATCATTTAGGGGAACCAAAATGGTTGTGTTTGTGAAATTCATTAAGCCATTCTGGAGCTGTGGCTCAGCCATAAAGACCACTTGCTGTTTTTCAGTTCCTGGCACCCACATGTGGCTCACAACCATTTGTAACTCCAGTTCCTGGGAAACAACACACTTTTCTGGACTCCTTGGGCACCAGACACAAAGACAGGATCATATTTACATGAAGGAAAAACTTTCATACTCATAAATATTTAAAAACAAAATTTATTAAACCACAGGACTTACACATCATTTGTCAACATGTTCTCCCATTAGCAATTTGGTCGGCACATTTGAATGTATCCATTGAGCTGCTGCGGCCTATTGTTTGCATGCGTTTATTTACTTCAGAGTGTAAACTGCAGTTTTACAAGTAAGAAACAACTAATTTTTTTATTTCTCTGGGGGTGAAGGAGCAATGTAGTTGTGTCATAAACTAATATTGGAAATGTCTGTGTTTGAATATTCATTCTTCAATTTTGCCATATTGTTATCGCCTCAGCATATATACTGCAACATTGATATAATAAGTGATTAGTACAATTTGTAAATCTGAGTGACTGTAGATGAGAAAATGAAATATTTGCAAATATGTTGATAGGTCCATCTCCTCATTAAAAAATCAGACCAAAGTTATTATTTGCTGTTAGTTTACTTCTTAACTATTTAAATGTGTTTGTAAAGCAAAATGCCTAAAGATTGAAGGAAGTGCTAAGAAACTGTTTGTTACAGATGAGTTTTTAGCTGCTATTTATTAACAAATTATGCTTCCTTTTTTCTTTCCTAATTTTTTTTTTCTATTCACGTGTAGTATCTTTATAGCACACTTTCTTAAGAGAGACAAGTCTATTAAAACCCATCAGGAATATCTACTAGCGAAAAGCTTTATGGAGATCTGTCTTTGGTTATATGACTAGAATTCTGCAAGGTTTTATTTCATGAATTGTTGACATTAAGCAGAGATTTAAGACAGAATGACATTTCACAAGTAGAACTAATATGTAAAACATTTGGAAAATCCCTATTTTATTTATGTAGGCAGTGATTGTTTCTTCAGTTGCCCTGTGTATTCCTGTTTTAAAGAGAATTATTACAAACAGAGGAGCTTTTTTTTTTCTTTTTTTTTTTTTTTTCTGTCTTTTTGAGACAGGCTCTCCCTGTTGCCCAGCTGTCCTGGAACTCACTCTGTAGACCAGATGTGAGCTTATGCTTGTTATTAGTAAAAGTTTAAGGGAACCACTTTTTAACTTCTCATTTTGATTTTACTCTGTAGATTCTACTAATTTTTGTGTTCTGTCCTTTTCTGTAGTTTATTATTATTTTTTTGCAAAACTAATATCATAGCATTACGTTTTGGTTAGCCACAGATAATGTTTGTGCCCTTTGGCTTTTTCCTACTACTTACTTGAAGAAAACATCAAAAAATGCAGAAACTTCCCATGCTCATGGATTGTAAAAATTAATATAGTAAATATGTCCATTCTACCCAAATTAATACATAGATTCAGTTCAATCCCAATTAAAATCCCTATGAGTTTCTTCACAGACTTGAAAAAAAAAACCTTAAATTAATATGGAAAAGCAAAAGACCCCAAATAGCTAAAGCAGCCCTGAGAGAAAAATGCAATACAGGGGGATCACCTTACAGGACTTCAAGCTATACTACAAGGCTATAGTCATAAAGACAGCCTGGTACTGGCACCAAAACAGACCCATTGACCAATGGAACAAAATTGAAGATCCAAACTTGATCTCATACAATTTCAGCCACCTCATATTTGATAAAGGAGCAAAAAAAGCCCATTGGAGGAAAGATACCATCTTCAGCAAATGGTGCCAGCAAAACTGGATCACCATATGTAGAAGAACAAAATCAAACCCCTACCTCTCACCCTGTACAATAATCAACTCCAAATTGACCAAAGACCTCAACGTGAAACTCGAAACTCTAAAGGTGATAGAAGAAAAAGTTGGCAGCAACTTACATAGGCATAGGAAAAGACTTTCTAAATCAGACCGCAGATGGACAGGAAATAAGGTTGACAATTGACAAGTGGGACCTCATTAAGCTCAAAAGCTTCTGTACAGTGAAAGAAACAATCAGGGAAGTGAAGAGAAAACCCACAGAGCGGGAGCATTAACTTCCAGAGAAGAATACAAATTACTCACTCAAATGATGGAGTAAAGAGCTGAATGGAGACTTCACCAGTGAAAAAGTAAAAATGGCTGAAAAACATCTCAAAAAGTGTTCAACATCGTTAATAATTACGGAAATGTAAATTAAAACCACTTTCAGATATCATCTCACTTCAAAAGGACCAGCTAAAAACAAGAAAACAAAAGACACCAAATGCTGGAGAGGTTGTTGGGAAAGGGGAACACTCATCCACTGCTGGTGGGAATGTAAACTCGTATAACCACTGTGGAAAACAGTGTGGAGAACCCTTAAAAAACTCAAATGAGCCTACCACCTGTCCTAGCTATACCACTCCTGGGTATATACCCACAAGACTCATCCTACTGTAAAGATACATGTACAGCTATGCTTACTGCAGCTCCCTTCTCAATAGCAGGAAGCTGGAAGCAACCCACATGCCCCTCAGCTGAGGAGTGGATAACAAAAATATGGTATATCTACACAATGGAGTTCTATGCCGTGGTAAAGAAAGATGACATCATAAACTTTGCAGGTGAATGGATGGAACTCGAAGCCATCATGCTAAATGAAGTAACACAGTCCCAAAGAAACAAATGGGGAATGGTTTCCCTCATTTGTGGATGCTAGTACTAAAACCCCTAATTGAAAGCCAAGCTGAGGAACGTTATTGTTATATCTCATCTATTTGAAAACAACTGTAATGTTATAAGGTGAATCGCTTAATGAGCCCTAGAATTCTTACCACATACTTTCAGACATGGTAATTAATATATATAGGTGAAAAGTATATATCCATATTTTAGAGTAATACAAAATTAAAGGGAAAAAACATGGACTCCTAAACATATATCGGAGTTAACATACAGTTTATACCTGGAGGACATAACTCTGGTAAATGTATGACATTTATATAGGCATATTTTGGAGCAATACAATGGGGAGGGAACCACAGCAACAAGAATGTACTGATATAGTTAAATTCTGCCCAAAACAATGGGTCTTTACAGAGAAAAACTTTAAAAAGGCTGAGAGAATGATGAAGGACATGTATGGCAGAATGCATGATCTGGGGTGTGATGGGAGAAAAGGGAAGGGGAATGTGCCTGAATTGAACTGAAAAATGATGTCTGAAATACACAAAACATCAATAAAAGTATTATTAAAAATAAATAAATAAATGAAAAATATTTTCGATTAAAGGTTAAAAGAAATAACCAAATCTTCAAGATTCATGGGGTGTTTAAAGAGACAAATGTACAACAGTAATTTGGTAAAAAAATTTTCAGTTAATTATGTTCTTAAACTTTCAAATGTCCAAAATTTAAATTATAACTAGACCAGTATTCAAGATTATAGTTTGAAATTATAATTGCTTTAGTTAAAATTTTTATATTTGTTTTTGAAGTCATACATAAAACCTATCAAAGTATAAATTTGTGGTGATGAAATGATATGATTAAGGTAGGCTGTGCTTTGGGTATCGAATTTAAAAGTTCAAACCTTCAGTGGCTGGGGTTGTAGAGCACTTGCATAGAATTTGTGAGGTTTTGAGACCGATCCCCAAAACCATTAAGAAAAATTGTAATTTCATATATATATTTTAATCAGACAAGTTGAACTGTTAATCCTCTTAATGAATATATATAATATATATTCATATATATAATATATATATACATATATATAATATATATATGTATATAATATATACATATATATATAATATATACATATATATATTATATATATATTGTATATATATATACAATTATATATATATATAATTATATATATATGTTTGGCACACTGAAGCAGACATTTAGGACTGGGCTTAGTGATAGAGCACTTGCCTCGCATACCCAGTGTGCTATGTTCCATCTCATCCCCATTACAAAAAAGGAAAATTAACAAATAGTTGTAAATACTGATTGAATTCCAGTTTTTTTTTTTGTTTGTTTGTTTTTTTAAATCACCGCCATCTCACAAACCACTGGTAGGCAGTGGAAGGAATTTAAAGCTTTATTTGAAATTCAAATAAAAAAATTTGAATATCTTCTCTGGTGGTAGACAGAAAGCCTCTACTGAGTTCTCCAAGGTGATGGTCAGCACATGGCAGAGTCCAGTCCATATGAGTGGTATAGTTGGCCTTTTTATTGTCTGTTGGGGTCTGATCTGCTGTTCTTTCACCTTCTACATCCTTTACATTCCAGGATTTTAAGATGATGATGTTAAATAATATGACCTGGAAGTGAAAGTATTGATACCAAAACAACTGAGATGAGCAATAATTAAGAAATGTTTAAAGTATTTATTCTTAGAAATAACCACATTGCTTTTCCAATGAGAAACAATTAGTTTTCATTTATTATGGAAGACTGTGAATTTAGTTTGCATTTGTATCCTATCTGAAATAGAGCAGAGCAGCTCTTTATCTTATTTTAATGTGTTGTATCCAAAGAGACACTTATTATAGAAGAAAATTAATGATGGAGGTCAGTTGAGGAGAATACGATATTTCTACTTAAGTCTTCTATGATATGCTAACAGATTTTCAATTTCTAGTCTCATTTGTCTTTAAATTGGCAAAATGCTGTACCCTTTTTCTAGGAACAAGAGTAAATTTACTGTCATGTGCAATTAAAAATGGGCTATAATATATACCTGGGTGTGTTGGTTCATACAGTAATCCTATGACTTATCAGAAATTTGAAGACGGCCTGCCCTAGAGTCACACCTTGTGTCAGGGGTGAGGGTTAGGAAGAAAGGGGAAGAGAAAATGAGAGAATGATTTACAATATATGTTACTAATTCTTCAAGATGGCTCTGGAGGTTTTATATAATGTACACAAAGAACAGCTTATCTGTGATAGTGTCAATATTTTGACTTTTTAAGCAGTAGGAAAATGATAAAGGTCATCAGAAAGACTATGGAGTGCCCAGTGGTTGAAGCATGTGTTTTTACAATGTTAGTAAATATATGCAAAATATTTCACAAACTGGGACAGATGTGTATACTGGGGATGAGAAATTGAAGGCATGTCTCTTTACTCTTTTTTAATGTAGGGATGCTGTAGTAAGGTACAGTTAGCGGCACCTGTCAGTCTAATGTTGGAAAAGATACTGTAATTACATGAGTAGGCATAGAACCCCTCATATTTGGAGAGGCTTTCATTCATCACTGAGCAATGATACACTCCTACCACTACAAAAGATCACCCACTGCCTTCTATCAAAAAGTTAAAGAATGTTTATGTTAGAAATATGTATTCTCCCACATGACAGGTATTATATAGACTGGTTTAGAACCAAAAATAGAACTTAATGCTAAATGAATCTCAGTTCTCAAAGCCTTTTAATTTTTTTTTTAAATGAAAGACAGTGGTCTGGTGAGTTCATTACAGCCAGCAGCTTTAAAGTAGGCTGGCTGCTGTGTTCTATTAAAGAGCCTAGACAACTAGCTTTTGCAGGAAATCTAAGGAAGTCGTCATGCCCCTTTCCTCACTCAACTTTTAACAGTGCCTTTTATCTCGTAAGTATACACCATCTGTGTTTAGTAGTCCCTCCATTTTACTATGCCTGCCTTTGAGTTGTATGCACAAGGATTTGCTAAGACATGCACTTTATTTTCAAGTAAGAGGAAAGTGAAAATCCTCTTAGATATACTTGTATTTGCCTAACCTCTTGTATGTAGTTGCTAGGTATAGGCAATACTGATCATACATACAAAGAATCTTGTAAGATTTTTCTGCAGCAATATTTATAATTGCAAATGAAATGAAACAGCCTAAGTGCCATCAGTAAGATAAAGCAATGAAATGTTTTATATTCTTACCAAAATCTTAAAATTTTCCATCATGACATTGTTTAAATTTGTATGAAAATCAAAAGCAGTTCAGACAAGAAACACAGTGTTCATGATGTTTCCCAATGGAAAATAACACCTGAAAATTATAGTGAGAAACAGAGTGAAGAAGCATTGAATGAATGTCCAATATACTTTTTTGTCATACTGGAGATTAAACACAGGGCTTGTGCATGGTGGGCAACTGCTGTTGCTCTTAGCTGTACCCTCATGTGCTTTGAGGCTTGGTCTTACTAGGTTGTCCAGGCTGGTCTCAGACTTGAACTTCACCTGCTTCTGCTTCCTGAATGCTGGGATTACTGATACATGAACTGCTAGGTTATACTTTTCTTTTTTTTTTCCTTTTTTAATATTTTTAGGTTATACTTTTCATTGAGATCACATGTATGTGTGTGTTTGTTTCTAAATGCACATGTACATTTGTATTTATGCCTATATATAATTTAATCCTGAGTCTATTTTATCTTATGGGGTTCTAAAAATATTTTGTTATTTTTATTTTATGTGTATGAGTGTTTTGCCTGCATGTATGCAAGTGCACCATATGCGTGCAATACCCTGCAGAGGCCAGAAGAGGGTGTCAGATCTCCTGGAACTGGAGTTAAGCATGGTTATTAGCCACCATGTGGGTGCTAGGACTTGAACCTGGATTTTCTGGAAGAATAGTGTTTCTAACCACTGAGCCATCTCCCTAGCCCCATCATATGGTTTTATGCTCATTAAAATTCCCAAGATTTTAATTTTGGGAAAATTTGGTTTTCACATCATGTTCTCCAGTATATATAACTACATAACAGATGGAATCATGCAATGAATATATGATTTGGTTTTAATACCCACAGAAATGTTCTTAAATGTCAGCCTCGTTTTTAATAGTCACATTGTTATTCTTAAAACAGTTCAGAAATCTGTCAATTGTCACATCAAATATGTGTACTTACATGTTCATTACATTCATGAATGGAATTGAGTCTTCTAAAAAAGGACTAAAAGCAAAGCAGAGCTTGTCCAGGAGCCACATCAATCCTGTTTATGCTAAAGGATTCAAAAAACAGCTTAGAAGTAAAAAAATCCTTTCCTATGAATACCTATAATGACAAATTCATCTCTCATTCTTTTTTATTGTATTATTATTATTATTATTATTATTATTATTATTATTATTTTGGTCTTTTTGTAGCCCCAGCTGTCCTGGAACTCATTCTGTAGACCAGGCTGGCCTTGAACTCACAAAGACCCGCCTGCCTCTGCCTCCCGAGTGCTAGGATTAAAGGCATGTGCTACCATGCCCGGCCTCATCTCTCATTCTTTATTATTATACTATGATTATGAACTCAAGAAGAATGTATACAGGTAGATCATAATACTTTAGAAATGATGAATCTTTACAGTCCATATACTTATTTTCCTATCTGTACTACAAGAACAACTACAGTTGTTCTCTTATGAGAATCATTGCTACCTGATTAAGAATACGGAATTAGGGGGCTGGAGAGATAGCTTAGCAGTTAAGAGCACTGACTGCTCTTGCAGAGGACCCAGGTTTGATCCCCAGCACCCACATGGCGGCTAAGAACCGTCTGTACCTCCAATTCCAGGGGAATCCGACACCCTCTTCTGACCTCCGCAGCATTGCACGACATGGGTGCACAAACCTACGTGCAGACAGTACATTCATACACGTACAAAAATAAATAAAATTTAAAAAAGAATAGCTTAAAAAAATAAGAAAAAGTCCCAATTAATGCACTCTTGTTTTACTAGGATTTCTAGTAATGTATGTCACTGTAATTACAAGTAGCACAGTCTCCATCTGTTGCAAAAGAAGTTTATTTGATGAGTACTGACTAGCATATTGTTCTGTAATAGAATGATCAATATTTAGCATATAGTAAGAGATTTTTGTCTAGTGATGTGACATATTTTCTTTAGGATCTATGCCCTCACCAGTCATGTGTATTTGGCTGTGTTTCCAGTGCCACACATGAGTTCCCTCCCATTGAGTAGGCTTTAAGTCCAATTAGGTAACTGTTGATCACCCCAAGATAAAAGTGCCACTGCTGCACCATTATAGTTTACTGGTCATTGTTGTGGTTATTAGGCTTTAAAACAAGGTCTATTAGACCATCGATTTCTCTATTAGTAGCTTCCATAGTGTCCTCTAAAACTATGAGAGCTAGTCAAGGATGAGGCTTCTAGGTCAGTGCCAGGTACATTGCTCCAAGCTCTGTGTCCAAAGTATGTCCTGTCTTCAGCAATGGAATCTTACCTTCCACATTCCAGGAGGTAATCTAGGGCTGCGGCAATAACCTATGTAATTTTGGGAGTCTCTTGGACTACCCTCACCAACTCATAGGGAGGTTTCTTCTCTTTGGCACTGTGTTTATTGTTACATAGCCTTTCACTATAGACATTCACTCATATACAGATAGTGAATTTCTCAGGAGACTTTTTTTTTTTTTTTTTTTTTTTTTTTTTTGGTCTTATTTTTCCACGACAGGTCTCCTTGGTAGCTCAGATGTTCCTGGAACTCACTTTGTAGACCAAGCTGGCCTTGAACTCATAGAGATTTACCTGCCTCTGCCTCCCAAGTGCTAGGATTAAAGGCGTGCGCCACCATGCCCGGCCTCAGGAGACTTTTGAACTTCAGTATTTCCTTATGTTTTTTCATACCAGCTAAGCATTATTTATCTTGCTCTCTCCCTGTCTAACCCTCCCCAGAGAATTAGTGTCTGGGAGATGCCCAGCCCTAAATGACACATGTACAATGGTACCTCTATACCTAAGTCTCATAGAACATAGTAGACATGGGGTAGAGTGAATATTAATGCATTTCTCAACTCTGTCAGCAAAGCTTCATGCAACAGAGGGCAATCGATGAATACAAGGCCACAACTGGCTAATGTGTAAAGAATAAGAGACAGCAGATGGGGGCTGGAGAGATAGCCTAGCGGTTAAGAGCACCGACGCTCTTGCAGAGGACCCGGGTTCGATCCCCAGCACCCACATGGCGGCTAAGAACCGTCTGTAACTCCAATTCCAGGAGAACTCCAGTTCCAGGGGAATCCGAGACCCTCTTCTGACCTCCGGGACATTGCACGACACGGGTGTACAGACTTGCATGCAGACAGTACATTCATACACATACAAAAATAAATAATAAAAAAATATTTTTTTTTAAATAAAAAAAAAAAAGAGACAGCAGATGGTGAGTTCCAAGACAGGACTATCAGATTAAACTTTATCCACCCAGAGCTCAGGGATTATTGTGGAAAAGGAGGCCAGAAAGATTGCAAGAGACAGGGGAGGAGGTACATGACCATAAATAAGGAGACAATTCTATGGCTTCCTAGAACCGTGCTCATATTGAACTTACAGCAGTGGTGACAGCATGCACAAGACCCAATCAGAGTCAATTAGACAAAAACCAGCATAGAAATCGGGAAATGAAAAGGAGGCCACAACTTTGGCTTGGAACTGTTGGCAGCTGATCACTGTTGGGTGACGGAAAGTTGATCTTTAAGTGAGTAATGTCAACATGATGAACCAGCTCCAGTGGATGAACTCACAGCGAAGCATATCTGGATACACAAACTTGACTTCATAGGCCTTAATATTAGGACAAAATGCATGAAGTCCTGTAGCCGGGCTATATAAGGGGTGCAGATAGTGAAGGGGAGGCTAGATAAGATTAAGATGTATTATGTGAGATCCACAAAAATTTAATCAAAATATATTTTTAAAAATAGCACATATTTTATGTAATATGGAAAATGTTATAACTAGTTTTAAAAATCTATCATTTTTGTTATAAACATCTAAGAATATATGACCATTGTTAATTTGACTTAAAATCCAGTTTAAAGTTATAAGTACTAAAACTTAAATCACACACAAAGATTAGTGATTTGATGTTACAGAGAATTGATTACCATATACCTCTTTTACATTCGTCCTTTTATCATCCTGGAATATTGTATTCATACTCAGAAAAACAGTGTATTTGACTTCCACCTGTGCCTGTGGTTTACTTGACAACTGCTGCAGATGCTGCTATCACCATGGGGATGGTTCTTCTGAATGAAGCAGCAACTTCCAAAGGAGATGTGGGCAAGAGACGCAGTAAGTTTGTGTTACTATTTTTGTTACATTGTTTTAATCTTAAGATTCATATAAATCAAAGCAGAAGCAGAGAAAAGCCCTTTGTATACACATTAAGAAATGGTCTATATTGAAGAAAGTTAAGATTTTGTTTTTACTCTTTCTCTTTCTTGGATGTGTCTGGGAATATATTTTTTTAAAAATATTTCTTCCAAAATGGGATTTGGGTGATTTCTTTGATTGCATGCACAAGAAAGGGAGGTAGTTATCTTCCTTGTCAGCGCTGCTCTGGTCCATCCCTGCTAAAGCTGTACAACCTGCGTTGGAATATCACACTAGAAAAACTTTTATAGACAGAGTCTTCTGAGAATTAATTGACATGTATTTCTTATTCTATGAGAACCAAGCATCTAACCAAACCCAGATTCAGATAGTGTGTGTGTGTGTGTGTGTGTGTGTGTGTGTACACACAGATAAGGTTACTGCTTTCTAGTCTCCTCCACATCTTTTATTGACTTTTAAAAAGTTAGTGTGGGCATCTCTTACCCAGAACTGTCTTTTTCAGGGACTTTGCCCCTTCTCTTGGTATACCAAGATTTACCCCTCTGTCATTCCAGCATTCTAGATTCAAACAAGTGAACTGTGTTTTACCCTTTGAATGGACTATTCTCTCTCAGAGAGTTGTAGGAAAACTTTAATTTCTAAAGTGACAGATATTGGTACCAAACAGAGACCAGCATTTGGAAAATATCTTTTGCCCTGAGGAAACAAGGTCAGGGAAGGAAGAAGAGCCTTTGTGTGAAAGTGCATGCCATAGACCTCTTCATAATTAGTACCAAGACTTTATAATGCTGATAATTCTTCCAATGGCTATGATTTGAAGTAATTCATTTTGTAATTTCTGAATTATTTTTAAAGCGTAAATTATATATGAAGAGTATTTGTGTATTAAAAGGACAATTCATTAAGTTATTTAAAATAAAAATGTAGCTTTTTTTCCTGGGACTTCTATTAACAAGTATATGTAAATGAGGCATAGTGCCTTGTGAGTACTTGACAGTTTGAAGTTTTGAAATGTTTGAAAGTGGTTGTACAGTGACAATCTGAGATCATTACCTCAAGCACATAGATACATGTACAACTATTTATTTTTGAATAAACAATATTCTTGGAATCTATAAGGAATTTTTATGAGGTTTAATTCTCAATATATTTATCTTATTTCCTCACCTACTAAGCTAAATCATAGTAATAACTATATGATAAAATTTTGAGTCTCACAGCATCTATTATTTTTTTTATAAAAACATTAAGGGCTGGAGAGGACCTGAGTTTGATTCCCAGCACCCACCTGGCAGCTAACAACCATCTATAACTCCAGTTCCAGGGGATCTAACAGCCTCTTCTGACCTGACCTACATGGTCATTGTGTGACATAGGTGCACTTATATACATTCAGGCAAAATCCTCATATACATATAATAAAAAGTTTTAAATAAAATCATTTCTGTGAACTTCCCTCTTAATAGATGCTTTCATTGTGATTCTTGCTCCCACTCACTGCAGATTTCTTACACATGTGTGGATGGGAATGGGGATAAAGGTGAGAAAGAACAGGAGCATGTGCACAATTGAGACAGAAGATGTTACGCTGTTTCTTTGGGATTTTGATCTGCCTTCTGATTTTGACTTACACAGTTACCATGATTATTATTTTACACACATCACCACATGAAGGCCACATGAAGGCATTGTCCCCTCCAGGTGTCCTACTTCCTGGGCTCCCATGTTTCATTTATACTTCCCAAGCCCTGTCTATACTCACTTCTCCCCCTGGCTGCAGATACTGGAATAGCATTATTCTGCTCAGCTACATAGAATCAAGTTAATCCGTTCTATTTTATTTGATCACAGATTTGGAGCCTCACTTCCCGTTGAGCACAGCCTAGCAAGGCTAGTAACCAGTATCATCGGAGTAAAAAGAGTACTTTATAGTGTTTCCAAACAATATAAAAAGAAAGTATATTTGATAAAAAAAAATAAACGCGAATTGATTCTACATTTAGTAACATTGTTTACTAGGATTGTTGTTAGAAGTTGTTACATATAGGGTTTAACATCTGCCCTACTTGGATACAATTTTCAAAAGGATTCATATATTTGTGATATTCACAAATCTATATATTCACATTTTTTTCTGCCAGTATTTAAAGTTAACCTCATCAGTATTGTCAGAATTAAAAAGTCACAGAAGCCGCAGTCTGATGCTATAACATATTCATATTATTTCATAATTTCTACTTTAAATAATAAGTGATATTCCTGAAAAACTGCGTGAAAACTGGCTTATTAATAGACCATGTTCTGCTAGCACCATCCATAACTTCTCTACTCACTGATGTCCAGGATTTTAATTATTCATAGTTTCATTAATTTGTTAGAAAAAAATTAAATTTATTGCACCATTGTAGAAGCAATTAAGTTTGTTTGACTTTCATTTTCTTCTGCCCTAGTGCTTTTAATTTCTTTTGCCTTCCCCTATTTTGGATAACTATTCAGATAGTTTTCAAACTCTTTTAGTATTCCATCAAACTAATGAAAGGATATATGTTAGAGATCTTTTATTCACAAGAGATATATCTGATTAAACAATAACAGTGATGTCTTATTTTGTGTGATACATTTAATACTATTTTCTATTCTAAACATACCTATATTTAATTGGCTTATATATTTAAACATTTGGATTTTACTAATAATGAATTTTAAATGTCTAAAATACATATGCAAAAAGACTTACCATACTTCATTATTCATCCATTCTCAAACATAACAAAAAGAAAATTAAAAAAATGGTAATCTGTCTCTCATCAAATTTCAGTATTGCAAGCCTGGACCATAGCACATGCTACAGTAACATTGCCCTCTGTTCTGATGTAAAAAGGATAACTGCCAACACTTCAACTCTAGTGCCTGCTCTGTGGTAGTTTTCCTCCTCTTTGGCTTTCACTAAGAACATACTTTTTCCCATTGAGCTTTTGTTCCTAACCTTTTGTCTACTAAGTAGTAGTATTTCTAAGTAACAGGGATTTACTGAGACAGAAATGTAACCAATAACTTAAATTACATTTTTTTGTAGAGATTGCACTGTATCTAAAAAGAATGAAATTAATTTGAGCATTCTGATAATGCAGATGTTCACAGTGCTTCATAATTTGGAGACCGATAATCATGTTTGTGGCTTATCACATTTTGTTCTGTTTTGATCCCTCTGGGGCATTTTAGTACTTACAGGAACTTTGTAAGAAGAAAATCACCAGAAGACATAGATCAGTCAATTTTGTTTTCATACCCCACATAGTACATTTTCATTGAGAAGAATGTGGAAAATAATGAATACATTGTATTGTGGATTATCTGGTTTTTTGTACCTGTGTGTGCCTGAACTGTTACACGTAAGTATTCTGTAATTGAATGCATTTTAAAAGCAGCAACATTTGCATTATCATTTGCATGTTTTTAGATCCTAATAGAATTTTCTCTCTCTTTCTAGTCATTTGCCTGGTGGGATTAGGCCTGGTGGTCTTCTTCTTCAGTTTTCTACTTTCAATATTTCGTTCCAAGTACCATGGCTATCCATATAGGTAATACATTTAAATTAATATGAATGCTTAATTAAAAAATAGCATAAACAATGCAATTTTTAGTATATAATTAAGGACTTATATAAAGTACCTAAGTCATTTTTCCCTTGATTTTAAATTCACTTAAGCAAGTTTTGATTACCTACTCAGCAGAATACTGTATGCAGCTGCAGATGTAAGTCATGGCTTCTGTTCCTGGGATATATTTTTATTTTTTTTATGTGTATGAGTGTACTGTCTGCATGTAAGTAGGTCTGCACCATGTCTGGCAGTGCTGTGGAGGTCGGAAGAGGGTGTTGGGTTCCTCTGAATCTGGAGTTAAAGACGGTTCTTAGCCGCCTTGTGCGTGCTGGGAATCAAGCCCGGGTACTGTACAAGAGCAGTCAGTCCTCTTAACCACTGAGCCATCTCTCCAGTCCCTATTTTTATTTCATAAAACCACGTGTGTGTGTGTGTGTGTGTGTGTGTGTGTGTGTGTGTGTGTGTAAAAGAGTAAGCTTTAAGTTTTATGGACTTCATCAAATTACTACTTTTGCTTTGTGTATTTGTCCCAAAGAAGACTTTTTGCAAAATTGTTTTCTCATCTACACTGCTGTCTGAAAAACTTTACACCATCTTTTGACTTCTGAAAACATAACTTTTCCAAATAGGACCAACTTGAAAGGGAAAGACATGCTAAACTTTAGTTACTAGAAGTCATAGTAAAATCTTGTCAGGATGAGAAGGTAGAAGCTGTGAGGATTCCTTCTAAAATTCACTGTCATATTCCCTTGTCACTAAATTTAGCCTCATTCAGCTGATGAACCAGATAATGAACATTTGGTTTACCATCTAGTCATATGTTTGTTTCTTGACCATATTCTTCCTCTAGCTTTCTTTTTAAGAAATAACTATGTCACTCTCTAGGGACCCTTCTTAAAGTTTGACCATCCATCTCTTGTCCTTGGATTTTGATGGCCATTTCTGAGGAGTGGTTAGAATACTGATAGTTTAATAGAAAGTAAAACCTAATCACATCTTTGCATGCCTTCACCAGATGGAGAGTGAACATTTTAAGATTTTTTCTAAATATAACATGTCAAAAATATTTAGCTTAATCAGAATGACAAAACTAATCCCAGTGAGAAGAATCTGATTATAGAATTACAGTCACAGGGTAAGACACCTCAGTACTGCTACACCCTTTCCACCCTCTTCTTTCCTCCTCTGTTAAAAAGAAATATATTAAGTGATGAAATGTGAGTATCAGATCTAATTTGTAGGATTATCTGCTTTTAACCTTACCAGCAACATAAACAGATTTTCAAGATTATCAGTTCTGAGAGCAGAAATCGGTAATACCGTCTCCAGTTTCTTCATTGTTTTGATACTGCTGCCAGTTTTGGTTCTTGGTTTGTAAAATTGTTAATTATGTATCTTAGTTTGTTATATGTGTTCTACAATGAATCCTGTACATAAAAAGAAACAGAAATACTCTATTTTAGGTCTTTTACCTAGAATACTGAAAATATTTGAAAATTAGGTCATTCTAATATATAGCACTTGTGTCAAAGGAAAAGTATTATTCGTTTGAAAAATACTTGATTATTATTTTATGTGTATTAGTGTATTGCTTGTATATATATATATATATATATATATACCACATGCATGTAATGCCCCACAGAGGCCAGAAAGTTACAGTTTTTAGCTGCCATGTGGGTGCTAGGTACTAAACCCAGGTCTTTTGGGAGGACAGCCAGTGCTCTTAATCACTGATTCATCTCTCCAGGCCCTGAAAACATTCTTTTTATACAAACATGAAGTAGAGCAAAAGCTGTTGTGAGGTTTTGTTCGTTTTTTTAATTTTATGGGTATGAGTATATTGTCTGCATGTGTGTACGTGCACTCCTGTTGTGCAGTGCCTTCAGAGGTGAGAAGAGGATGTTGGATCCCTAGAACTGGAGTTACAGATGGTTGTTAGTCACCATTATGTTGTTGGGAGCTGAACACAAGTCCTCTGCAAAAACAGCCAGTGCTCGGGGCTGGAGAGATGGCCTAGCGGTTAAGAGCACCGACCGCTCTTGCAGAGGACCCGGGTTCGATCCCCAGCACCCACATGGCGGCCGAGAACCGTCTGTAACTCCAATTCCAGGAGAACTCCAGTTCCAGGGGAATCCGACGCCCTCTTCTGACCTCCACGGCACTGCACGACACGAGTGCACAAACCTGCATGCAGACAGTACATTCATACATACAGAAATAAATAAAATTAAAAAAAATTTAAAAAAAAAAACAGCCAGTGCTCTTAACTGCTGAGCCATCTTTCCAGCCCCCTCCCCCATTTCATGATTCTTAACCCTATGTAGTTAACAGAGTAGTAAGGAAAGGTCCAGTGCACATTACAGCTTTCCTTGTGCATCAGAGCATAGAATCATATTCATCCTAGTAGCCTACAGAGACAGCAATATGATGCCTGGGAAAAGAAGAGAAAAATCAACTGTTGCTAGTACTTGTAACAGTGTTACAATCAACAGCACTGTGTTTACTATGATACGAGTAGCTGTGTGTACTTTTTTCTAAGGATTTGTCATTCATTACAGTATTCCTGACTGCTCTGAGTTTAGATATTTTTTAATCAGGTAAAATATATAAATTACCAGACTTTGGGTGGCAGAGGCAGAGGGATCTCTGTGAGTTCAATGCCAGCCTGGTCTACATAGTGAGTTCCAGGACAGCTGGGGCTACAGGGAGACCCTGTCTCAAAAAGACAAAATATATATGTATATGTATATGTATATGTATATATATGTATATCTCATAGGAAGATTCTCACCTCTTAGCATGTGCAGCCACCACTACTCTAGAGTTAGACTCAGCCTGAGTCCAGTCTAGATAAAACCTCCTAATATAATCAGATATAGAAATCATGCCTAAGAATTTATTTTTGAATATGAAATTTGACATAGGTTCATGAAAACACAAGTTGTTGCCAGACAACAGAATCTGTAGGAGGAAAGCCTAGCCAAGACAGCCTGGGAAACCTGGAGTTCCCAGCAGTGGGAGTTAGTGTGAGGAAGAGGAGGGCAGCCCTTTCCAAGTGCTCTGTCCTGTGTGGAGTTGCTGTTAGGCTTCATTCAAGTTGTTTAAATGTCCTTGTAAAATTATTTTATTGGGTGTATGTCATTGCCATTCTTTGTTAGGAATTTCTGAGGTTAGGCTTTCATACAAATCTTTATACAGAGCGCTGTGTCTTTGTTCATCTTTCTGCTCCTTTTTTTCATTCGTTCTTCACAATTTTGAGTTTATTCTATTTACTCTACCCTTTCATTTCTGTATGGTTTGATCTGTTCCTGATTATTCATTTTCATTTGTAATTTATGTTTCATAAAACTATCAACCTGTATGCCCCATATTTTCTCAGTTTTCGCCTACATTTCAAAATTACAATTTTCTTTGTCTTGATATATGTACCTGCTTAAAGACTAAAAAATAAAGCCACCCATGTAGTGGCTAACAACCATCTGTAACTCCAGTTCCTGGGGCTCTGACACCCTCTTGTTTTCTTAAAGCTCCCCCATTTTAGTAGTAATGGTACTGTGCTAAGCTATCTCATTTCATTATAAATTTCTCACAGATTACCCTTTTAAGCCTCAATAACCAAACTATCCATGAATTCCTAGTCTGTTTGTGACTATGAGCAAATTACTTAACTTTTTTAAACTTAGGTATTCTTATTTTTAAATGGAGGTAATAATATATCCACATTTTCTATTCACATGAGAAGATAAATGCAAATTACCAAGCATGTTGCAGTATTTAAAAAAATGTCCAGGGGATGAAGAGATGGACTAATGGTTAAGAGCACCGACTGCTCTTGCAGAGGACCCGGATTTGATCCCCAGCACCCACATGCTGAGAGCTATCTTTAACTCCAGTTCCAGGGGAATCCGAGACCCTCTTCTCACCTCCGCGGCATTGCACGACACGGGTGCACAGACCTACATGCAGACAGTACATTCATACACATACAAAAATAAATAAAATTAAAAAAAAATAAAAATAAAAAATGTCCAATACTAATTATTACCATTAATTCCAGTACAAATATTTATACTCATGTATATGTAATTTACTTTTCACTAAACAGGTTTTTTTTTTATTTCTACTACACATTAATTAGTTTTGGTTTACATTTGCATAATTCAGTTGAGTGAAGAAAAGATTTCACTGATCCTTTTCATGAACTTAATTGGGCTGCAGAGTCCTTTAAAACTACTGGTAAATTATCAGGTTTCTTTCAAATTTTATCTAATTACTATCTGAGACATAATTCAGAAGCAATTTCCTTCTACTGCTGGCAGTGATTTCATTTTATATATTGAATGAAAGTTGGCTTTATTCCTTGCTCCCTTTTCAAAGAAGACAGTGCTAGTGTGGACACATGACAGCCTTTCCTTACAGTTTTCTCCACTGGCACTTGGACTTTCAGGTGTTTTCTATAAACTTCTCTAAAAACATGGATGGACATCAAGTCCCTATAGTAGTTGGAGAGTGGGATGAAATGTTCTCTATTAATTCTATCACTTTGTATACATAGACTCTTACTGGCTAAGAGTGATGGAATAGTATGACAAAATAAACATAAGTAGCAACAGAAAATCTGAATTCAAGTTTGGGAATTACTGTTGTACATTAAATAAGAGCTCACTCTGTAATTACACAGAATTGGGTTTGAACTATCTTGGATCCTCTATTTACTAACTTAAGAGATTTGGAATTAACTAAACTTCATCCTATCATTTTCCTCTCCACATTGATGTAATAATTTTATGTAGTTAGAAACAGGTTCAGTAGTTAAGGGTGTCTCATTTCTGTATCTTTTGCCAATATAATTGGTTATTTCTTTATTTGTAAACTGAATATTTTATGGAGATGAATGTATAGTCCTGAAGTCCACTTGACTGTCAATGAAAACAACTTCACCTAACCTCTTTCCACCAGTAAGAGCTATTTTAGCACTTACTGAATATCACTGTACTACATTATGTTTTTCATTGAGTTTTCATAATCAGCTCTGTCATATGTTTAATTTTTCTTTTCTTACTGGAAGACTATAATATATTTAGGGAAGGATCCTTGACAGTTGCATTTCTGTGTCTGCAGATGGCTATCCATGTAGCAAGTGCTCAAGTTAACACTTACTGAGTCTGTTTTCAGGAAAACATTGTCTTCCTAGAGGAACCATTAAAAGAGAATGGAGTTGGGGCTGGAGAGATGGCTTTAGCTGTTTTTGCGGAGGACCTGGGTTTGATTCTCAGCACCATGTAGTGGCTAACAACCATCTGTAACTCCAGTTCCTAGGGATCTGACACCCTTTTCTGGCCTCCATGATCATTGCATGGCATGGGTACACTTGCATACATGCAGGCAAACACTCATACACATAAAATAAAAACAACTTGAGAAAGGACAGAATAGCAGCTAATGATAGAAAACACTCATACAGATTTAGAGAAAACACAAGAGTGAAGAAACAAAGCAAGAAAAGCAAAAGCTAGAATGTCTTCTGTTTTCATATGCCATGTCATGTACACATCTTAAGTATGGATCTCTTATAAGAAAAACAATGAAATCTTGAGCCATGAAAATATAGAAATGGCCTGATGAGCACTGAATCCATGCTACTGACAAGAATTTCATGGGCAATGTCCTTCTCATGCTTGAGTTCTAGCTTTGATGAATGGCACAAAAACCTACACATTTAGGGAAGATTCAGAGAAAATGGAGGTGCTATGAAGACATCACCATCTATCACTGTCTTATCTAGATTAAGAATTCAGTGCTAAATCTTGTAATATATTGCACAAATGAAAATAAAAGCTTAAGGATTATTTTTTCCATATTGTATTTCATTGTGGTGTATTGAAAAGTAATCTGGACATTGAGTGAGAAGATGTGATTTGGACCATGGCACTTAAAAACTCTATAACCTCAGGCAAGTCTTTTCATCTTCTCTGAGCCTGTTTTCCCCATCTTTCAAATATCTCATGAGTTTCAAGTAAGATGCCATTTTGCAGTTGTCGTAAGACAACTAAGATGATAAGCCATATTGCAGTCTGACATGTTGTGCGTAGCTGCTGCAATGACAAGTCATCTGGATAAATGCTCACCAGTTGTCTTTGATGCCAGATATACAGGTTGGCAAACAGTATTTTGTTTAAATAATGCTTGTTTACAAGCATATCCCCTCCATTTTTAATTCACTTCTTTTTCTTATCTCTTTATAGAAGAAATTCAAAACTTAGTCAGTTGACATAAATATGTATAATTCTGCCTAAAACAAAATGCACTCAAATCCTTTTTGCCATTAAAGTATAAATCTTAAGACCCAAGGTTTTCCAAGATTAATGCCAAAATATTACATCCAAAAATAATTTTTGTAGAATGTTAGAATAGTTTCTGGGTTCTTCACTGCTCATCCTAAGGGCCAGGGATTCTCTACAGGGTTATTACAAGTTGGTTACAGCTTCTGTTCTCTCCCAGGAGCTCTACCACTTTGAACAACATTGGAGGCAGAGGAGTGAGAATCTCTAGCAGTCCAAATGAGTATATTTATCCATCCTTTGCACATATGCTGGCTTTATTATTCCTGTTCTCCCACACCTGGTATCTATCAGTGTTAGGGACCATCCCTGAATTCTACTCTGCATGTCATCAAAACTCTAAGTGTCCTTCTCTGTGCAAGCTGTGTGGAGAGAAGGCCGAGGCAGTAAATTTGATAGTTATTACCTACTGTAACTATAAGAGATATTTCTTCCCCAGGGTCTCTTTTCTTATTCAAAATGAAGGCCAGAATTTTTTTAGGCCTTTAAAAATATCGTGTCTTTCATATCTGAAGACTTTCCTGGATTCCACAATCTCTTAGAAAAAGCTCCTGGACCTCAACCTAATGAGTTTAGTTTCTCAGTAGCATCCCTACTTAACTCTTGCAAATGTACAGGATAAAGGAAATAATTTGAAATGTGTATCAATGAAATGCACTAACCACAAGGCCAGTAAACTTCAATTAGTAGTTAGATATGGTAGCACACACCTGTATTTAGGATTAGAAGCAGGTGGAGAAATAGTTAATTAATGGCCAGACTTGATCACATAGTAAGACCCTGTTCAGAAAGAAAAGGAAGGTGGAGTCTGGAAAAATGGCTCAGCAGTTAAGAGCAGTGACTCTTCGTGCAGAGGACCTGGGTTTGATTTCCAAAACTATATGGTAGCTAACAACCGTCTGTAACTCCAGTTACAGGGAATCTGATGCCTTCTTCTGACTGCCACAGGCACTGAAGGACAAGGGTTCACTTATACACATGCATGCAATACACTCATACACACGAAGTAAAACTAATAAATAAAGAGAAAACACAAACATTGGTCCATCTATTATTAGAGAAGAGGTGAGATCTTCCTTCCGTTCTGAATATTTTTTTAGATACCAAATGAAATCTGAGCAGCTTCCCTTTACCACCAGTGACTCCTGTGAGACAAAGGTTCTGTAACCACTAGGTGTCTCTATATCCTCCCCAGTGGGAACATGGGAGTAGTGGACAAGAAATCATGTCCCACTGAAGATCTCAGTACTTAACCAACCCCCCTTTGGACAAATGCATTCATCCATAGCACTGTGTACATCCTGAGTTTTCAGAACATCAGGAACACATGGATAGGTTTAAAACCAAGATAAGTAGTAAGCCACTGTACCCCATCATTTCAGGCAGTGCACAAGAAGGGAAAAGAAACATAATTGATAGAGTTCTCTTCTCTTTCTAGCAGTAAAATGACCATCTGCTCCTTTCAGACTTCATGTCCTAGACTTTGTAACATTGTACTAATATACCTCCTTTTTCTTTTATTTATCTCAGTGCCAAATGTACATATCAAATGCTATAATATTTCCCCTGAGACTCAGAATTGAGTATTCCACAAACGACTCATCCTCGGCATGCCCCAAATCACATGATCCCTCCTCTTCTCCCCATTATCCTGAGTGTGATTTTCACTGACTTGAATGGAAACTTGGGAGTGCTTTTACTCATCCCACATCCTTGTCCTCTATTGCTACTTGATTTGGTCTCCATTACATTTACTTTCTCACTGCTGCCATCTTAATTATACTGTTTATCCAGTACATTCTTTCCCTTAGGGAAAAGCACAAGGACCATGACTGTCAGTCATTCCATTTCCTCTAGCACATTCTGTGCCCAGTACTCAACCATTAATGATAAGTAGCTCTTTGTAAAATGCTGCTGCTTGAAAGTAACTTTTGGGGAACACAGAATAATTTGAGAAAATTTGAACCATGTTATGCTTCAAAAACTTATTTTGAATTTTAAATAATAAACTTGCTAACGATCTTCTGTACCATCACCCTCGGCACATCAAGGGCAGTATGTTTGTCTGAGTCCTTGATAGGAGGAGAAGAGAGCAAACTGAGATCATCCTCCTATTCTGGTCTTGGATATGAGTGTCCCTCCTGTACTTTACATAGTAAGGAAGCTGCAGAGACTGTAAGAACTCAGCTCTATATCTGAGAAGAAGGGAAAGGGGATTGTTTATGGATATTTTTGCAGGTCCCTGGCTATCCAGTTTCCATGTGAACAGTTAGTGAGCAGTTCACTAGCTAGGCCCTTTACCTTCTGTCTTATTTGCTTCCTCCTTGACAAGAGGCTATCAGCCAGATATCAACATCCTGAATATGCACACGTCTGTAGCCACACTGAGATCCCCTCCTGTGGGAAGCGCAGTGGGGACAGCAGAACTCAGGTAGCCACCTGGGCAGCTTCTTCCTCCTTCAGCAAATACTTAAACACTGGAGAGCACAAATAGGAAGAATATGTTCACTGTTTGGTAATTTATGAACAACACAAAAGTATTTATACATTTTTATGATATACAATCCAAGCACTATTGGAAACATAACTCTAAAAGAATTGTCAAACTGTTTGATAGTACATCAACATTATTAGACAGGTGCATGTAACTCCGAGCTACATACAGATAAGAGACTGATCCCATTGAGTTCAAGTATAATCCATTCATATTGGAAAATATGTTAGGCATTTAATATTTAGATAGTCAAAGTAAAACCATGAGAACCTGAATGATTACCTAGAGAATAATAGCTGATTCTTATCTATAAAACATTTTAACCAACAGAACATTTTTGGTGGTTCTATGCTTCAAAACTTTTCAGTGTCTTAGAACAGTATTCCTGTAACAATTTTATAAATTTTTAATGAAAATGAACATTTCAAACATAGAAGGATAGCAAATATTTCACTTGGGAGATCTATCCTTTATTGTAGGATATTTAATAGAATAATCAGTTCAAGTATACTTGTCATTTCATAGAGAGATAGAACAAGTGATTGTGGTAATAGGATTTTTTAATAATTACTAATTATTTTGTTTTGAAAATCGCCTAGAAAAACAAGTAGAATAATAAGTACTACGAGTCTCTTTATATATTAATAATGTAATCATGAGATCCTTTTATTCTGTATGTATAGCAACATGTAAATACGTTTTAACCTTTTTAGTGCTAAAATCTATAGTTATAAAGAATCACATTACAGATTTTGATATTATAGAGGTATATTTTAGCATTCAAAAGGTTAACTTATTTGCTCTATATCTTAAAATTTTCAAGTCATTTTTTTTAAAGCAAAACCAAAAACCCAAGCCTGGAAGATAGCTCCATCAGTAAAGTGTTTGCATTTCAAGCATAAGATATGAGTTTGATCCTGTTCTAATTTGTCTTCCATTGCTGTGACAAAACACTCTGACCAACACCAACTTGGGGAGGAAAGGGTTTATTTAGCATACATCTCCTGGGTCACAGTTCATCTCTCAGGGAGCCCAAGGCAGGAACCTGGAGGCAGGAGCTGAAGCACAGGCCAAGGAGGAATGCTGTTCACTGGCTTGCTCCCCTGGCTCATGCCCAGACTGTCTTCTTATATGGTACACAACAACTGCCCAGGATGGCACCACTCACTGTGGGCTGGGCCCTCCCACACTGCTCGACAATCACGACAATACTCCACAGATGTGGCCACAGGCCAGTCCAATGGAGCCAATTCCCCAATTGAGGCTCCCTCAACCCAGGTGTGTCAAGTTGACACTAAAGCTATCCAGCACAGATCCCTAGAACTCACACACATAGGTCTGCAACTGAATATGAGGACTGTTAGCCACACTAAGAGCCATCCTGACAAGGGCAGAGAGAGGCGAATCTCTGGGACACACTGGCCAGCCTCGCTTGGCCTACTTTGTAAGTTCTAGGCCAGTGAAAGACCTTATCTGATTTCTTTAAGGGTGTGAGAAGGGACATGGAGAGATGACTTGGTGATTAAGACTACTTGTTCTTGCAGAGAACATAGGTTCAATTCCCAACACCCACATGGTGACTAACAACCTTATGTAACTCTAGCTCCAGGGGATATGGCTTCTGCAGGCGCCAACACGTCACATTGGTATACTTATATATGTTTAGGCAACACACACACATTAAATAAAAAGGTTGACGGTACCCCAAAACACCTAAAGTTGGCTTACATACACACACACACACACACACACACACACACACACATCTGCCTTTACACACAAAAATATGCACAGAGAGAAGAAGGGGGAGGGAGGGGGAGGGGGAAGGAAGAAAGGAAGGAAGGAAGGAAGGAAAAGAGAGAGAGAGAGAGAGAGAGACACAAGTCCTCAGATTCAATGCTCAGCAGAGAGAGAGAGAGAGAGAGAGAGAGAGAGAGAGAGAGAGAGAGACTCACAAGTCCTCAGATTCAATGCTCAGCTTTTCCAGCTCTTATTAAAGTCTGAACTGTGTTAGGGCTGGGGACGTGGCTCAGTTACTAAAGTGCTTGCCTCCCCAGCATAAGAGGAACCTGAATTCAGATCCCTAGCACCCACATGAGAAGTTGGGCATGGCCGTGTGCACCTGTCACCCCAGCACTATGGGGACAAAGATGAATGATGGCCAGAGCTCACTGGGCCATCAGTCCAGCCAACTGGGGGGATCCAGGTTCAGTGAGAGTCCTTGCTTCAAAAATAAGTTAAAGAGTGACTAAAAAAAGATACTTGGCACCTGATGCTAACCTCTGGCCTCCATGCCCAAATGTATATGTACATACACAGAAAGATACATTGCATATACATACACAAATACTAAGTTTTCTCATTATTAACCTTCATTACTTGTTACCTTTATCTTCAGAGCAAACTTGTAGTTAAGAACAGAAAATGCAGCTGGGCTTGGTGGCGCATGCCTTTAATCCTAGCACTTGGGAGGCAGAGGCAGGCGGATCTTTGTGAGTTCAAGGCCAACCTGGTCTACAGAGTGAGTTCCAGGACAGCTGGGGCTACAGGGAGACCCTGTATTGAAAAGACGAAAAAAAAAAAAGAACAGAAAATGCCAGTGAGTACATCTGCAAGGACATGCCTATCTCCCGTGCCATGTGTTTAGGTTTATGTGAATGCAGCTACAGCTTTGGTGTTGACAAAATTAACTGCTCACTTTTGTTTCTGGAGGAGGTTACCCTTTTTTACTAGAGTCAGAATGTGCTACCCCCCCCCAATAAGAGCAGTGTCTGATTGCATTTTAGTATCAGCAAATAATTTCTGTCTTTAACACTTCCTTAAAAATTGTTAATGTGATACAAACATAATTATTTTGTATGTTGTACTTATATAATTATAAATTATATAAACAACTATATTAAAGCAATGCATAGTTTATTTGTATATACTTAAATATATATTTATTATATATTTTACAAATACATATTTTGTTTTAGTATATAACCACAAGAATTATGAAAACATTACCCCTGGAAAGAACTTTGGAAGCAACTGTTGTTTTCACTAATGAGGAAACATGTTCAGAATAATAGAGCCATAATGCCTAAGGATATAACTTAAATACCCAAATAGTAAACAATACTTTGAACAGTTTCCCAGCAATGTATTTTCACGTGTTACAACTAGTGGTTTCATTTTTACTTTAGGATTTTGTTAAGGAAGCTCTATTCTTATCTTGCAAGCTTATCTTATGTTGTCAAAACTTTGCACTATCACCTGTTGTTGACAGGAGGGTACAAATATCAGCCAAATAAAAGGTTAGGAATGGTTATTTAAGTTGACTATTTATTTATAAAGTAAGGCTTTGTTTAGGGAACTTAAAGAATAAATACTATTTACCATTACCTTATAACTATTTGAAAAAATCTGCTCGTGCTGATATATATTATATATATATATAAATATATATTATATGATATTATTTTTTTTTTTTTTTGTGTCTTTTTCGAGACAAGGGTCTCCCTGTAGCCCCAGCTGTCCTGGAACTCACTCTGTAGACCAGGTTGGCCTTGAACTGTTATTTTATCATAGCCAGTTCACAGTTTCATTTTTGTTTATTTTGGGTTCTTTAACATGAGATTGTTGACAACAGTAACAAAAGACCAAATGTTTATGTAATTACTGTTTTATATAAGCAGATAAATTATAACCTCAGTATAGAAATGAAATTTTGTTTAGGACTTACAAACTCAAACATTTCTTTTAGTCCATACCTTTGAGTTTTTCTAAGGCCATTTTCCTGTCGATATGCCAGTTGCTTAAGTTCACATATATTCTGTCTCTCAGCTCTGACCCACACCTCAGCATATACCCAATGCCATTACTGGAATACTTTCAAAAACCATACCCTAATAGAAAAATTATAGTTAATGAATTTAATTATAACATTTTGTTATGTTTACATGTGCTAATTCAGAGTAGAATAACCTGTTGTTTTTCTCTTATATTCAGTGCATAATAATTTTCTTTCTTTTTCAGCTTTTTAATTAAATGAAGCCAAGAGGAATTTGCCTAAAATGAATGTTTACCATGAAGACAAACTGTTCCCGACATTACAATATTTTGAATTTTTGACTTCATTTCTTTGTTCATTGTGATACGCTAGCTTATCCTTGTATACTTTTTTTTTAATCTGAGGATTTTCCTAGTAAATTTAATTTATAGATATGGATAAGTAACATTCGGTGATCCTCCAACGACTCATCAGAGGGTTTTTCAGTATATTATAACCAGTGTATGCCATGGGAGTGAAATAAATGACAATGTAGCTATGAGTTCCTGTTTTAGAACTGTTCACTCAGTAAATGAAACCACAATGTTAGTAAAGAAAATCCATGGAGTATATGTAAAAGAATTAGTATTGTATAAGGATAAAGCATATGCATGAAAATATGTTGTGTATGGAAAATTATTCTTACTGCAGTTTTAGTTATAAAGGACCTGCACTGTTACTAAAGTGCCCCCCCCTTTTGAATCATAACCAGATCATGATGTATGTGGAATGAACATCTGGATGAATGTTTCTGATAGTTTAGATCCCTAACCTAGGGAAAGGAGCTTTCTTCTTGGATTCTAAATCTAAATCAAACATATACTACCTCAAAATATCTCAAAATGAATCAGGCAATAGAAGCAACATATCAGATTATCAGTATTTCATCTTGAGAAGTGTCATCCATAAATTCTGATTTATGAGGAGAAATATAACCCACTGTGGCTGTTTTCTTTTTGTTTGCTGGAACCATCTGGCTTATCAAAGCCACATTTCCTGAATCCACATGAAAGGTTGGTTTTCCTAGCATGAATCAATGAAGGTTTCTTGAAAAACAAAATATAGAAGTATAAAGGTTGTTACCTTTGTATCCTATGTTAGTTTATAAAACAAAACCACATACATTACAGAATTACTTCCTCACAACATCTTTTAAATTGGACATGAAATAGAACAAGATTAGTGTATGAGAGAGTTAGTTACAGGAATAATGAAAGCCAGCCAAAAGCCCAAAAGACAAAGTTGAGCTTATAACCAGGCTTTCAAACTTTCAACCTGTATTTCTTGTTTTAATTCTGGACTGCAGCTCAAAGAAAAATTTAAGAAAGATTTCATTCTTCAGTTCAGTAAATTTTATCTTTTTTAAGGCTTATTACCTAATTTTCATTAAGCTCTGAATAGCATGGAACATTTTGTCCATTGAGAATTCCAGCTGTATTGTCTCAAACAAAAACCAGATGTATATCTGTTGATTTTATTTATTATATACCTATACATTTCTATGGAGATGTAAATGTAGGTCTAGTGGGGCATGTTTACCAAGTTGTATCCCAGGGGAATATGTGTGCTTGGAGAAATTCATCTTTTTAAAACATAATAATATTCCCTGGAAATTACAGCCTAATTCAGAATTACATTAACTTTATCATATACTCTGCCATCTCTTATTAAAATACCAACTTCCCCCTTCACAGATTAATAAATTCAATATTTAAAGGGAATTTATGGAAAAGCCAGGCCAAGATAATTATTTGTTTGATGCCTATTCTTCAATGGCACATGAATTATAATTTTTTTTTTTTTTGGTCTTTTTTAGACAGGGTCTCCCTGTAGCCCCAACTGTCCTGGAACTTGCTATCTAGACCAGGCTGGCCTTGAACTCACAGAGATCCACCTGCCTCTGCTTCCCAAGTGCTGAGATTAAAGACATGCACCACCATGCCCAGCTATGAATTATAATTCTTAACCCAGCTAATATTTCTATAGTCCCAAAAATTAAGAACTTCAGAAAATGCAAGTGGAATTTGTTGCCACTTTTTACAAGTAATAAACTTTTTTTTTTTTTTGGTATTTTTGAGACAGGGTCTCTCTTTAGTCCCAGCTGCCCTGGGACTAGCTCTGTAGACCAGGCTGGCCTTGAACTCACAGAGATCCACCTGCCTCTGCCTCCCAAGTGCTGGGATTAAAGATGTGTGCCGCCACGCCCAGCCTACAAGTAATAAACATTTAATTACTACTTTGTTGTCCCCTAAACCTCAACATTATCTTGTATTTAGTATGCAGCTGAGTACATGATTTGACAAAACATGTTTGATCTCTTTCTCTGAAGCTTCATGTAATCATGACCACAAATAAGTCAGTCATTCTTCGACTCCATGATGGAAAAGGAGGTAAGTATTTTTCCCATATTAGTAAGTTTTTGTAGCCAATATTGGCTATAAGTTATAAAATATTTGTAATTTCCTCTGAATATGAAAAATATAATGATTGAAAACAGGTTTTCAGAGGCAGGACAGATGGCTCAGCAGTTTAGACCACTGCTCTTTCAGAGGATCTAACTTCAGTTTCCTGCGTCCATGTCCACCAGCTCACTACTGCCTCTAACTCCAAGGTAGAAAGATCCAATGTTTCTAACTTCTGGGCACCTGCACTCATGCACATACACAGACATAATTACAAATAAATATTATTTTATAAATGGGTTTTGTCCAGAATTCCATAACTTATAAAAATTATAGTTCTGTAAATAAATTGTAGAGAATTACGCTAGGAAAGTGACTCTAGAAGGAAAAAAACTCTCACAACATAAATCATTTCTGGAGTGTGCTACAGGTGAAATGAGTGGTTGAATGAGTTTGCTTATAGAATAGAGCATGTATAAAATTGCATTCATAATATATGCTTTCATTGCCTTTGCTACAGTTATAACTGGTTTGTAACTACTGTGTTCCATCTTGCAGTATCACTTTTAACCTATATCATTGTATTGAAAATTCTCATTAAAAACTCATTGCATATTAAAAGTGTAATTAGAACTTGAAAAGTTACTTTTCTTCTTGGATAGAAAATCCTATCACATGGAGTTTCATTTTCTGACATCTGATGAATACCATGTTGTATTTTCTTCAGCTCCTTGCATTATGTATTTATGTAGTAAATGGTAATTTTCTTTCATACATAAAGTGCTATTCCATGTCACAGTTAGCAGGCATGGTGATTTGAGGAAATTAGACCTGGCTGTAACCAGAGCTTGACAAGTATTCTCTTCTTGCTTTTGTGATAACTTCCCTAAGGATGCATGAAAGGAGTGGTCACTTAGAATGAATCATGGCATGTCATTGTTTTCAGATCTGTGACATCATACAATGTTTTTTTTAATTTAATAAGGTGATAATAATTGCAGACATATTATCTAGAGCCTCTAGAGATAAAATATCAGAGAGAGAGTCTTAATGTTCTTTGTCATCCACATAGTTCACTGTTTAAAATATCAAAACAAGGTTCTTATTCTGCAGCAAGAGAATATAAAGGATCTATCTAATAATACTTTTCTAATGATTGGAAAAGGGTGTGCACTGTATAGACAGTCATATTTAAAGGCATAAGTACACATCTCTTAGCCTCAAGGTTCCCTATGTAACTTATAAGAATATGTTTAGGGGGCTGGAGAGATGACCTAGCAGTTAAGAGCGCCAACTACTCTTGCAGAGGACCCAGGTTCAATCCCCAGGACCCAAATGGTGGCTGAGAACTGTCTTTAACTCCAGTTCCAGGGGAAACTGACACTCTCCTCTGACCTCTGCGGCATTGCACGACATGGGTGCACAAACCTCCATGCAGACAGACAGTACATGCATACACATACAAAAATAAATTTTAAAAAAATTTAAAAATCTTTAAAAAATTAAAAATAATGTTTAGGAATTTTTTTACAAACCTCTTTGAAATAGATATGTATATTTGATCATATAGCCAGAGAATCTAATATAGTATGTTAACAGAATAAAATAGAAACATCTTACATTGAGTATAATAGGACAATTGTGCTCCATTCATTCTGATAATACTGGTATAACTTACCATTGGAAAATATGAACAATGTAAAACTGATTAGGCAGCCCCAGCGGTACATTTCTCCATAGAAATGCTGGGGAATACTGGTAAACTGCCAGCACCAATTTAGCTGGAAGTTTGGAAAACAGGTTTATAGCAACCAGCAATTATTTTAATCGAGAAAGCAATGCGAATCCATTAGACTAGATAATAGCATTGCATTGTACTCCTCTTGCTTTCTGTTTCCCTGTTAGCAGTATTTTTGGAAAATGTAACCTGCATTTCTCTTGTGGTTTCAGGAGGGAACAGGATGGCCTTTGTTCCCGGGAAACTGTCACAGGGTTTTCTTTTGTTTCATTAACTTGGAACTGTCTTGAGCTTAAAAAGTGGCTATGCAGAGGAACATTTCTTAGACAATTGAAAGGTAAATGAATAACCAACTGCTAGGTGTTGCAAAAGATTGCTGTCAGGGCAAAGAATAGACCTATAGCTGAGAGTCTGGGGATTAATATACACTAGAAAGATATAAAAAGCTTTGAAAAGTGCTCTCATATCCCAACAATTTACATATCCCAGGTAGGATGCTTGTGTAGAAAAATGCTGAAAAAACTTCCAAAATGTTTGTTTCTCAGGAATTGTGACACTAGCTTGAACAGGATGTGAAGGCTGAATGATTACTGTGAACAGGCTATGCATGTGCCACACTGGAAAGGCTGAGAATCCAGGGAACTGCTCGGTCCTCAAGGCTGGATGTCTCAGTAGTCCCAATCTGGTGCTGAAGGCCCCATGGATTCCAGGAGATCTGCCTTACATGCTGGGATCCAAAGGGTTGATCGCAGCAGCAAGACAAACTCACCAGTGAGAGAGAGGCAAGCCACAGGAAAAAGGGGACCAGCTCCCTCTGCCATGGCCTTTTATACTGCCTGTCAGCAGAAGGTAACACTCACATTTGGGGTGGGCCATCTGGCTTGAGGTGGTCCAATCCGAAGATCCTTTTTCTCTTATTTGTTCATCCCTAGTCCAGTCAAGTTGACACCCAGGATTAACCATCACACACGGTTAGTATACAAAACTTACCTAATTTCTATGTACTAACAGTCTACAACCTGAAAAGAAAATTAAGTCCATTTCATTTACAATGGAATCAGAAGGAATAATTTTGAAAAATTTAACCAAATTTCTAAAAATAGAAAACATTGCTGAAAGAGATTAAATTTGAAAGAGTTCTATTTTTCTTATATTGAAAAAAATTAAGATGAAAGTATCCCCCCCAACATAAACTGCAAATTCAATTGCCCATTAATAGCCAAATCCTCATAAAATTATGAAAAAGAACCAGTTCTGCATTTCCAATAAGAATTCATGGTTCTTAAGCCAGGCGTGGTGGTGCATGCCTTTAGTCACAGCTCTCTGGAGGCAGAAGCAGGTGGAACTCTGTGAGTTCAAGGCTGGCTGTGTCTACATAGTGAGCTCCAGACCAACTTGGGTTACAGAAAAGCCTCCCTTCTCTCAAAAAGACACACATAAACACACACACACACACACACACACACACACACACACACGCATGCACTCACACACCTGAATAGATGGCTGAGTGGTTAAGAGCACTGTTTGCTCTTGCAGAAGACTTGAGTTTGATTCCCAGCACCCACATGGAGTCTAACAACTGTCCATACATAACTCTGGTTCCAGGAGGAACTGATGCCCTCTTCTGACTCAGCAGGCATTGCAAAACACAAGTGCACTTATGCACATACAGGCAATATACTCACACACAGAAAATTTTAAAAAAAAATGTAGATCAGCTACATTCTCCTGCTGCAGGACCCACACATACTCTACCTAGGAAGCTAGACCCTCCTCACCCTGTCCCCACCCCGCCTTGGCCTTAAGCCCCCTCATGACCATCCTGCCTGAGACCAATGCACTAGCCTGCCAGTATCCACCACTAAATCCCCATAGTCTTGTATTGGGACTAGGCCTCTTTGCCCTCCGGGATAGCTCTGGACTCATCAGATTGGAACCATCCTATCCCTTCAATAAAAAATCAGAAAGTGAGACCTGAAGTACAGATCAACTATATATACCCAAACAGAAATCAACCAAACTACATCAACAATATGAGCAGAATCAAACTTCAACTAAAGTCAAGCTAGAATTTAATATCAGATACACAACCAACAAAAGAGATCCATATGCCCAGACCACAACGCAAAAACACAAATAGTATGAAAAACCAATATGTCCCCATCATATCTCAACAGTCCTAGAGAAGAATACTAAGATGAGAACTACCCAGAGGAACCCCAGGGTGCAGACTTAAAAAAAAAAAAAAAAAAAAAAAAAAAACAGTCATAAACATGTTGAAAGAATTCAATGAATTTAAATAATGAAGAACTCAAAGGAAGATAGAAATAAACCGAAGCTCAAGAAAATACAAATATATGGCTGAATGAAATGACAAGAGTGATTCACAAAAGATAAAAATTGAAGAAAACTCAAGCTGAAATGAAGATGGAATTGAAAAATTCAATAAGCCAATTGGAAATGACAGAAGAAAACCTCAGCAATGGAGTGCATGAGATGGAAATAGTTATAGTTAAGTAGGATATGATATGTCCTAGTTCACTTTTCCATTGCTGGGACAAAACCCTCTGCCCAATACTAACTTGGGGAGGAAAGGATTTATTTGTCTTACAACTCCCAGGCCACAGTTCATCACCAAGGAAGCCTAAGGTAGGAACCCAGGGCAGAAACCTGGAGGCAGGAGCTGAACCACAGGCCATGGAGGAATGCTTCTTACTGGCTTGCTGTCCCCTGCTCAGCCTGCTTTCTTATGTAATACAGGTCTACCTGCCCAGGGGTGGCACCACTCACAGTGAGCTAAGCTGGGTCATCCAACATCAACAATCAAGAAAATACCCCACAGACATGGCCATAGGCCAGTCCAATGAAAGCAATTCCCCAAACTAAGGCTCCCTTAACGCAGGTCTGTCAAGTTGACACTGAAGCTATCCAGCACAACGATTCTCACTGAGTATCTACCACAATTTAACAGTCATATGATGACACACGGGCAAAATTCAGAAGACAGCTACTGGCCAAGCAATTCCAGCAAACCAACAGAGGTGAGTAAAGATTTCTGTGAAAGCTTCCCAAAGTATGACACTCCCAGGAGCTTGATCTTTGACTTCTAACTTCTAGAGCACTAATACTAAGTTTCTTCGCTTGAAGCATCCAGCTTGTAGTGCTCTGTTCCAAAAGCCCTAGGACAAAATGAGCAAAGGACTTGATTAGACATTATTGTAGAATGTGCATATTGTAATATCAATATGTAAATAAAATCAATAACCTTATTTATTGTGAAAATTCTAATATCACACCATGCCACTCCACAACCTTCAGAATATCCACAATTCAAAAATTCTTTGGGAAGATGTGAAAAAAGCAGATCATTGATTGCTAGTGGGAATGTCAAGGTGGTCTACTTAGAAGTAATTCAGTCGTTCTTGATCAATATACATGGACTTTCTATATGACCTAGCAACTAATTACATTTCTAGTATTTTACCAAAATTATTAAAGGACAACTTATGCACAGATACCATACAATTCAAAACTGCCATCAGGTATAATAACCCAAATTTCCATTAAGTAATGGACAGATAAACAAAATAGACATATCCATATCTATTATATATACACATATATTATATATTTATATATTAGATAGATAGATAGATCCATATAATACAAGATTACCCAGCCATTAGATTTCAGAGAAGTGCTGAAATACTTTGTGGAATAACTAAATTCTGAAAACAATGCTAAGTGAAAGAAGTCAGACACAGAAAGTCAGATAGTCTAGAATTATTTCTTTGTACAATGCAAAAAGAAGGAAATTTATTACCCTACTTTCTTTTTTATTTTTAAGTGTATGAGTGTACTGTCTGTATGTAGGTTGGTGCACCTATGTCAGGGAGTGCCACGGAGATCAGAAGAGGATGTTGGATTAGCCTGGAACTGGAGTTAAAGACAGTTCTTAGCCACCATGTGGGTGCTGGGAATCGAACCCAGGTCCTCTGCAAGAGCAGTCAGTGCTCTTAACCACTGAGCCATCTCTCCAGCCCCCCTGCTTTCTTTTCTATTGCCATTATTAAATACACTGACAACAACTTTAAGAGAGAAAGGATTTGATTTAGTTCACAGTTCCAAGTTATAGTCCATCACTGTAGGAGCTTGAAAAAGCTGGTCCCAGAGTGAACATAGCTTAGATTAGGGGATTTCCCAGGACCACCCAAATCACAGTACAGCAAGGGAAGAGTGAGTTAGACTTCCAATATATAACCAAAATTGAAAGCCTTAAACCTAGACAAGTCAACACTCCATAAACAAGGAGAAAAAAAAAAATGAAGCATCTGAAGGAAGCAAGCAAAGCAAGCCTTCAACACAGAGAAGAGATATTTGAGATTCACATAAGAATACAAACAAAAAGAAAACCACATGCCAAAAGCACAATGAAAGAACAACGTGGTAAAAGTGCAGAATAATTCCACACCAAACTCTACTAACCCTATGGGCGATTCCTACAATGAGATCTCCCTAGAGGTAACCCAGGACACAGATCTTAGAGGAACAATTGCAGACATATTCAAAGAAATCAAAGAATATAAAGAACAAGTCAGAGAACTAAATAGAGAGAATGAAAAACTCAAGAAGGACCTAGAGGGAGAGAATTTAAAACACCAGAAAGAACTAGAGGTAGAGAGTGACAAACTCTGGAAGGAAGTGGAAACAATGAAAGATCTCATGATGAAATAAAAAAGGAAACCAACCAGCGAAGCAAGGAACTACAGGAAGAGATTGAGAGGCTCCAAAAGGAAGTGGAAACACTAAAGAAATGACAGGATTAAATGAAAAAGGAAATCGAACACTCATCCAATCAAGAGGAAAGGAAGGGGAAACGCCTCAGAAATAAAATGGAGGAAGCAGAAAAAAGAATATCAGACCTGGAAGATAACACAGAACAACTAAAAACCTCAAGTAAAGATTATGAAAAATTTAAAAATACACAAAAGTAAAACAACCAGGAAATGTGGGACACTATGAAAAGATCAAACATCGCCATCATAAGAATAGAAGGAGAAGAATCCCAAGAGAATGGTATTGTTCAGATCTTCAACAGAATAATAGATGAAAATTTCCCCAAACTAAAAAAAAAAAAAAAAGACAAACCCATACAAATACAAGAAGCACACAGAACTCCAAACAGACAAGATCAGAAAAGAAACTCCCCATGCCATATCATCGTTTAATGCTAGATGCCCAAACAAAGACAGAATTCTGAAACCCAAAAGATAAAAGCAACAAGTTACATATAAGGGGAAAGCCATCAGAATTAAAACTGACTTCTCAGTGCACAAACTATGAAAGCAAGAAGAATATGGAGCAAAGCTTTTCCAGTGTTAAAGGACTATAGATGCCAACCCAGGTTTCTTACTATATCCAGAAAAAAAAATATTGATTATAGTTGAAGGAGAGAGAAAAATCTTCCATGACATAAGCAAGATGATAGAATACATGTCCGGAAAACCAACCCTTCAGAGAATACTTGAAGCAATTCAAAGGAAAGAAGAGAGGAGCAACTATCCCCAGGCACTTAGAAAGAGAAATTAATAATAGCATAACTGCAGAAGAAGAAACCTAGACCAAAAATTCAAATGGATAATAAGGTGAAAGGAACCAACACACATCTTTCAATTATAACATTAAATATTAATGGACTAAACTCCCCAATCAAAAGACATAGACTGGGAAAATGGATTAGGAAATAGAACCCATCTATTTGCTGTCTACATGAAACCCTTCTCAATGTCAAGGATAGGCACCAACTTAAGGTGAAAGGATGGGAAAAAATATTCCAAGCAAATGGTACCAAAAAGAAAGCAGGAGTTACTACATTAAAATAGAAGACAAAATAGACTTCAATGTAAAAGAGAACAGAAGAGACAGAGCCATTATATCATTTTCAAAGGAACAATTAACCATGAAAATTTCACAATCATGAATATATATGCACGAAACTCTGTTGCACCAAACTTTATAAAGACAATTCTCCAGAATCTCAAGGCACAGATTAACCACAGCACACTCCCAGTAGGGGATGTCAATACCCCACTGAGCCCTTTGGACAGGTCAACTGGACAAAAAATAGACATCTGAACTGAATGATAGAATACACCAAATGGACCTCACAAATACCAGAGAATACAGTTTCTACTCAACACCCCACAGAACATTCTCCAAAATGGACCACACACTGGAACACAGAAAAAACCTCAACAAATACAAAAAAAGATTGAAATAATTTCATGTTTTCTATCAGACCACAGTGCAGTAAAGCTCAATATCAACACCAGAATAAGCCCTACTATCTACAAGAACACATGGAGACTAAACACACTCCTGAATAATGAATGGGTCAAGGAAGAGATAAAGAAATAAAAGCATTTCTGGAAAGAACTAAACAACAATTAGAGTACAACACAACAAAACCTATGGGATACCTAAGAGGAAAGATTATAGCCTTGGGTGCCTACATTAAAAAAAAAAAAAGAAGAAAGAGCACAAATAAATTATCTAATACTGCAGGTAAAAACACTTGAGAGATAACAATTGAACCCCAAACCCAACGCAGACAGGAAGAAATAACAAAAATCAAAGCAGAAATCTATGAAATAGAAACAGAAAACAATACAAAAAAATCGATGAACCCAAAAGTTGGATCTTTAAAAGAATAAACAAGATAGATAGACCTCTAGCCCAGTTAACCAAAAGAAAGAAAGAGCAACTCCATATCAATAGAATTCATGATAAAAGGGGAAATATCACAACAGACAATGAAAAGATCCAGACAATTCTATGGGAATACTTCAAAAACCTATACTCTGCTAAGTTTGAAAACCTAAGAGAAATGGGTGAATATCTGAAATCCTGGCAATCACCAAATCTTAACCAAGAAGCGATTGATAGGTTAAATAGATCCATAATATATGAAGAAACTGAAAATATAATAAGAAACCTCCCAACTAAAAGAAGCCCAGGCCCAGATGGTTTCATGGCAGAATTCTATAAAACATTTCAAAAATACTTACAACCATTATTGCTCAAACTGTTCAGAAGAATATAAGAAGAGGGAAATCTCCCAAATTTCTTCTGTGAAGCCAGCATCACTGTAATACCAAAACCAGGCAAAAATATAACCAAAAAAGAAACTATAGAACCATCTCATTAATGAACTCATGCAAAAATTCTCAACAACCTACTTGCAAACTGCATACAGACCCACATCAAAAAGATATCCATCGTGTCCAATTTGGATTCATACCAGAGAGGCAGGCATACCTGTTCAACATATGTAAATCAATAAATATCATAAAACACATAAATGGACTGAAAGACAAAAACAACATGATCATCTAAATAGATGCAGAAAAGCCTTTGACAAAATACAGCATCCCTTCATGCTTAAAGTCCTAGAGGGAATTGAAATGGAGAGATCATTGCTCAATGTAAAGCCATATAGAGGATCCGGGGGTAGTGGTGCACGCTTTTAATCCTAGCAGTCGGGAGGCAGAGGCAGGTGGATCTTTGTGAGTTCAATGTCAGCCTGGTCTACAGAGTGAGTTCCAGGACAGCTGGGGCTAGAGGGAGACCCAGTCTCAAAAAGGCAAAAAAAAAAATAATAATAATAATAATAAGCCATATATAGGAAACCCACAGCCAACATCATCCTAAATTGAGAAAAGACAGAAGCATTCCCCTTAAATGTAGGAACTCTGCAAGGGTGGCCCCTGTCACCACTCCTCTTCAATATAGTGCTTGAAACACTTGCTAGGGCAATAAGACAAAAAAATAAAGAACTAATTGGAAAAGAGGAAGTTAAGCTATCCCTTTTTGTAGGTGATATGATAGTTTACTAAAGGGATGCTCAAAACTCCACCAGAAAACTCCTAGAAATGATTAAGGGTTTCAAAAAAGTAGCAGGATACAAAGTTAAGCTAGAAAAATCAGTAGCCTTTACACCAAGAAGCAACTGAAGAAGAAATACAAGGAGACCTTCCCACTCACAGTAGCCACAAAAACAATAAAATGCTTAAGAACAAACCTAACCAAAGACACCAAAGATCTCTACAAAACATTTTAAACCCCTGAAGAAGAAATTGAAAAAGAAATCAGAAGATGGAAAGACTTCCCATGCTCATGGATTGGCAAAATTAATATAGTAAAATTTTCTATTCTACCTAAATTAAATATACAGTGCAGTCCCAATTAAAATCCCCAAGAGTTTCTTCACAGGCTTGGGAAAAAAAAATCCTTAATTTCATATGGAAAAACAAAAGACCCAGAATAGCCAAAGCAAACCTGAGTAAAAAGAGCAAAATGGGGGAATCTCTGTACCAGATTTCAAACTATAGTACAGGGCTATAATCTTAAAAACAGCTTGGTACTGGCACTGTAGACCAATGGAACAAAACTCATGATCCAACCTTGAGCACATACAATTTCAGCCACCTCATATTTGACAAGGGGGCCAATAAGACACAATGGAGGTAAAACACCATCTTCAGCAAATGGTGTTGGTAAAACTGGATCACCACCTGTAGAAGAATAAAATTAAACCCCTACCTCTCAGCCTGTACAAAAATAAACACCAAATGGATCAAAGACCTCAGTGTGAACCCTAAAACTCTGAATGTAATAGAAGAAAAAGTTGGCAGCAATTTACATGACATAGGCATAGGAAAAGAATTTCTAAATCAGACAGCAGGTGTACAGGAAATAAGGTCAACAATTGACAAATAGTTCCTGATTAAATGAAAAGCTTCTGTACAGCGAAAGAAACAATCAAGGAAGTGAAGAGAAAACCCAAGAGTGGGAGGAAGCATTCAACACTGATACATCTGGCAAAGCATTAATTATAGAATATATAAACTACTCAAAAAACAAGAAAACAAATGACTCACTCAAAAGATGGAGTAAAGAGCTGAACAGAGACATCACAAGTGAGGAATTTGAGATGGCTGAGAAACATCTTAAAAAGTGTTTGACATTGCTAATTAAGGAAATGCAAACTAAAACCACTTTAAGATATCATCTCACTCCAATAAGACTGGCTAGGATTAAGAAAACAAATGATACCAAATACTGGAGAGGATGTGGGGAAAGGGGAACACTCATCCACTGCTGGTGGGAATGTAAACTCCTACAGCCACTATGGAAAGTAGTGTGGAGAACCTTAAAAGACATAAAATGAACTTACCACCTGACTCAGTTATACTTACTCCTGGGTATATACCCACAAGACTCATCTTATTGCAGAGATACATGCAAGCCATGTTTATTGCAGCTCTCTTCACAATAGCAAAGAGCTGGAACCAACTCAAGTGTCCCTCAACTGACAAGTGGATAGAGAAAATGTGGTACATCTACACAATGGAGTTCTATGCAGCAGTAAAGAAAGATGACATCATGAACTTTGCAGGTAAATGGATGGAACTAGAAGATGTTATGTTAAGAAAAGAAACACAGTCCCAGAAAAACAAACGATGAATGGTATCCCTCATCTTTGGATGCTAGCACCAAGTACCTAGTTGTAAGGCAAACTGATCAAGGTTAATGTTATATTCCTCATGATCTGAAAACAACTGTGTTCTTATATTGTGAATCCCTTAACATGATCTAGAACTAAGCTACCATTTATTTTTAGACTTAGGAATTTTTAGTATATGGGTGGAGAGTATGTATCCATATTTTAGAGTACTATAATATCAAAAGAATGAGGAAAAACTAGTTTGTCATGACATTATGTCTAACCACAGTATTTATTTTAAAGGAGTGCTTCTTAGTGTTTTTTATACAAGGCTGCTTGAGCTTTTGCCCAAGTCTTTTCTAAAATATTATACAGTAGTTAAAAGTATCAGGCTGGTGTAACAGCCTTTCTGGACATTAAACAACCATACTAAGTGCCCATACCAATTTAGCCAAGGGTCTTAAGGGATAACTTTGTTCCTTGCCCTCAGAAGTCAACTAAGTCCCAAGGGACTATGCATGGGGCAGCTCTTAAAATGTCATGCAAGTGTCAGTCACCAGTCTTCCTGTTCAGGGAGGTCTTGGAGATCCACTAATGGGACTTCAGCCAGTATGCAGTCTATAAAGAGGAAATACTGCTCATGCTTCAAAAAGGGAAGCCTGGTCTAGAAAGGCCTGACTTTGTCCTCAAGTGGATGGAACTGGTAAATGAAAAGCCAAAAGACACCCCCCCCAAAAAATAAAATAAATAAAACCTGAGTGACCCTTGAAGACCAGAATCTCAACTGACCTTGAGAAAACAAAAACCTTGGTTAATCTGGGCTGTGTGGCCTTAAACATCCAAAAGGAAAGTATAACCAGAAATAAATAATTAGTAAGGCCTGAGAAATTGTACTTCAGGTATAAAACTTGAGATCTTAGTAAAAAGACAAAAAGTAAAAAAAGAAGAAAAAAAAAGAGCACAGTTGTTTTGCTTGCCTTACTGGCAAGTGCAGCTACCCTATGGCTGCCACTGCTTTTGCCATCCTTCAAAGACATGAGACACAGCTTTTCAAACTTCCAATATGGACTGAATACTCATGTCTCTCCAAGAATCCTCCACACCTTCAGTGCCAGATGGGGACTGCTGAGACATCCAACTTGTGGACTGGAGTATCAACCTCTTCAGAGTATAGACTGCCATTGTTGGACTACCCAGGCTGTATCATGGAGACCAGTACAGGAAGATCAAGATGGAATGCAGTACTTACTGGACCTCAATTGGTGACCATGGGAAGGGAAAATCCCTTCCCATGGTCACAAAGTATGGAGCACAAAGGCAGAATCGATGGTTGTTTGGGCTTGCCAAGGAGGAGCCTTCAAATTTGACATCTTTCAGCCTAATAAAGAAATAAAATCATAAGCTGAAATCGTTAAAACCTATGATATATGTATGCATATATGCATAATTTGGAGTGATGCAAATTGGAAGGAGTAACAACAACAACAACAACAACAAGACTGGGTTAAAGAATTGATTGATACGGTCAACTTCCACTCAAAACAGTAAACTTCTGCATTGAAAATTTTAAAAGACTGAGAAAAAGATGAAAAACCTGTTTTGCACAATGCATGACCTCTGGTGGGGTGGGGGTTAAGGAATGGAGCACGGGTCTAGATTTGATTAGAAATTTTGTATGAAATGCACAATAGTTTGATTAAAATCAGCTTTGAAAATAACTGGTCACATCTCATTCATAGGCAAGAGGAGAGAAATGAATGTATGCATACTCAGTGTACAAGTAGCTTTCTCTCTCCATATACAATACAGGGTTCAAATCAGAGAATGTTGCCCCACAAAATGGCCAGGTCTTCCCACCTCAATGCAATCAAGACAATCCTACAGATGACTACAGGTTGATATGATCTAGACAATCCTTCATTGAGACTGTCTTTCTAGATGATTCTGGTTATGTAAAATTTACAATTAAACCTAAGCATGATATCCATTAAGAGAATAGTAGTTAAAGGGGACTTGGGGTTTCTCTTGAAGAAACAAAGATATCCTGTAACTAGTTAGCTGTGATGATTGATACTTATTGTGAACTTGACTTAATTTATAATTACTATGGAAAAACACTTCCAAGCTTCTCTGTAAGAGCATTTCCAAATAGATGTAACTGTAACTGCGCCTGGAAGATCCACTCTGAATATGGATATCACTACCTGGGCTTGTACCCTGGGACTGAATAAAAGAGAGAATGTGAGCTGAGCACCACTGTTCCTCTTTCTGTTTTTAGACATAGTGCAACCAATCACCTCAAACTCTAGCTATTATGACTTCCTGGGCCATGATGGAATGTATCTTTTCAAACTATAAGTCAAAATAAGCTGTTTCTTGGCATGTATTTTGGTCCCAGCAATGAGAAAAGGATCTTTTACATAAAACTGATAATGACAAATAGGGCTGTTGCTGTGATAACCTTGTTCTTAGTAAGACTTTGGAAATGGTTTGTAGAAGGGATAAGAAAATGTTTCAGATTTCATAATGGAAGAGCTTGTAATATAGCATATATACTGGGCTTAATGCACAATTTTCATGGGATTTTAGAAGACCATTGATTCACAGACAGTGGAGGCCATGCTCATGAGATTTCATAGGAGAAAGGGTACTCTTTTAGGAACCAGGTTACTGGCCATTCTAGTTACTGTCTTGCAAAGGATCTGGTTGCATTCTGCTATGTCCTGAAAATCTGAGTGAAGTGAATTGAACAGTAATGGGTTAATTTGATTTGTGGAGGAAATTTCAAGACAGAGGAGCATTCAGGCTGTACCTGGTTTCTACATATTCAAATCTACAAAGAGCAGAAAGATAGAGAAAATGTGCCATTTGGTAGGCTGAGTTGTAGCCAAGGCAGATGGTGAGAAAACAGCTACAATTAATAAAAAAAATAGTGGCATTATTCTAAAACCTTGTTCTTTACACTTGGATAATAGGAAAGGCACCCTGATACACAATCCACCCCTAGAAAGCTCCATATTTTTTTTTTTTTTGGTCTTTTTGAGACAGGGTCTCCCTGTAGCTCTGGCTGTCCTCGAACTCACTCTGTAGACCAGGCTGGCCTCAAACTCACAGAGATCCGCGTGCCTCTGCCTCCCAAGTTCTAGGATAAAGGCGTGCGCCACCACGCCCGGCATTTATTTATTTCTGTATGTGTATCAATGTACTGTCTGCATGCAAGTTTGTGCACCTGTGTCGTGCAGTGCCGCGGAGGTCAGAAGAGGGTGTCAGATTCCCCTGGAACGAGTTCTCCTGGAATTGGAGTTTCAGACGGTTCTCGGCTGCCATTTGGGTGCTGGGGATCAAACCCGGGTCCTCTGTAAGAGCGGTCGGTGCTCTTAACCGCTAGGCCATCTCTCCAGCCCGAAAGCTCCATTTTTTAAAACATGCAAGTGCCTTTGAAGATAGCCTTATCTGAGAAAGCTGCTTAAGAGAGTCACTGCTTGGAGGAAGTGTTTCTCCAATGTCAGCCTGAAAGTCACAAGAGGCTGACGCAACTGTGGCCCAAAGTGTGTAGGCTACACCTTGTGCTAACAGTAGACCTTGGCAATGTCCTTCGAATGATATTGCTTTTGCAGGCACGAAAATTGTATGATTAAGGAAATAATGGAGTCGTGCTCTAAGCTACTAGAGTGAGTCACTGAAGTGAAAAATGTGGTAGACTTGGCTGAGTTCCAAGGAAGATGCCAGTGTTGGAACTGCCAGGATCATGGGACACCCAGTGAGGAAAGCTGCAAACATGGAATGGAGATGGCCCAAGAGAAAGGCCATGTATGCTGCAGGCACCATCCTTGCGAGGGCACAAAGGACTCTCACATGAGCTGCAGATGCCAGACATGAAGCGCAGAATTTGGTGTTTGTTCACCAAGATTTCACTCCTGTTTTGGTCCAAACTTTCCTTGCTTGACTCCTATTCTTCTACATTGGTATAAAAATGCTTAGTCTCTACCACTGTATTGGAAGTATCTAAATGATTTTCTGATTATAAGGGGACTCAGAGGTAAGTTTCCTTTAAATATCATTATAAACTGGGCATTTAAACAATGTTGGGACTCTTAAAGACTGTCAGTTTTGAGAAGGGAAAAATGCAGTCTGCATTATGAGATGAAAATTATTCTTTATGAGGTAAGGGTGTAATGTTGTGAGGTGCTAATATATTTGGGTGTCAAGGTGATAAGGAGTGATCCTTAAGCTTCAATGTCAACTTCATGGGATTTAAAGTCACACCTCTACTATCTACGAAGTTGTTTCCAGAAAGGTTTAACTGTGCATGGAAGATCAATCTTAAAAATGTATGTGGTACGATCTCATGGATTGGAATTTTGGACTGAGTAAAAGAGAAACCTTAGCTGAGTACCAGCTTTCACTTTTCTCTGCTTCTGTGGATGCAGTGTGACCACATTTGACTTTTTTGCCTTTCCTGTCATGATAAAGTTTATCCCATTGAACTGTAAAACAAAAATAAACCCTTTCTTCTTTAAGTTGCATTTTGTTAAGTATTTTGAGAAAAGCAATGAGAAAAGTAGCTAATAGAATAATGTTTATTATTGGGCAACATTGAGAATGAATGCAAGGCCATTTGATTACATTCATTTAAATAGTTGAAGCCCTCAGCACTGTACTAAGGATATACCACCACCACAACAACAAAAATTATGCATAAATATATAAACATGCTCTGACAAGCTATATAACCAGTCCCATTCAAGAACCATAGTCTCCAGTAACACACACACACACACACACACACACACACACACACACACACACATGCAGTCTCTTTTGGATTTTAAAGATCAAATTATGTACATCTTGAATAAAAATGGTGGCTAAAAACTGTCCATAACTCCAGTTTCAGAGGATCCATGCCCTCTACTGGGTTCTGCAGGCCTTGCATGACATGGTTAAACTTACACATATGCAGGCATAACACTTATATGCATTAAATAAATTAAAAAAATAGCAGCTGGATGATTTTGTGAGGAATGGCAGGGAGGCTGAAGACAAGGAAACTTAGAGTGACACATGTTAAAACATTGTGTGCCTCAATGTGTGCAGTTTATTATAGAGCATTTATATATCTAGAAAGCTACCGAAAATAAAGTTTTCAAGTTATAGAGAAAACAGAAAAACTAAATGTAAAGTTAAATGACAAGCAAACTTTTACCAATGAGATGGGAAAACAGTAAAATACAAATAATGCATCTGATACTTTGTATATTATGATATTTTACTTGGCACATTAAGGAACAACTGTTACAAATAAAAAAAAAGGAATTACTAAAAATAAGACACTTTAGCACCTCTATCAATTTTTGACAAACTAAGCAAGATGAAAGAGCTACCACACTGCATTTTATAAAGATGTTTTTCAAACAGAACACTTATTTTTAAACTATCTAAAAAACAAAGTATTAGAAAGAAACAAAACTTAAATAATACTCTAAAATCAATGGTACATAATATAATCAAATCCTTACAACAGAGACCACTCCATAAATTCATTTATTTTTAAAGAGCCAGATATATATTTTTATTGAATTTTGTTCATTTCATACAACAAATCTTAATCATATATAGGCCCCCTTCCTCATCTGCACCCCTCCGTAGCCTCCTGCATTGGAGTTCATCTATTGTCTCATATACGTTAAGGCCTGTGAAGTCAAGCTTTTATATCCAGATGTTCCCTGAGTGCAAGTTCAATTACTGAAGCATATTCAGCCTATCTAGGGTTATTCCTTTAAGAATCAACTTTCCCTCACCCAGCAGTAATTACTTGCCAATAATTACCTGAGTAAGGTTGGGGCCTGCTGCCAATTTCACAAGTTCTATGCTGGGTTATTTTCTGATTGAGTCTGCCTGGGTCTTGTACATGCTGTCACCATTCCTACAAGTTCATAGGAGGAAGTTCCTAGAGGCCTGGAAGACTCTGTTTCTTTTGTGTACCAACCCTGGCTCTTACAATCATTTGTCTTCTTGTAATTTTCCCTGAGCCATGGGTGGGTAAGGTTTAACACAGGAGTCCTATCCAGGGGCATACATTCTGCAGTCTCTTATTATTTATACCTTGGCCTTTTGTGGCTGTCTGTGTTCATGGCACTTTGTTGCATGAGGAAGCTTCACTGGTGAGAAGTAAGGGATACATTAGTATTCTCTCTATGCCCCCATTTTACTATGTTCATGAGCTATGAGTACAGAGGTTCCACTATTGATGTGTGCTTAAGGCTGGGAATTTTTCAGACACATACTCTGTGTGTGACAAGTTGTGGGTCTCTGTAATAGTCTCTAATGTTGCAGAAAGAAACTTCTTTGATGAATGGTGAATTATATTTACCTGTCTGTAAATATAAGGATCCATATTTAACATAAAGTAAGACATTTCATCTGTCCAGAGGAATAACAGAGATTAGATTTTCTCTAGATCTATGATCTCTCTAACCATTATATTCAGATATATGCACAGTTCCACCCATGAGTTCCCTCCCACTGAGAGGGCTTTGAATACAATTAGCTAGCTTCTGACTGTCCCAAAGATAAAAGTGCCATTATAGTTTGTTGTGTTGATCATTGTGGTTATTACGCTTTAAAACTGGGGTTGGATCATTGAGTTTCTCCCTTAGCAGTTTGGGTAGTATCCTCTAGAACTATGAGACCTAGTTTTCAGGGAGAAGGCTTCTAGGTCAGATCCAGCTCCATTGCTCTAAGTCCTTTGTCCAAAATATGTCCTGTCTTCAGCAATAGGTGCTAACTTTCAAGTTCTGGGAGTTAAAAAATGGCTATGTTAACAGCCTGTGTTAATTTGGATGCCTCTTGGACTGCCCAACAATTCAAAGGGATTTTGCTCCTGTTTGAGAAAAGGAAACATGGGAGTAAAAGGGGAAGGAGCTCAAGAGAGGGGGAATACCAGGACACAGGTACTGTCAAGAAGAAAATTGGGATGTTTTAATGGGAGAAGGAGGAGGAAGCATATACAGGGAGAAAGAGAGGAGAGACAGAGCATAGGTGTTATGAAAAAGCAGAGAGAAATGTATTAGCTCAAAAACCTACTGAAAACTACATATACAATATTTGAATATGAGTGCATGTATGTACCTCATGGCTATATAACAAATTCATTTTTTTTAAAAGTTTTTTTAAGTAATGAATTATGATATATATGGATATTTTAGAATATTACTAAATTTGTTGAAAAACATCAATTGAGTATAACATTAAAGGTGAAATGAATCAACTCATGCCTCTGAAAGCATAGGTGGATATGGTATAAGACAAATATCCTACACTAAGTTAATAAAGAAGTTTCTTTTGCACCAGATGAAGACTTACAGAGTCCAGCAACTGGTCACACACATTGTCTGTGAATTTCCCAAGTCTAAGCAGCATGTCTACAATGCAACTTCTACATCTAAGGCTCATGCAACATACAACGAGGGGCTAAGAGGACACTAATTAACCTCTTAACTCCATTAAGGAAGCTCCCTCATGCAACAAGAGAGCAAGAAATAAAAAAGATATGAGTAGGGGCTGGAGAGATAGCCTAGTGGTTAAGAGGACTGACTGCTCTTGCAGAGGACCCGGGTTTGATCCCCAGCACCCACATGGCTGTGGAGAGCAGGCATTGGCCAAAATGGCACTTTGGACCCTGGCCAGGTCATATCGCCTGATTGTGGCCTGACTGCCCAGCTCATTCCCCAGCCAACAAGAGAACGCCAAACCTGAACCCTCATTAGCATGTCTGCTGACTTCCGTATATTGTGCATACCGCTTACAGACCAATGAGAGACCACCACGGTGCTCGTACCCTAGCAGGAGGTGGGGTTGAGGGAAGAGATTATTAGTAGGGGACACTGGAAGGAGAAAAGAGAGTTGATGTATGAGTTGCCTGAATAAACTGCGTCTGGAAGAACAAGAGTGTGTCCTCTCCTTTTTCCTGCTGGCCAGAACAGAGAGCGACAAGGAGAGCGACAAGCGGCGGCCCTGACGGGGAGCCTCCTTCGGTGCGAGCACAGTTCAGAACCAGACGCAGGAAGGTGGGCTAGCCGGTAAGCTCCCAGGTAAGTGGGAGAATTAAGGCTCTCAGGAGTGAGACGATAAAGTTCCCCGGGAAAGGGGACAATTAAGGTTCTCAGAAGTCGAGACTATGGGGAATTCAAATTCAATGCGGCCAATGCACGATACCTTAAAGGAACTGCTGAAAATGAAAGGAATTGGCATAAAGACCCAAATTTTAGATGAGTTCTTAAGAGCAGTAGATGAGATCGCACCCCGGTTTCTTGTGACCGGAAACCTCATGCCACATTGCTGGGAAAAGTTAGGGAGGGACCTAATGTTTGCTGAGGAACAAGGAATTCTGCAGAGAGGTGTAATTCCAATTTGGAAATTAATAAGAAATTGCTTGGGCGATGAAGGGAGCTACACAGCAGAAATAAAAAAAGGGGAAAAACTTCTACAGCAGCTAAAAGAGAAACAGGCGCCACCCAAGGGGGTTGAGGATGAAGAGCAGGATAGGTCAGCTGATGAGTTGGAGAGTTTGGTAGAAAGCATGGAGCAAGTGAAGGTTAACATACAGCCGGCAGGCCCGGGACCTCCGCTACAGCCGACAGCCCCGGGACCCCCTCCGCCTTTTGCGGTACCTGGCACTTTGTTTCATCCAGAGTGCTGGAGGGAGGTAGCCGCTCAAAATCCAGCCCTATGTTTTCCAGTCTTCCAAAACCAACAGGACAATAACTGTTATCATGAGCCACTTGATTTTAAAATCATAAAAAATATAGCGGAAAGTGTGCGCTCATATGGAGTGACTGCCGCTTACGTGATTTCACGGGTAGAGAATCTCCACAGATATTGCATGACCTCTGGTGATTGGCAAAATTTAGCCCGAGCCTGTTTGTCTCCGGGGCAATACCTAGATTGGAAAGCTATGTGTCTAGAGTTGGCCTATGATCAGGCCGCGCAAAACCAGGCCAACAACCAGCCCGCCTGGGATGTGGATATGTTAATGGGGCAAGGACACTTCGCTAATCAACAAATTAATTATCCTGCCCAAGTATACAATCAGATTAATGATATGGGAACCAGGGCATGGAAAAAATTGCCCAACCGAGGGGAAGTCACCGGAAATTTGACCAAAATAATATAAGGACCAATGGAGCCATTTTCTGATTTTGTGGCAAGAATGGTGGAGGCAGCAGGAAAAGTATTTGGTGACCCTGACACTGCCATGCCGCTTGTTAAACAATTGGTATTTGAACAATGTACAAAGGAGTGTAGGCAGGCAATAAACCCTTACAAAAATAAAGGCTTTGAAGTGTGGATGAAGGTCTGTCGGGAATTAGGCGGCCCTCTTACCAATTCTGGCCTAGCGGCTGCAGTCATACAAATGACAAAAGGGCAGATGGGAATGGGGCAGCGAGGGTGCTTAAACAAATGGTAATTATGGGGCCCATGCAGCGGGGGCTTCCTTTGCCCTCAGCAATTCCAAGACACTGGCCCATTATAATTATAGACATAAAAGATTGCTTCTTTTCCATTCCCCTTCACTCTCAAGACACGGTAAGATTTGCTTTCACTGTCCCCTCTATAGTCATAACAGTGTTTCAGACCTTTAATGCTCCTTTCAACCTGATTTCTGACAGCCAATATGTTGTTAATATCCTAAAAAGGCTCGAGGTAGTAGGAAAGATCAATCTCAGGTCAGCCATTGGGTCTCTTCTGCGTACTTTACACATGCTAATTCTCCAGAGAGACCACCCATTCTTTGTTCAGCATATTCAGGCTCACACCGGACTGCCCAGCCTGCTAGCCGAAGGCAATGATTCAGTTGATAAGGCATCCAGAGCTCTGATGTGTTTTCTCTCCTCCCCTCAGGAACTTGCATGCACCTTTCACTCCTGCTTTCATGTTAATTCTAAAATGCTTGCCTCCCGATTTCACATCTCTCAAGCTGATGCTCACGATATTGTAAAAAATTGTCATCAATGTGCCCCACTTCTGCCGCAACAGTCCCTTGGGATTAATCCCAGGGGTCTCCTCCCGTTACAGGTATGGCAGATGGATGTCACTCACATCCCTGAATTTGGCACATTAAAATATGTGCATGTCTCTGTTGATACCGCCTCAGGAATTATTTTTGCCTCCCTACACTCTGGAGAAAAGGCCCGTCATGTCCGTGAACATTGTTTCCAGGCATGGGCAGCCTGGGGAAGCCAAAAGAGTTAAAGACTGACAATGGCCCGGCTTACACTTCAGGCTCCTTTAACTCCTTCTGTTTGATGATGGGCATTCGCCTCACTCACGGTTTGCCATACAATCCACAAGGACAAGGCATTATTGAGCGTGCCCATTGTACACTAAAGGAGTGCCTTCAAAAACAAAAGGGGGGAATAGCCTCTGGCTCTCCTCCAAAGGAAAGACTTGCGATTGCTCTTTTTACTATTAACTTTTTAAATTTAGATAAGCACGGGAAGTCAGCTGTGGACAGGCACACACAAACAGACAACACTTCAAAAGGGCTTGTAATGTGGAAAGACATACTTACAGGAAAATGGTATGGCCCAGACCCAGTCCTAACATGGGTGAGAGGAGCTGTCTGTGTTTTTCCTCAGGATCATCAACCTCTTTGGATCCTGGAAAGGCTCACCCGAGTGGTTCAAGATGTGGAAGTGTGGGATGCTCGTGATGATGGTGCCATGGCCCATGGCGATGACGGAAGAGCTTCATTGGGGGCTGATGACAGTGTTCCCTAAGCCTATCCCAGTCACCCATTCAGCGCAAGTGTTTCCCCACTTTTTTACAACCAATGATAACATGGAGGTCTCTTCTCTTTTTTACCATTAGATGACACATTAGCAGCAGCACAAGAGACCATACACCTGCCCCTAAATGGATTACTGTGCTTCCAACTGATTACTAACATAGCCCAGGACAGTGATTGTGTACAGGAGGCTGGTTTGATGCACCCCCTCCGGGGACCAGCCGGTCCAATGCCACATGAGTCGGGAGCTTGGCACTTTCAAACCCGTGCCTGTATGCTTATGGCCCCCCTTTGTGTTCCTTGTATATAATGGAAGCTATGAAAGAAATGTTACCTGTGGTAACAGGACTTGTTTCTATGCTTTATGCTGGAATGCTACCACCTTTCCTCTAGCGGTGGTATTTCGTGGATATTTATAATCATTTCAAAACAGGCATTACATGCTTGTACAGATAGCACAGTTGGGGTGTGAATGGAGACATTCTGGGCTCTATATTACCTCTGTACCTTTTCAGAATCTGAGCCATGCAGCTAATCTATCACGCAGTCTCTCATATCATTTAACAGGAAACTGGTCCAGTGAATTTGACTCTCTATTGGAAGAACTCCACTCTCTATTGGAAGAACTCCGCTCATCCATCATGCACATCAACTCTACACGAGTAGACCTGTTCACGTCTGAGGGTTTTATCTCTTGGATGTCGAAGGCGGTGTCTCACCTACAGCAGTGGGCTGGAATAGCGGTTTGGGTTGCAGTATAATTCTGCGTGGGTCATTGTTTCTGTGGTGTCTGATGCGCATGCAGAACAATCAGCGCAGAGAAAGAGCGTTCTTCGTGCAGGCTCTTGCCACTATTGAACTGGGCAGTTCACCTCAAGTTTGGCTTGGCATGCTAGAGAAGTAGTCAAAGATGGGTAAGACCCGCTGCATGTATTACCAACCTAAGACAGGGAACAAACCTATGCTGTTTGTTTAACCCCATGATGGGTAAGGAATACCTCTGCAGGGGCAACCTAAGACAGGCAGTCTCTCTGCCATATTATAAAAGAAAGGGGGAGATATGGAGAGCGGGCGTTGGCCAAAATGGCACTTTGGACCCTGGCCAGGTCTTATCGCCTGATTGTGACCTGACTGCCCAGCTCATTCCCCAGCCAACAAGAGAACACCAAACCTGAACCCTCATTAGTATGTCCGCTGACTTCCGTATATTGTGCATACCGTTTACAGACCAATGAGAGACCACCACGGTGCTCGCACCCTAGCAGGAGGCAGGGTTGAGGGAAGAGATTATTAGTAGGGGACACTGGAAGGAGAAAAGAGAGTTGATGTATGAGTTGCCTGAATAAACTGCGTCTGGAAGAACAAGAGTGTGTCCTCTCCTTTTTCCTGCCAGCCGGGAACAGAGAGTGACAAGGAGAGTGACACATGGTGGCTAAGAACCATCTGAAACTCCAATTCCAGGAGAACTCAAGCTCCAGGGGAATCTGAGACTCTCTTCTGACCTCCACAGCATTGCACGACACAGGTGCACCAACCTACATGCAGACAGTACATTCATACACATACAAAAATAAATAAAATTTTCTTAAAAAGGCATGAATGACCAAACAGTGGATATTACTATTTCAAAAAGTGAGGGTCCTTGGACAGGTCTCCTATATTCAGCTTCACCCACCCAGAGCTCAGGGCACATTGCAGAAAAAGAGGCAAAAAGAGTGTAAGAGCCAGGGAGATGATGCAAGTCTTAATGGTTATAGAAACCTACAAGCTTCTGGATACTGAAGTATTGGTGTCAGCCTGTGCAATACCCATGCAGTTCAACCAGACAGAAACCCAGCAGGGAACTGTGGAAATAAGCAGAAGAACCCAATCTCAGCTGAAGAAATACTGTCAGTTGATTATTGTTTGGTGAGGAAGAACTGACTTTCTTAAATAAGGGACTCTGGACAAGAATGGCCAAGGAGATATGAGAGAATGCATGGTTTCCAGAGGGGGGTTTGTGAGAGAATGCCAGTGGACAAAAGGATATAGAGACAATTAAGACTGAAATGTTATGTATAAAATACACAAAATGTAATTTAAAAATTTTCCCTAAAAAAGAAAGAAGTCCCAACCCAACCCGAAGCATTTTCCTTTTGGCAATTGATGTCTTCTTGGAAGGGGAATGACAATGTACTACAAGGATGAGACTCTTGGTGGGCTCGGGATGGATCTACAGTGAAGGACATTTGGATATGCAAACTGTATAGGCCATATTTGAAATATAAAAGAGTGCATTAAATTGGGTGGCATACAATTGAGTGATGTGTGGATTAGAGGTAGATCTAAACACCATCAAACTCTATTGTTTTCAAGTCACAACAATTCTATAAAAAATAGAATAAAAAAGAGCCCATAATAGATAATAGATAGGCCAATGATAAAAATGAAAAGATCCAGACAAAGCATTGCCTCTGGTGGGAATGGGGGAATAATTGGATCAGTAGAGTACCTGCAATGCAAGCATTAGGACCTGAGTTTGGATCCCCCAAAGCCAAATAAAAAGCAAAGCATAGGTATTGTAATAGCAGTGTTGCAGGCACTGAGTCAGGTGGGTTCCTGAAGATGATTGGATACTCTAGTTGAATTGACAAGGCCTAGCTCCTATGAAAGAGCCTGTCTCAAAAGTTAAGATAGAAAGTAATTGAAGAAGATCATTGACATCCATCTCTGGCTGTGCTCACATGAAAGGGCACATACATACACCACACACATTCATGCACACATATGCACACACACACACACACACACACACACACACAGAGGAATGGGAGTGGAAGAAAAAATGACTAATTTTCTTCTGAATCAGTACTTTGAGTATAAATTGATTAAATTCTCCTCTCAAAAAGCATTAGAGAAGCTAAGTATGGCTCAGCAGTCGAGTGTGTACTGCTACTGCAGAGGACCCGAATTCAATTCTCAGCATCCTCATTGGGTGACCTACAATAGTCTGTAGCTCCAGCTCAGGAAGTTCTGATGACTCTACCTTCTTTGCCCACTTGCACTTATATGCACATATCTACACACAGACAAACATTCACATAATTTTAAAATACAAATTTAAAAATAATAAAAATTAAAAAGCATTAAATGGATAATTTAAAACATTTTTAAGAATCAAAACCAAGACCAAAACATAGACTTCCTCCATGAGGTATGCTACACAAATGCAAACCAAAGAGAGCAGATGAAGCTATAGTTATGACACACAAAATAATGTTTGGATCAAAACTGCACATAAACTTGAACAAGGTCACTGTATAGTGTCAAATTGATTGATTTATTCTGTAAAAATAATTATATATATATATATATATATATATATATATATATCCCAGAACACAACTATATACACAAAGTCAAAATTAAAGATCTGAAGTCATGCATGGATTGATTTCAATGGAATAATAGAAGATTTTAACAATCCATCATTCAGTGAGGCAGAAATACTGAACTGGAATTATACATTAGAAAAAATGTGTGCAAATGACATATACTGAGAAATTCATTCAATGCACATTTTTCTCAGGTGTCCATGGAGCATTCTTTTGGACTGATCATGGTAGGCCACAGAAATAAATTTAACAAATTTAAGAAATATAAAATAATATAAATTATCTTCTATGTTTGATTACATAAAACTTAAAATCAATGATAAGAGAAATGGAAAATTGACACTACACCAAGCCACTTGTATCAAAGGCACTAAAAGGGGAAATTAAAGATGTTATGACAGCAGCTGGTCCCATCACCTCTTCTTGAATGCAGACCTTTTGCAATTGCTTTAGAGCACCTGATTTGACTTCCATGGTGAGCTGCCTGTATTAGTCACTTTCTGTTGCTGTGATAAAACCAACATGAGCAAGGGAACTTATAAAAGGAAGAGTTTATTTGAGCTTACAATTGACAGTTCCAGGGAATTAGAGTTCATTGTGGCAGAAGGCATGGCGGCCAGGGCTGGAGCAGCAAGCCAAGGGTCACATCTTGCAATGAGCATAGGAAGCAGAGAGAGAGACTGGAGACCGCAAGGCTTGCTAAACTCACTAAGCCTTCCCCCAATGATGTACTTCCTCCAGCACAGTCACACCTTCTAAGACCTCCAAGAACAGTGCCACCAACTGGAGACAAAATGTCTGAATACTTAAAGCCTATGGGTGATACTCATTCAAACCACCACACTGCCCAAATCACACACACACACACACACACACACACACACACACACACTCACCTGCTTTGGGACCATCTGCAGCCTCTCCCAGACCTCTAGAACCAGGCTTCACTGATGGTTAGTAGGGGCCTGGACTTCCTTGTCCTATAACTTCTCCTTACTTGCAGACACTTTGAGACTGCCTGCGAGCACCTGACTCAACTTCCTGGTTGAAGCTGCCCAGATTGTGCTGCATCTGTCCAAGGGCCAGGCTTCCCCATTGACTAGCAGGAATGAGCCCATCAATTTCCCACCTCCACTTTTGGGTCCTTGATTCTATCTATCTGAGGCTACTGAAGTGCTCGTAATTAGCCAATGCTGCTTCGATCTCTTGGAGAGTTTCCAGGTAGCCCGACTGGATTCATTTGATCCCTCCAATATAAATCAAAAGAGGGAACATGAAGCCTAGACCCAACCAGATTTTCATACCCAATAAAAAGCAACCAAGGTACATGAATAATACAAACAGAATCAGAATTCAATTCAACAAAGGAAGCCTTGGGTTTCATACCAGAATCAAAAACAAAACAAAACAAAATCCATATACCAAAACAATAAGAAAAAAATAATAAGAAAAACCAAAATAATATGTTCCCACAAAACACCACCAATCCAATAGAAGAGTTCTATAATGAGAATTATTGAGAGGTAATGTGAGATACTGAATTTAAAAGAACAGTCATGGGGCAGGAGAGATGGCCTAGCAGTTAAGAGCACCGACTGCTCTTACAGAGGACCCGGGTTTGATCCCCAGCACCCACATGGCGGCCGAGAACCATCTGAAACTCCAATTCCAGGAGAACTCCAGTTCCAGGGGAATCTGACACCCTCTTCTGACCTCTGCGGCATTGCACGACACGGGTGCACACACTTGCATGCAGACAGTACATTCATACACATACAGAAATTAAAAAAAAAGAACAATCATAAACATGATCAAAGAGTTCAACATGTTTAAAGAACACAGGAACAAACAACTCAAAGAATAAATGAGGAAAGGGATAAAATTCTGACTGAATTCACAAAAGAAATAAAAATATTGAAGAAAACTCAGGCTGAAATGAAAGAGGAAGTGAAAAACTCAATAAGGCAATTTGAAATGTCAGGAGAAAGCCTTACCAGGAAAGAGAATGTTAACATTAGATGATAAAGTTGAAAAATTGGACCACAAAATCAAAGAATAGGAAAAATTTTAAAAAGGAGATTAGCCTAAGCATTAAACATGGCACATCGTGTAAAGACCAAATTTATGCCTCATACACATAGAGGAAGTGTAGTAGCCAGTATGCTGAGAATTATGCATGGACAGAGCTTGTCATTAACATAACTTGCCCTAGGCAGGTGAGACCATACACAAGCAGTGTTGCAGACCTAGGACAATCACAACCCCAACCCTGCTCCCAATGAACGAGTCTGGGACAGCTAGCCCTCTGCGTTCACCCAATTCCCAAGGTCTGTGTCTTGATTCTGCACCTCTCACTCCCTTTTCTTCATGGTCAGACCCCAAAATTCCCCAGCAGGCCTGGGGGATTCTCTACATCTGGCGCCCAAAGTGGTTTTTTTGACTCCCCCTCCACCTGTGTTGTTGAGGCACCCCCCTTCCTTGATTGGCGAGTAGGCCCCCTTTTGTGTTCTTTGCTTTTCAGCTGGCGTTAAGGTGAGCACCTGGCCCCCACCCCCCCAACCCACCTCTCCTTCTCTCTAGCTTTCTGTGTGTTTGCCCTTGGCTAGGCAAGTACATTTCTGCACCACTGCTTTGTTGGTTCTTCCGTCTAACACTTAACCTCCCTTACCATTTCCTGTCCTCATGGGGAACATCCCTCCCCATGTTTGGGAGCCACAGACAGCTACTCTTAAGGCTCTCCTCCAGACACGTGGCCTTAAAGTGAAATCTTGGGATTCATTTGGGAGAAGGCCATTTCCATTGCCCCTTCTCCCCATAATTGCACGCCTTAAGGTCTCCTCTGTGGAGGATGTTCTACATGAGCATAACTCAACCTGCCATAAGAACATGGAGGAGAAGTTGGCCCTGCTCTGTGTCCCTGATTTTCACCAGGAAGAGGAAAGTTCCCGCCATTCCCACCCCCCCAAACTCCCTTCAGCTGCCCCTGCTAGGGATACTCATTCACCCCCCCATCAATATACCCTTGGAGGGGGGCCCAGGAAGCTCTCTCCCACTGGAGGGACTAGAGACATATCATCCGGCTGGCTGTGTCTTTTGGGTAAGAAAGAGCTAAATTCTTTTTTCATTTTCTTTTTCTTTTTACTTTCATTTTGGTTTTGTTGCTGGTCTGGGGTGCTCAGTTAGGAGAAACTGGACGCAGTATTGCTCATTGAGGGAGGAGATGGGGGATGCCCTAACTCTCCACTGGTAAAGTGTGAACATGGGGTTCACCTCAGTGATTTGGAATCTGGGGAAGGGCTCTGGATTTTTGGTGCCAGGACTGACAGGGCATTGGCTCTGTGCACGCAGCGTTTCCTCTCTTTGTCTGACTATGTCTTGCATTTATAGTAACTGTTCTTCCATGTGTCTAAGTGTGTGTCTAACTAAGTTTTTATGTGTGTGTGTAATTTGGTCATTATAATTGTCTCATGTTGGTTTTGTCAAACAAAATGGCCACTTCAAGTTTCAGTCCTTTATGTGCACAGAATTATTCATTTTGTCATGCCAGACTAGATACGCATGTGCAAACTTTAAAATTTGATATTTTAAAAAATGCATTTAAAGGCCTAAAATTTGGTTTGTGTCTGCTTTCAAAAGGGATTGTGTGAGGTAACTTGCTTGTTTTGGAATTATCTACCTTTTTTGAGACTTCTGCAGTCAAGATTCTCAAGGTGGATGTATCCCTGCTTTAACATATTAACTAGCAAAAAAAAAATATTAACTAGCCTTCTGGACTGGGAATGAATACTTGGACTGGGTGTGGTGGCACATACCTTTAATCCCAGTCTTTGAGAGGCTGAGGCAGGCATTTTTTTTTTTTTTTTTTTTTTGAGCTCAAGGTCAACCCAGCTGCTATGCCTATTGCAAAGGACCAATGATAATCTGCCTCTTACTAGCTAGTAAAATTTGCATCAGCAGTTACTCAGGAACCCTGGTCTGGCTTGGGAGGAGGTATTTAGAGCTTAGGGAATTCCTGAGCTCTCTGGAGTGCTGCCCATATGGCAACCTTTCAGTCTCTGCTAGAGACCCATTTTCAGGTCTGGCACCTGGATCAGTTGGGGTGCTACATGGCTTCCAGGGTTGGGAGAGCGCAGCCTGGGATAGCTAATGGGCTTTATTGTGTTTCCTATCTGTCTACTCCTCCCCCTTCCTCCTCATGGGGAACAAACATACCTCCCTGGGTTTGAACTGGTGTCCTGCTGCTCTAGCCACTCCTGGAAGTTACCCAGCCAGGTGTGGTGGGCCACACCTTTAATCCTAGCACAGCCAAGGTTTCTAGGTGTAAAGATCATTACTGTAGAACTTCTGAGTCAGAAACAAATAACTGACCCAATTTAATCCTAAATTAAAAATAGGAAAATTTACCTCACAGCTAGACGACCTCAGTACTGTATAAATGGTGGAGATTAAAGTGTTGTTATGTTGACTGTTATAAGCTTAAGAGTCATATTTTACTCTGATTTAAGTTTTCATCTTTTAGAGTTTTCATCAAGGTGCTGAAGTTTTAGGTTTGAAACTAGTTAAACATATTTATTTTATGGAGCTGTTTAAATGAATAGGCTTGCATCTAATGCTAATGATTTACTTGATATCAAGTTGATTCACAAGTAAACTGTCATGTGAGCTAAAACTGTTAAACATTCCCTTTTTATTATTCTTAGAAGATTCACTGGTTTCTTTTCATAAGCAAAAAGTACCTCTTCTTAAAAGTGCATTTTGCAGAAGTTTCATTCCCTTTCCACTGAGTTTGAGTTAGGAGCTGTTACCTTGTAGCAGATCAGTATTATCATCTAATCTAGCTGGTTCAACAGGAGAACAGAAGCTGACCATGGGGCTCTCCATGTGGATGCTGGTGACACTGACTGATAGAGAAGGTATTTTCTGTGGCATTGAGGTGGCAACCTCAGAGACATGTAAAGACTGAATTGAGTTTTAAGCTAATGTGAAATCTTGGCAGAGGTTTTAACAAATAAATACCTTAAAGTATTTGAAATATTCTTCCATATTCCAAAATGTAAAAAGTAACATGACAGATTTTATATGTCTGACATTGTGTCTGGGAAGGAAGGGCAGACTTTAGGCCCTTTGCAGTCTGCTGTTGGGGGCCTGACAGGGCTAATTGAATCCTCATAGACATAGTCTTTGGCCCAGAAGGAAAGTTTTAAAAGTTGTTGTATGAAGCTGCTTGTCATTGATCATTTGCATCCCTACCATAAAGCAAGTGGCATGGTTGCCTGGGTGGATATAGAGGGTGTTTAGTCCTGAGATGTTTGAAACAAGGAGCTCAATTTTTATTGAGCATTTCTGTGATTTTTCAAACTATTGTATTTGAGAGAACTGTCCCATCTCATTACATGGGAAATAAATGTTAATTACTTAGTAAATTTGCACAATTAAGGGATAATCTGTTTATGAATGTTATGTCTCATGGTATCAAAAAGGGATATAAAAAGTGAAAAAAATGTTAAAAAGATATTTTTAGTAAGGATTTATGTGAAGATGATTAAAAAAGTCTATGCAAGTGATAAAAATCCGAGTAGGTTTGTTGTGACAGGTAAAAAGGACACTATATAAATAAGCTTAAATTTGTAAGGTTCAGTCAACTAGTTTAAAAATCAAAATTTATATCTAGTCAAGGTTTGTTTAAGAGTGTTCAGTTTTTGTCCAAGCTTTATATGCATATCACATGGCACTTCAAGGTTTAGTGAAATGATAAGATACCTGTATTAAGTTAAATTGGTATAAACACTCAAGCTAGTTTACTAGTGGCCTGAATAGGATTGTGAATATACAGAGTTGTTAATTTTTGGTCCTCTCCTGGCTTGAACCTGATTCCCTGTTACAGGTTTGGATTAAATGGACACATGCAAAAATGGTGAGTTACCTATGGCTACTGAAAAATGTACTTTATGTTTCTTGCAAGAGTTGCTTTTGATATTTCCTTTGACCTAACCAGATAATTTGGTTCAAAAAGCTAGATTCTATCTTCCTGAATAAGCTCCATATAGTCCAAAAGAAGACAGTTTAGATGGACTTGGTAATCCTTATCTATTTCCTTTTTTCTGGTATGTGTTACAATTCTTGTCTTTCAGGGAAAACTATAAATCAGGATAAAGGGTCTGAAAAAGAAAAAAAAGATTATTCCTGTTTGTAGTAATTGTAGTGAACAGTTTTACATTTAAAATAAGCCTGGAATTGTTTAAGTCAATCTTGTGGGTTATGCCTGCTTAACATATGGTGTTAAATCCCTCCTCCTGTCAGTATTATACAAGGCTGCTTGAACTTTTGTCCAAGCCTTATCTAGAATAGTATACAGTAATTAAAGGTGTTAGGCTGGTGTAACTTAGCCTTTCTGGATGGATAACGACCATACTTACATGCCCATACCAATTCGGATGAGGGACCTAAGGAATAACTTTGTTCCTTGCCCTCTGAGGTCAACCACTCCCAGGGGATTATGTCTGGGGGTATCTCCTGGAATGTCCTGCAATTGTGAGTTACCAGTCCTCCTGAGCAGGGAGGTCTTGGAGATCCACTAGCGATTGTCCAGTCTGTAAAGAGGAAAGTCTTTTCATGCTTCAAAAAGGGAAGCCTGGTCTACCAAGACCTGACTTTGTCTTCGTGTGGATGGGACTGGTAAATGAAAAGCTGAGAGGAGCCAGAGGCTTCTTCCTGAAAAATCTGAGTGGCCCCTGAGGACCAGATTCTCAACTGACCTTGAGAAAACAAAAGTTGGTTAATCTGGGCTAATTGTATGGAGAAATGTAAAAGAGGAATGTAAAACCAAAGGTTAAGTAATCATTATATATCCTTTAAAGTCTGAAAGATTGTGCCTTCAAACACTAGATTTTAAGTCATTTAAAGTCATATTAGAACTGTTATTACCAAATAATAAAGTTTCTTCTTTCTTTTTAAACAGTTACCTAAGGGAAAACACACACCTTTACTATCGAAAATTCCAGGAAAGCAGATGCTGAGTCCAGATATTATGGACAAATGAACAAAATGAGAAGCCCAATAACGGATGCTCCAGAACCCCTGTTTCCATCTTATCTTCTAGTCTTGATATTCCCTTTTCTGCTTCATCCATGCTATTACTGAGGCTTTCTCCTGTCCTTTCCTGTTGACTAAATGAGTATTCAATTTCCTTTTTCATTTTAACCTGAGATTCCTTTAGTATTTCCACTTCCTTCCGGAGTTTGACCTTCTCTCCTTCTAGGTCTTTGATTTGATTTTTGGTTTCCTTTTTCATTTCAGCCTGAGATTTTTTTTTTTCAGCATTCCCATTTCCTTCTGGAGTTGGTCATTCTCTCTCTTTAGTTATATGATTTGTTCTTTATATTCCTTGAGTTCTTTGAGTATGTCTGTGATTGTTCTTTTAAGATCTTTTTTCTGGTTTACCTCCAGGAAGATCTCATTTTTGGAATCTTCTATAGGACTGATAGAGTTTTGAGGGGATTTATTATTTGCTTTCCTCATGTTGTTGATTTTGTGTTGTTCTTTTGGCATGTGGATTTGATTCCATTTGCTGTTTGTAATCTGATGTGAAATTCAGTGTTACTTGATTATGTTGCAGGCCTGTCCCTCTAAGTTGGCTGTGAAGTGTCATGGGGGAGGAAGTACTGATCTGGCCCACTCACTGACAACCTGGATGTGGCCTTGGTATCTCTGAAGATCTGGGTCCCCTGTGATGTGGATTGGCTCTTACCTAACCTGTGGAGGAGGCTTCAGGGCCACTGGATGCAGCCTCAGTGTCCCCAGAAGATACCAGAAAATGGAAGGACCTCACATGCTCATCAACTGGAAGAATTAATATAGTAAAAACAATCATCCTGCCAAAAATAATATACAGATTCAATGCAAACCCAATTAAAATCCCACCTTCTTCACAGACCTAGCAAAAAACATTCTAAAGTTCATACAGAAAAACAAAAGACCCTGGATAGCCAAAGCAACCCTGAACAAAAAGAGCAAAGCAGGTAGGATTACTATACCATACTTCAAACTAGATTACAGGGCTATAGTGATTAAAAACGGCCTGGTATTGGCACAAAAACAGACCCATAAATCAATGGAACAAAATTGAAGATCAAAACTTAAGCACGTCTAATTTAAGCTACCTCATATTTGACTGACAACTTGTGTGTGCAGCCTTCTGAGATATTCTTCCTCTCTGGACCAGGGCTCACAGCTCCTGGGACTGCAAGCCTCCGGATCATTCTGGCCAGCTGCTTAATAAGCCCGGTCTTAGCCCTGGTCGAGAGGGGGAGGAGATAGGAATTGAAACCCAGTGAAAGAAAGAGAGAGAGAGAGAAAGAATAAGGAAGGGAAGGACTCAAAGATGAGACCAGGAGGAATTCCATGAGGGAATAACTTGGTTTATTGCTGTAATTCAGGGTATTTATACAGGAACTTGTGGGGCTTGGGGAATACAGGATTTTGCACCATATACTCCAGATCACTACAGGAATGTGACAATGCTTTGCCCAAAGCAGCCAAGACAGTTGGTGCCAGGCAGATTTGAAAGACAAGCAGGAGATCAGCAGGCCTCCAGTCAGAGGGCTGGGGGTTGCAGCGGACTTCCCAAGTGCTTCTGCCAAACGGAATCCCTACATCTCCCCCTTTTCCTTTTATTAAAAAGGCTCTGTTGTCACGTATTGTTAATATTTTTTTCTTCTGGGGATAATCTGGAGAGCGTGACACAATGTGGCTTCTATGGGGGGTGGGGGCAACAGAACTCCTGGGTATGTGTATAGTAAATTAGAGGTGTGACATATGCTCCATACATCAGAAGGGAGCACTTGGGGTATGGGGCTTTGTCCAAGGCAAACAGGAACACCACATATCCTGGCTCCAAGGGGGTATTTTCTGTAATTTTCCTGATGGCATATGAATAGTAAAAGCATAGGCACTTAAGTAAACAATTTTTTATACTAGGTTGTGCTGTTGGCATGGCACAGGTGGTTAGAAATACCATTATCCTTCATGTTACTGTGGGTATTTATAGAAAATACCTCGTTTATCATTTTAGTAAATAAACAGATGAAGGCTAATTAAAGTCCATTATTTTTTTAATTTTTATTTTTATTTATTTATTTTTGAGACAGGGTCTCCCTGTAGCTCTGGCTGTCCTGGAACTCGTTATGTAGACCAGGCTGTCCTTAAACTCACAGAGATCCACCTGCCTCTGCCTCCTAAGTGATAGGATTAAAGGCATGTGCCACCACACCTGGCAAAGTCCTTTTAAGAATAAAATATTTTAGTCCTTTAATATTAAGTTTGAAAAAAGAATAATGTTCCAATTTAGTACTTGGGTTTTTTTTTCCCCAAGGCTTTTTAATATTTTTGTAGCCCTGATAGATTTATCAGGTCTGATATTTTGCTGTGTTAAAAGACAGCTGTGATATTTTTTTTACTGATACAGTTGGCTGTTGGGAGAAGCTCCAGCCAGTACAGTACCTGGCTTTGATACATTTTTTAATAGATAGTTTTGAGAAATAAAACATTCCTCAAAGAGATTTATTGTCTCTTAGTGCAAGGAAGAAGAAGTTAAGCTGTATTTTGGAGGGCATTATATTAATTTTTACTTTTTATTTAGGAGAATTTACCTTTTATTGAAAACAATAGTACTGCGTACCCATATAGGAACCATTGTTTTGAGGTCCATTGTTGATAAAGAGGTGAAATCCAGTCTTTTAAAGCTAAGCAATCTTATAGATAAAAAGGGGATGTGGGGCTGGAGAGATGGCCTAGCGGTTAAGAGTGCCGACTGCTCTTACAGAGGACCCGGGTTCGATCCCCAGCACCCACATGGCGGCCGAGAGCCGTCTGAAACTCCAATTCCAGGAGAACTCCAGCTCCAGGGGAATCCGAGACCCTCTTCTGACCTCCGCGGCGTTGCACGACACGGGTGCACAGACTTGCATGCAGGCAGTACATTCACACACATACAGAACTAAATAAAATTAATAAAAAAAAAAAGGGGATGTGACAGATAACATCACAGAAAGACACTGGGAACACTGAACACTGGTATATATATGTTAAGGCTGTCACCTGGAAATCTAGTATGAATTAGGATTAAAAGTAATAAAAACTTGTATTTTCAATAAATTTAAGTGTGACCAATCTTTTATTATTATTATTTTTTATGTGTATGAGTGTAGTCTCTGCATATAGGTTGATGCATCCTTGTCGTGCAATGTCGTGGAGGTCAGAAGAGGGTGTCGGATTCCCTTGGAACTGGAGTTAAAGACGGTTCTTAGCCACCATGTGGGTGCTGGGAATCGAAACTGGGTCCTCTGCAAGAGCAGTGGGCACTCGTAACCCCTGAGCCAGAGCTCATGGATTTTATCATACATAGTAAGTCCTGTCTTGCATCTTTTTCTCAGACTCTTATAACATATTGGTGCACAAGTTTACTGTTTTGGTCACTTCTTTGAATAGGTTTTTCTCTCTCTTTTTTGTTCCCTTTAATTTTATTATATTATTCCAAAATATGCATATATACAATCCACACATAATCAAAATTACAAATTCTGAAAATAAACTATAGGTTAATTCCAGAACACATTTAGAAAGTCACATTTTTACAGTAATTTTGAATCTAGTTAAAAAAAGAAATAAATTTGCATTCTTTTTTTTAGAATATGAATACATATCTTCCATCCATATATGGTAATTACAATATGTGAATACAAATGGTAGGACAATTCTAGAGCCCATTAAGAGATTCACGTTATAATAGCACAGTTGCTTTTGGATACAATGAAATATAATAATAAAGTTGCTCAGTTTGCCTGACAACTGAGGATTTTTTGTTAGCATTCACAAATGAGGGAAACCATTTACCTTGTGTTTTTTTTTTTGTTTGTTTGTTTGTTTGTTTTTTCTTTCTTGGACTGTGTTACTTCACTTAGCATAATGGCTTTGAGTTCCATCCATTTACCAGCAAAGTTCATGATGTCATATTTCTTTACCACTGCATAGAATTCTATTGTGTAGATGTACCACATTTTTCTTATCCAGTCATCAGTTGACAGGCATTTGGGTTGGTTCCAACTCTTGGCTATTCTGAAGAGATCTGCAATAAACATAGCTGTGCATGTATCTTTGTGGTAGGATGCATCTTGTCAATATATACCCAGGAGTGGTATGGCTGGGTCAGGTGGTAGGCTCATTTGAGTTTTTAAGGGTTTTCCACACTGCTTTCCACAGTGGTTGTATTAGTTTACATTCCCACCAACAGTGGATGAGTGTTCCCCTTTCCCTACAAGCTCTCCAGCATTTGGTATCTTTTGTTTTCTTTAACTTGGCCAGTCTTATTGGAGTGAGATGATACCTTAGTCTGGTTTTAATTTGCATTTCCTTAATTATTAATGATGTTGAACACTTTTAAAGATGTTTCTCAGCCATCTTTACTTCCTTACTGGTAAAGTCCCTGTTCATCTCTTTGCTCCATCTTTTGAGCTTTTTTTTTTTTCTTACTCCTTTGTTTTTTAAGTAGATTATATATTCTGCATATTAATGTTTTGTCAGATGTATCAATGGTGAAGGTTTCCTCCCATTCTGTGGGTTTTCTCTTCATTTCCTTGATTGTTTCTTTAGCTGTACAAAAGCTTTTGAGTTTGATGAGGTCCCTCTTGTCAGCTGTTATTCTTATTTCCTGTGCAGCTGCTGTTTGATTTATAAAGTCTTTTCCTACCTCTATATCTTGTAGGTTGCCAAGTTTTTCTTCTATCACCTTCAGGATTTCAGGTTGAGATCTTTGATTCATTGAGAGTTTATTTTTGTACAGTAGAGTATTTTTAACTGAGTTTTTAATAGCCAATAGTTGTTAAAGATCATTTTATTAGTGTTAAAGCATTTGTCAGACTGGGCTGGCCTGAAAATCTCCAAAGGCAGTTAAAGACAAACACGATTTATGATGACTTGTTATTTCAGCTCAGTGGTTGATTACAAGCCATGTGGTCTGGAATCCTGTGAATTTTAAAAGGTGAAAACACATGTAAAAGACTCCAGAATTCCCTAACACTTTTCAATTAATTGTGAACATTTGTATTTAAGGATGTTTTGGGGTACCCATGTATTAGATTTAGAAAGTTAATATCGTAATAAACATGCTTTAGATAGAATTTAATTTAATAGATTTTTGAATGGCCATATTATAAAATTTTTATTTTGAGATAAAACTTGATGTGCAAGGAACAGTACAATTAAAACTCAATTTTGAATAAGCACCATAAGTAAAAGCACAATAAGGTTTGAAGGTACATGATCTCTGTGTATTTCAGGAGATCTGTGTGAGAAAGAACATATTTAATTAAATCCTTAGAGCAAAAAGGAGTTAACATGGCAGCAACCAACTCAAAGCATTCTGGGGTTTGTAGTCTCCTGGTGCCTGAAGGCACCTGCTTGATGGTCCTGCATTATTTTGATTTTTTTACTCTCCCAGTCCTAAGTTTGCCTTTTTAAACCGTTAGCCATATATTTTTAGTTGTTGCACTGCAGGGCAGGTAGTCCTGTTCGTTGTAATTATATTATCCCCCACCTGCCTGGGGCAGGCTGTAGGCCAAGCATTTCTCTTTCCTGACTGGCCTCACCATGCAGCTTTTTGAACTTCCAGGTGCCTTGCTCCAGAATCGGTGGTTGATAGCTCCATCCCACAGACATGGGCAAATGCTATCCCAGTTTTGTTGTTGTTGTTGTTGTTGTTTCTGAGCTAGATTTAGCAGGCTGGTGGTGCAATTTCTGGGTGTGGTCTCCATTCCCTTGGTCTCAAAGTCCAGCTGGTGCATGTGTGTGTGCTCAGGTTTGTTTAGGATGGAAAGGGAGAGAAATGGTAGTAAATAGAAAAAGCTTATAGCCAGAAATTTTTTGCAGCCTCCTGACTCAGCAGGTGGGAACCGAATTAGGTTAATGATTCCCTCATGCCTGTGGGAATCGAAGTTAAAGGTTAGAAAAAAATAAATAAATAAACACAAGATTGACCACTATCCTCCACGGGAAACTTGTGCAGATGGGCTGAAACTGGTCACTTCCCTGACCCCTTTTCCTGCCAGGGGTGACTCAACTTCGCTGCTCTGAATCCTCTGAAAATTGTCTCACTTGGGAGATACAGTGGGGCTGAAAGCCTGAGCCTAAAATGTACCTCAGTTGATGAGTAAATAAAGAAAATGTGATACATTTACAAAATGAAGTTCTATGCAGGGGTAAAGAAAGGTGACATCATGAATTTTGCAGGTAAATGGATGGAACTAGAAGCCACTATGCTAAGTGAATTAACACAATCCCAGGAAACAACAACAGCAATAAAACCCAAAAACGATCAATGGTATGCCTCATTTGTAGATGCTAGCTCCAAATCCGTAGTTGTAAGGCCAACTGAGCAATGTTAATGTTATATTTCTTTTAATCTGAAAACAACTGTACTGTTAAAATGTGAATCCATTAACAGGTTCTAGAATTAACCTACCACTTATTTTCAGACGTTCTAATTTTGGTATATGGATGCAGGGTATGAATGCATATTTTAGAGTAATATAAAATTAAAGTGGAAAATGTGAATTCCTAAATATTTTTTGGAATTAACTTATAGTTTATTTTCAGACCTCGTAATTTCGATGTATGTGTAAAATATAAATATATGCATATTGTGGAGCAATACAAATTGGGGGAACAACAACAACAAAAGAACTGGGTGAAAGAACTGACTCAAACAATAAACTTCTGCCCCAAACAGTAAACCTCTGCATAGAAAAATTTAAAAAGACTGAGAAAAGGATGCAAGACATATATGGGAAAATGCATGATCTAGGGTGGGGTGGGGGCATGGAAGGAGGTGTGAGTCTAAATTAGATTGAGAAATGTATGAAATGCACAAAACTTCAATAAAAATATTAAAAAGAACTCCAATTAGCATCAAACATATTAATTATAGAATAATAATTTTAATGCTCTGATTAATGATGGATTAAGACTAATCCTTGCAATGAAAAAGGCATGGATATAAACACTAGTAAAAATAAAAGTGGATGATTATTTCATCCATGTGCAAAACTGTCAGAAAATTATACATTTCTTATTGGTTTTATTTCTTAGAATGTTTATGTCGGTCTTGTTGTTAAAAGTGTTGTAAGGACAATATTTGAATTATTTTATGATGTTAATGAAAATTTTTCTTAGATTAAAGTCAATACCAGTTTTTCTGTAATTTTTTCAGAGCAACAAATTACATTTTACTCCTGTGATATATATTTCTAAAAAATTAGAACCAAATGCTTTCATTTCCTAAGAGCTGTTTCCTATATTGGATCCTAATACACAACAAAAAGCAATCTGAGCGGGGCTGGAGAGATGGCCTAGCGGTTAAGAGTGCCGACCGCTCTTACAGAGGAACCGGGTTCGATCCCCAGCACCCACATGGCGGCTGAGAACCGTCCGAAACTCCAATTCCAGGAGAACTCCAGTTCCAGGGGAATCCGAGACCCTCTTCTGACCTCCGCGGCATTGCACGACACGGGTGCACAGACTTGCATGCAGACAGTACATTCGTACACATACAGAAATAAATAAAAAATTAAAAAAAAAAAAAAATCTGAGCAAAGTACCTGCTGCTAGATTGTTCATCCTCCCTCACCACCCTCCTCCAATAGTTAATATTAAAAATATAATTCACATTATACACAGCAATATTGTACTGTGAAATCAAAAAAGTGAAAATGATTCTTTTAAAGTTATCAAGATGGAAATGACAAATGTTTGTGATTGATAGAATTCTTTTCCTGATTTAGACACTATGCAGATCATACACCTGAGATCATATATGGCATCCTTTAATGTATATGTGATTTGGAGCATTTACATATTAGTTGTAAATAATCTTAAAAATAAAATAAGCACTGTTTACCTAAGCTATTCTCATTCTTTAAAGGACTAATGTGTGCCAGGGAGAAATGCAGTTAAGGAATGTCATCCTTTCCCAGATGGACAAATAGAGCACTGCGGTCATAACTGGTAAATTATGCCTCCTCTATTGTACTTATTTTCTATTAATATAGAGTAATTTGGAAAAGGAATGTTTCCAAACCTGCTCACTTTTCTGGCACTCCCAATTTGCCCTCTTATCTTGTTTACCAGTGGTGATTAGGACTTTAACAGCTTATAATTAGAGAGATCTCTGAAAACAGGCAAGACTTTCTGAAAGAAAATCCTGAGTTGAAGGGCATAGTTGACTTTTGTCCTTATTTCAATCATGATAACTTTTACACATTGATACCTGTATTCTTTCACTTTGGCATAGGGGGATGGTGTTGTAAAATGTAGGAATTACATTTTCGTGATGCTTTAAAGAGAACAGAAAACTAAAGGTAATTATGACTTGATCCAGGCCACCAGTCATGGCAATATAGAAACATCAATGAGGATTATGGCTGGGTAGAAGGTTTATTTTTCTCAATGGTCTGTCATTTAATCAGCCTCTTATTTCACAAAGTGTGTTCCAAGATCCTGTAGGCACTTAGGATCTGGGACTTAATATAGCAGTGGTGATGCCCCAAGAGAGATGAATATCTTTTAGAGTAGATACTTAAATTGGGAAGCCATTCACTCCATAACGAGGATGGGAGGCTTGAGAGAAGTCATTGTTGCTGTTTCCTTAATTCTCAGCCATTTTGGGATTTAAGAGGGGTCTCCCCAGCAGGTGTTAGATTATTAGGAAAATTAACCAGATGGCTCTGGCAAACTGCAACTCCCTGTTCCACTGCTGCCAGGAATTCCCACCCTCCAGCTCAACTTCACATATGCTGTGTAAAAGCACCTGTCATTTCAAGGAAATGCAATTGGTGTCATTATCCAAGCATGTCTAAGAAGAAACAGAGTCACCCCCATTCTGAGAGCATCAAGAAAAACCCTTTATCTTTGTGTCACTCATAACCTGCCTCTGTGGATTCCACTGGATGTCACTGGCTCAAAGGAGGAAAGTGTGTTTTCCAGAGGCTGCTTGCAGTGTTCAGCATACTGTAAAATGGAACTGATAACCTGTGTCATCACAGGAGCAAAAGCAGCCAAGCCTCACATTTCTTCACAAGGAAATAGAGAACAGTATTTCTGAGAATGGTGTTTCATGCTTTTGAAATCCAGTCAATTTTGGTAAGATACAGTTTGTCTCTTAATTGTATGTTCATCTGATTTATCAGCCAGTTAGTCTTAAGAGACAGCTCACCAACTTTGACAGAGGATCTCACACAGTTGCTTAATTAAGGCAATTAACATAATGAATGCATGAGATATGAACTGGAAACACTAAATATTCCCCAACTAAAGATAACTTGGCTGGCTGCATGTGTCAGTTATCTTTCTATATACAGGGACACTTACTACACATTATTTGAAATATCTTACAATGAGAAAAAATAAACCCACATCTTTCAACAATGCTGTCTGGAACATTTACCATGAGCTGATCACTATGAAAAACATTAGACTACAAAAGAAAGCAGAGAGGCTGGAGAGAAGGCTTAGTGGTTAAGAGAATTGACTGCTCTTGCAGAGGACCCGGGTTTGATTCCCAGCACCCACATGGCAACTAAGAACCATCTTGGGCTGGATGTGGTGCACGCTTTTAATCCCAGTACTCAGGAGGCAGAGGCAGGTGGATCTCTGTGACCTCAAGGCCAGCCTGGTCTACATAGCTCCAGGTGAGCTCAGACTAAAGGGAGACCCTGTCTCAAAAAAAAAAAAAAAACAAATAAACAAAAAATAAAAATAAAACAAAGCAAACCACAGTTGCTGCTGTCAGTGAATTTAAGAATAGCACGAGGAAGGAAAAGTAAATCACTATGAAAATACTTTGTTTTTTGTGAGTATATGAGGTCACACAGCCTTTGGACAGAAGAGGTACTGGCAAAAAAGCTTGAGCTAGAAGAAGGATCTTTAGAAACTGGTAGACAATCACACAGAATTCCTAGGATGACTGCTCATAACCACTTGTAATTCACCAAGGGATCCAGTACCCTCTTCTGTACTCCACCTGCACTCACATGAGCCTGTACCCATAGCCACACACATTTACATGATTAAAAAATAAAATAAACTTTTAAATAACAACAAGAAAACAAATTGAAGGAGGGAGAGAGAGAGGGGGAGAGAGAGAGAGAGAGAAAGAGGGAGAGAGAGAGAGAGGGAGAGAGAGAGAAAGAGAGAGAGAGAGAAGCGAACTGGAAACAATCCTAATATTTACACAGAAGTACACAAGACCACAAATACCAAAGCAATTCTGAGGAAAAGAAGAGCAATGTCAGTGGCATCACAATTCTTGATTTTAAAATATACTACAAAGCTACAATAATAACAGAAAAAGACTCTGGCAATGATACCAAAATAGACATATAGAACAACATATCAAATCGGATTCCAGAAATTAACCCTCAGTTACAGTCATCTAATTCTTGGGAAGATGCCAAAAAAAATCCCCCTATGCTGAAGAAAAGAGACTCTTCAACAAGTGATGGTAGGAAAACTAAATATCTGTATATAGAAGCATGAAACAGGATTCCTCTCTCACCTCACACAAAAATCAACTGAAAGTAGGTCAAAGACCTTAATATAAAGAACTGGAAGTTTGAAATTACTAGAGGAAAATGGGAAACACTTCAAGGAATTGGGATAGGTTTCATGAAATATTTCCAATTATTTGTGAAAGAAAAACAAAAATTGACATGTAGGATTATGGCAAATCAAATTTTCTTAGGAGTTGCAGAGATGGTTCTGCCCATAAGAACACTTCTGTATAAGCATGAAGGCCTGAGTTTAGATCCTAGTGCCTATGTCAAAAGTGGTGTGTGGCCACATTTATCCCTGTAACCTCAGCTCTGTGGGAGCCAGATATAAGAGGATTTATGTTTTGTTTTGTTTTCCCACTAGCCTAGCTCCTCATTTTATTCCCCTTCCATGAGCATCAACATAGTCCCTTATCAATTTCCCAATCTATAAGTATTTTCAGATTGAAACATACCTATCTAAAGACAGACAGCTAACATCCCATCCTCTTATGACACAGAACATGCCAGGTTTGTCTTCTGGCTCTGGTTTACCTCAATTAGGATGATTTTTTCCACTTACATCCATTTACATTATAATTGAATGTTTCTTAACAGCTGAATAATATTCCACTTTGTAAATGTGCCATGCATTCACTATCAATTCATCAGGTGATGGTATCTAGACTGATTCCATTTCCTGGCTATTGTGAGTAGAATCTCAGTGAACATGGATGAATAGTTACTTCTCTAATAGGGTACAGAGTCCTTTGGGAATATGCTAGGAGTTGTATGCAATGAATGTTCCCCCTTTTCCACATCCTCACCAGCATTGGTCCTTGGTTGTTTATTTATTTTTTGACTTCAAGGCATTCTGATTGGGATAAGACCAAATTTCAAAGTAGTTTTAATTTGCATGTCTCTTATAGCTAAAAATGTTAAATATTTAAAAAAACTACTTCTTAGTCATTTGCGTTTCATCATTTGAACATGCTCTATTTATTTCTTTGGCCCAATTTCTAATTAGGTTGTTTGCTCTTTTGATGTTTCGTGAGTTCTTTGCATATTCTAGATATTGGACTTCTGTAGAATGTATAGCTGAGAAAAGATTTAACCACTGTACAGGTGACCTATTCATTTTAGTGATGGTGTCCTTTGGTGTACAGAAGCTTTTCAGTTTCATAAAGTCCCATTTGTCAATTGTCGATCTTTATGCCTTAGCTATTCGTGTCTGTGCAGAAAGTCTTTTTCTGCGCCTATTATTTACAGTGTATTAATTATTTTCTCCTGTATCAGATTAAAGGGATCAGGTCTTACATTGAGGTCCTTGATCCAATTGGAGTTGAGGTTTGTGGCAGGGTGAGAGATAGGGCTATATTTTCATTCTTCTACATGTAACCAATATGATTATTGTAATTGTTGAGTATCCTGTCTGTTTTCCAATATGTTTTGACCCCTTGGTCAAAATCAGGTACCTGTAAGTGGGTAATCTTACTCTGAGTCCTCGGTTCTATTCCATTAATCAATGTGTCTGTTTCCAGTGATGCTAGTATCATGCTGTTTTTATTACTGAAGCTCGGTAGAATAATTTGAAATCAAAGATGGTTATAACTCCAGAATTTCTTTTATTGTTTAGAATACTTTAGAGTATCCTGAGATTTTTGTGTTTCCATGTGAAATTTGAAATTATTTAATTAGAATTCTTTTGACTCTATTGATTTTTTTGGCAGGATAGTCATTTTCACAATACTAATCTTGCTAATTCATGAAATGGAAGGTTTTTTTAAATCTTACAATATCTCTTTGATTTCTTTCTTAAATATGTAAACTTTTTTTACTATATAATTTCTTCATTTACTTGGTTAGATTTATTCCAAGAGACTTTGTTTTATGAGAATATCTTGAATGGGATTGCTTCCTTGATTTCTGTTTCTGTCTGTTTGTTGTTGGTATATAGGGAGGTTACTAATTTAGGGGTATGTTAATTTTATATCCTATAAAATATAAGGGAGTCTGTTGCTTAGTGGACACCCAGGCTAGGAAATAAAAAAAAACCTAATTCCATGAACAGAATTCTACTTTGGGAGTTTTAACAAAGAGGTCCCATTGATCCCTAAACAACACTGGCTATTGCCATTGCACATGATTATTCACCAGAACTTGATAGTAAGACCCCTTGTTGAAGATACAACATACTTGAATCACAGAACAAACAAGGGTAAATCAAACTGGTGCTGATCTTGAATTACATTTTTGATGGTTAGCTTTCATAGTGTTAAAAGATTCTATGCATATTACTAGCAGAGAAAAGCAATCATCAACTCTACACAGCTGTGAATCCCGTGAGCCACAGTAAAAACGGGCTTCACAAAATATTCCTATTAGTGCATCACAAGATGAAATCCATTCCTGATATTGTTATCAGGGCCAAGATCTTATAGATCACTAAATAGACATATCAAATTAACTTATAATGATTTATTTATTTATTTATTTATTTATTTTGGTCTTTTTGAGACAGGGTCTCCCTGTAGACCCAGCTGTCCTGGAACTCACTCTGTAGATCAGGCTGGCCTTGAACTCACAAAGATCCACCTGTCTCTGCCTCCCAAGTGCTAGGATTAAAGTCTTGTGCCACTACACCCGGCCTGTATAATGATTTATTTTTATACTCAAGGAATAGTTCATCTTTAAACTCTTACCAGAGAAGATTCTTCATGCATCAGATGGCAATTAGTACAGAGATCAACAAATGGTGAGCAAGCATGGAATAATAGACTGTGGAGTTCTTACCCTTAAATGCTTACCTTTACCTGTATCACACTATCTCCTCCTAAGGCTTAGGAATCATTGCCAAAAAGGAGATGGGGCAGAATGACTATATGGTCCAGACATAGTAGATAAATACAAAAAGACTGTTTGAATGAATACCACAAGGCCATGGCACATATGAACCCACAGCAGATATGACAGCATCTAAAAGACTTGTGGAAACCCAAGCCCAACAGGACCCAAGCATGGATGTGGGAAGCAGGCAGGAAGCCCCAGCCCTAACTGACAATCTATTGACACTTGATTGATGCTAGAGAGGGAGAGTGAATTTTCCTTATTGGTTTGATTCCTGGCTAGTTGATCAGACTTCAAGGAATAAATTTACACCCAAGGGTATATGGGGAAACACAGATTAGACTCAATAGGCCTTAAAAGAAGGGAAATAAGTGATAATGTGAAATTGGAGGGTAGTAAGAGGGAATGGAGAGGTGTAGGGAGTCAGAATATGATCAAAATATATTATATCAAATCTTAAAATTAATAAATATATTTTTTTAAATGTGGTGAAATTTAATGGCAGAAAATGAGACATAATATAAGAGATGAAAAATGCTAACAGAGTTGGCCAATAATGGAAGAGTGTTGCTTAAAACAGTGGGCTCCTTGGTTCTACCACCACAAAATGAATTACATTGGATGGTCTATTATGTAATTTATAGTAAAATCAATACCAGGTAGACCTGTGCACAAACACTAACATGTTAGAAACAATTAAAGGCATTTTCTACCATTATTTCTTTTACACAAATGATAGGGATTAGTACTATTTATTATTTTATGTATACATAGTTAAAGAGAGATTATTTTGTGTATTGTGCATACAAATATATATAATCATATTTACTAAGCTGAGAAAGGGTGAGCTATTCCAAAAGAGGGTATAATAATAGAAACCCTAAACAGGAGATCTCCCAAGACTAGCTCAGGCAAGCACAGGTAGGTGGACAGCAGCTAGTGCTTCAGCAAGGCTGATTGTTGATTGGTTTCATCTAGTTAATCCGTTAATCCCATTGTCTTTGGCTTGGTTGGCTTTTGTGGCTGAGGGGGGGAGTTATCCTCCCAGCTGGTATTAAAGGTAGGGTTCTGTGAGTCTCGATCTGAGATCTCCCAAGACCAGCTCAGGCAACCGCAGGTGCCGGGGCGCAGGCTAAAGAGCCTGCCCACATCTGAAGGAGGCAAGCAAAGCAAGCCTTCAACACAGTGAAGAGGCATTTAGGACCTACATTGGAATACAGGCAAGGAGAAGCTCATATGCCAGGAACACGAAGAAGAGACAACACAGGAAAGGGGCTGGATAATCCCGCATCGAGCTCTACCAACTCTATGGAAGATTCCTACAGTGGGATCCCCATGGGGATGGCCCAGGAAACAGATATCAGAAACACAATTGGGAACATATTTAAAGAACTACAACATTTTAAAGAGCAAATCAAAGAACTAAAAAAAGAGAATGAAGAACTCAAGAAAGACCTAGAGAGAGAGAGAGTGACAAACTCCAAAAGGAACTGGAAACACTGAAAAGATCCCATGCTGAAAAAGAAAAAGAAACCAACCAGCAAACAAAAGAGCTACAAAAAGAGATCGAGAAGCTCCAAAAAGAAATAGAAACACTAAAGAAATCAGAAGAGGAAATTAAAAAGTGAAATCAACCCTTTCATCCAGATCAATGAAAGTAGTGTAGAGTAGCCTCAGAACAATAATGGAGGAAGGAACAAAGAATATCAGACCGGAAGATAACACAGAACAACTAAAAACCTCAAGAATTATGAAAAATTAAAAAATACACAGAATGGAACAACCAGGAAACTGTGGGACACTAAGAAAAGATCAAACCTCCACACCATAGGAGTAGAGGAAGGAGAAGAATCCCATAGAATAGTATTGATCAGGATCTTCAACAGAATAAAGATGAAAACTTCCCAAACTAAAAACGGACAAACCAATACAAATACAAGAAGCACATAGAATCCAGACAAGATCAGAAAAGAAATTCTCCACACCACAATATAGTTAAAATGCTAGCACCCAAAAACAAAGACAAAACCTTAAAGCCAAAGAGAAAAACAAGTGACCTATAAGGGGAAACCTATCAGAATGTACAACTGGACTTCTCAATGCAAAAACTATGAAAAGCAAGAAGAACCTGGAGCCAAAAATTTCCGATAGACAATTTAGGGGCATGGATCTGGGACGGATGTTCACTACCCAGGTTACTTTACCCAGAAAATATGCAATTAATAATTGACGGAGAGAGAAACGACATTCATGGACCCTAAAACAAGTTGAAAGAATACTATGTCCAGAAGACCAACTCTTCAGAGAAATTACTTGAAGCAATTCAAAAACAAGAAATAAGACAACCATCCCCAGGCCAACATAGAAAGAGAAATCAATAAAAGCATAACTGCAGAAGTAGAAATTCTAAACCCAAACTGCAACTGGATAACACGGAGAAAGAGGAGCAACACAACAAACTATCAGTCATAACTTTAAATATGTGGTTAATTCCCCAATAAATAACGATGATACTGGGAGACTGGGATTAGGAAACAGAATCCATCCATATGCTGTCTGACAGAAAAACATCTTACCTTCAGGACAGGCACCCATCTTAAAGTGAAAAGGATGGAGAAGAAGTTATTCCAAGCAAATGGTACCAAAAAGACAGCAGGTGTTGCGATTTTAATACCAATCAAAATAGACCTTCAAAAGAAGAAATAAGAAGAAGACAAAGAAGGCCATTAATTTTTTATCAAAGGAACAATTCAGGGATAATTTCCAATCATGAATATATATGCCCCAAACTCTGGTGCACCAAACTTTCAAAGACAATCTCCCGAGGGACAAGTCACACACTAACCCCACAACACTCATATAGGGAACGTCACATACCCAACTGGAGTCCTTGGATAGGTCAACGGGAAACCCCCCCAAAAAAAAAGAATAAACAGAGAGGACATCAGACTGAATGATATGATATGCCAAATGAACCTCATAGACCTCTACCGATATTCCACCTAATATCATAGAATGACACTTTCTACTCACACCCAGGGAACATTCTCCAAAACTGACCACATACTTGGACACATAAGAAACCCCACCAAATACAAAAAAGATTGAAATAATATTCAATGCATTCTATCGACCACAGTGCAATAACGCTTCAACAACCAAACACAAGCGATAAGCCTGTACTGTCTACGAGAACACATGAGACTAAACAATACACTCTTGAAATAATGAATGGGTCAGGAAGAGATAAAGAAAAAATCCAAAGCATACCTGTGAACTGATGACAATGACAATACAACACAACAACACATATGGAGATAACCTTAAAACGCGGGTCCTAAGAAGGGAATGTTTATTAGCCCTGGGTGCTACATTAGAAAAACAGAAAGAGCACAAGTGCATGATCTAACACACAGGTAAAAGCACTTGAGAAGGCAAACAACACGATGAACCCTAAAGAGCAGACTAGAAGAACAACAATACAAAATCAGAGCCGAAATCAATGAAATAAGAAACAGAAAACAAACAAAAATCAATGAATCCAAAAGTTGGTTTCTTTGAAAGCATAAACAAGATAGCTCAGACCTCTCAGCCCAGTAACCAAAAGAAGAAGAAACAACTCCAAATAAATACAAATCCATGATGGAAAAGGAAATATCAGCAACACAGGAAAAGATTCATAAAGATTATATGGGAAGGATTCAAAAACCTAACTCTACAAGTTTGAAATCCTAGAAGGAATGTTATGAATATCTGAAATCCGGGGAATTACCAAAGCTTCGGACCAAGAAGAGATTGGCAGCTTGATCAGACCATTCAAAATATGAAGAAGATTGAGGATTAGTAAGAACCTCCCAACTAAAAAAAAGCACAGGCCCAGAATTTCACGAGAATTCGCAAAAAACTGTTTACAAAGACCTACAACCATTATTACTGAATGTTTTAGAAGTGATACAATCAGAGGGAACTTCTCCAACTTCTTCTATGAAGCCAGCATCACTCTATTACCCTAAACCAGCAAAGATAAAACTAAAAAGCATTATAGACCCATCACCTAATGAACACAGATGCCTAAAACTTCTAAACAGGATTACTGGCAAATTGCATACAGAACCAATCAAGAAGATCATCCATCATGAACAAGTTTGATTCATACACAGAGGATGAGGGATGGTTCAACCATACAAAATCAATAAACATCATCAAACCCCCACAGTAAAGGATCACGCAAAACCCACACCACCATCTCATTGGAAGCTGAAAAACCTTTACACAAATCCAGCATCCCTATGTTTAAAGTCCGTAGAAGGAATCAGCATTGGAGGGATCATTCCTCAGTGTTTAAATGTTTGCTCTGTGTTCATTGGAGATGAGGTCTTAATCTTGCTCCATAGATCTGGCTAGGATCAAGAAATCAAATGCATACCAAGTGCTGGAGAGGTGTGACGGACAAGGGAGAACAAAACTCATCACACCCGGTGGTGGGAATCTAAAAACTGTACAGCCCTTAGGAAAAAGCGTGTGGGACGAACCTGTGAAGTCTTGGAATGAACTTGCCACCCGAACCCAGCCATACCACTCCTGGGAATGTTCCACAGACTCCCCCACCACAGTGTTACTGCCACGGCCATGTTTTATTTTCAAGCTCTCTCACAATAGCAGGAGCTGGAACAACCCAATGCCCCTCAACTTGGATGAGTGGATAGAGAAATGTGGTACATCATACACAATGGAGATTCTATGCAGCAGTATAATAAGACAACATCATGAGCTGTGCAGGAAAATTGCTGGAGCTAGAGGACATCCATTGCTGAGTGAAGTAACACAGTCCCAGAAAGAAAAATGACGAATGGTTATCCCTCATCTTGTGGATGCTAGTGCCATTACTATTTTGTAATTTCTTGTGTCAATGGCCCCTGAAGCTTTTGTCCAAAGCAGTTGGGGTGGATGCATATTGGAAACAACAACAACAACAACAACAAAACAACAACAGGAAAGGAAACCATCAAAAAGACTGACTGAAAACGTGAACATTCTGCACAAAACAGTCACTTCCTTCATGGAGAATACTCCAAGAAGACAGACAGAGAATGAGAAGCATGTTTTGGCGAATGCATGAGCTCTGGTGGGGTGGGGGAATGGGGGGGCACGGGTTTTAGTTTCTTAAAAAATAAAACCTAAATTTATGTGAAAAAAAATGTGTGGACAGCCAAAAAAGAAAAAAAAAACAAAAAAAAAAAAAAAAAAAAAAAAAAAGAAAGAAAAGAAAAAACTCAACACAGCTCCACAAACTTAAAGAAAATTTAAATTGATGGTAATCCAAGACACACATTCTTTTTTTTTTGTTTTCAAAGCCAATTTTTTTTATTTTTTTTTTTTATATCTTCTTTTATACAAAATTTCAAATCAAATGCTAGTAGACCGCGTGGGCCCTCTCCCTGCTGCCCATGCCACCAGAGCCTCATGCATTGCCCAAACATGTTTTGTCATCTTTTTCTCAGTCCTCTCTCAAAATTCTCAATGCAAGAAGTTTACTGTTTCAAGCAGAAGTTCATGGTTCCGTCCGTTCTTTCTAAGCAGTTTTCTGTTGTTTTGTTATTGTTGTTATTCTGTCCAATATGCATCACTCCTTAAATATGCATATGCATGCCCACATATATCTAGGTTTTAGCATCTTCAAGCATATGATTTTTGTTTTTTCTTTTATAGGATGAAATGTTCATGTTTGTAAGCCTCCTGTCTTGCAAAGCCCAGACCACCTCACTACGGCCTTACGCTCCACACTGGGGTTTTCCCTTCCCATGGTCCACCAAATAAGGTCCAGTAAGTACTGCGTAATGTCTTGATCTTTTTGTACTGGCCTCCATGATAACAGCCTGGGTGTCCAACAATGGCCAGTCCATACCCTGAAGAGGCTGAAACCCCAGTAGTAAGCTCAGTCCACAAGGCTAATTTCTCAGCAGTCCCCATATGGCACTGAAGTTTTTGGAGGATTCTTGGAGAGATAGAATCTTCAATCGCGTGCTGGAAGGTTGAAAAACTGTGTCTAGTATCTTTGAAGGACACAAAACAGTGGCAGCCACAACCACAAGGTAGCAGCAATTGCCAGTAAGACAGACAAAAAACTGCTTTTTTTTTTTTTTTTTGGAGTGGGGTTGAGGGAGCCCTGGCTTCCCTTTGCTTTTCCCAATGCACCAGTTCCCTCCACTTGAGGACAAAATCCCAGGTTTTTGCAGAACCAGGCTTCCCTTTTTGAAAGCATTAGCAGACCTTCCTCTTTATAAACTTGACACTGCTGATTTCCCATTAGTGAGTCTCCAAGACCTCCCTGCATGGAAAGATTGGTGACTCACATTTTAAGGACATATTAAGAGATGCCCCCATGAATAGTCCCCTGGGACTTAGTTGACCTCTGAAGGCAAAGACCAAAGTTATCATTTAAGACCCTTGGCCAAATTGGTATTTGGATTAAGTATTGTCATTAAGCATCCAGAAAAGTTAAGTTATGCCAGCCTTATACTTTTAACTACTGTATAATATTTTAGAAAAAGCTTGGACAAAAGCTCAAGCAGCCTTGTATAAGAAATCTAAGAAGCACTCCAATAAAATAAATATGGTGCTTAGACATAATGTCATGACAAACTAGTTTGTCCAGCATCCTTTGATCTTATATTACCTAAAATAATGCATACATACCCCCATCCAGATACCAAAACTTCCTAACTCCGAAAATAAATGTTAGCTTATTTCTAGAACCTGTTAAATCACAATATAAGAAGCACAGTTGTTTTCAGATCACAAAATAACATTAATGTTGCCTCAGTTTTGCCTTTACAACTAGGTAATTGGGCACTAGCAGCCACAGGTGAGGGAATCCATTTGTCCTTTGTTTTTTTCTGGGAATGTGTTACTAACTTAGATATCTTCTAGTTTCCATCACATTTACCTGCAAAAAGTTCATGATGTCAGCTTTCTTTTCTGCTTCATAGAACTCCATGTGTGTAGATATAACAACATTTTTTCTATCCACTCGTCAGTTGAGGGGCACTGGAGTTGGTTCCAGCTCTCATCACTAGTATGAAGAGAACTGAAATAAACATGACTGTGAATGTATCTCTGCGTTAAGATGAATCTTGTGGGGTATATACCCAGGAGTGGTATGACTGGGTCAGTGGCAAGCTCATTTTGAGTCTTCCTAGGGTTCTCCACATTGCTTTTTGTAGGGGTTGTAGGAGTTGGTTTTCCCACCAGCAGTGAATGATGTTCCCTTTTCCCTTTTTCCCCCACAGACCGTCCGCTCCAGAATTTGGTATCAATTATTTTCTTGATCCTAGTCAGTTTTATATCTTAAAGTGGTTTTGAAAAAAAAGTGGTTTTGATTTGCATTTTTTTAATTTTTTTTTTTTTTTTTTTTTTTTTTTTTTTTTTTTTTTTTTTTTTTTTTTTTTTTTTTTTTTTTCCTCACTTGTGAAGTCTCGTTCAGCTCTTTGCTCCATCTTTTGAGTGGAGTCCATTTGGTTCCTTTCTTATTTCTTTGGTGAGTAGTTATATATTCTGGAATCAATTCTTTTTCAGATGTATAAGCAGGAAGGTTACCCTCCACGCGCTGGATTTTCTCTTAACTTCCTTGACTGTTTCTTTGATGTACAGAAGCTTTTGAATTTAATGAGGTCCCATTTGTCAATGGTCCATCTTATTTCCTGCACAGCCACTGTCTGATTTAGAAAGTCTTTTCCTACAACCTATGTCTTGTAGGCTGATGCCACATTTTTCTTCTATCACCTTCAGAGTTTTTGAGTTTCATGTTGAGGTCTTTGATCCATTTGGAGTTGATTTTTGTACAGGGCAAGAGGTAGGAGTTTAACTTTATTTTGCTAAAGTGGTGACCCAGTTTTGGTAACATCATTTGCTGAAGATGCTGTCTTTCTTTCATTGTGTCTTCTTGGCCCCCTTGTCAAATATGAAGTGGCTGAAATTGTATGTGCTCAAGTTTGGATCTTCAATTTTGTTCCATTGGTCAACAGGTCTGTTTTTGTGCCAGTACCAGGCTTTTTTTATTACTATAGTCATGTAGTATAGTTTGAAGCCTGGTATAGAGATCCCCTTGTACTGTTCTTTTCACTTAGGGTTGCTTTGGCTATTCTGGGTCTTTTGTTTTTCCATATGAAATTAAGGACTTTTTTCCCTAAGCCTGTGAAGAAACTCTTGGGAATTTTAATTGGGATTGCATTGAATATTTACATTAATTTGGGTAAAATGAACATTTTTACTATTTTAATTTTCCCAATCCATGAGCATGGAAGGTCTTTCCATCTTCTGATGTCTTCCTCAATTTCTTTCTTCAGGGGTTTAAATTTTTTTGTAGAGATCTTTGGTGCCTTTCATTATGTTTGTTCCTAGGTATTTTATTGTTTTTGAGGTTATTGTGAGTGGGAAGTTCTCCTTGTATTCCTTCTTCAGTTGCTTGTTGTTGGTGTAAAGAAAGGTTACTTATTTTTCTAGGTTAATTTTGTGTCTTCCACTTTACTGAAATGCTTAATTGTTTCTAGGAGTTTTCTGGTGGAGTTTTTAGTATCCTTTAGGTAAACTATCATATCATCAGCAAAAAGAGATAGCTTGACTTTCTCTTTTCCAGTTAGTACTCCTTTGATTTCCTTTTCTTGCCTTATTGCCCTAGCAAGTGTTTCTGGTATTATATTGAAGAGGAGTGGCGACAGGGGGCAGACTTGCTGAGTTCCTGCCTTTACAGGGAATGTTAAACCTTTTGATATTATCATTAAGTATCAATGGCTTCAACTCCCCTTTCAAAAGACACAGACTGAGTGGGTCCTGGGTTTGGGGTCAGGCATAGTCACCATAGGCTGGTCCTGCGCAGGGAGCAGCCCGCCACTACTGCAGGCAGGTAAAAACTTAGGGCAGTGACCAACGGGTGCAGGACAATTGATTTGCTGAGTTGTGGCAGAGGGGCCTAGATCTGACTCCTAAATCCCGCCAGAGCATGGCTGCCTGGCTGGGTGGCCCCGTTCCCCCCCCAATAGTCGCAAGTGGGTCCTGGGTTTGGGGTCAGGCATAGTCGCCATAGGCTGCTCCTACGCAGGGAGCAGCCCGCCACTGCTGCAGGCAGATACCGGGGCGCGGGCTAAGTCAGGAATAAACCATCACCCCCCCACACACACACCGCCCCGCCCCGCCAACAACTGGAATTGAGGAGAGAGTAACCAGTGGATAAAGAGAACATTCAAAACAGGATAGGAAGACACTTCCAGTATCCAATATATAAACAAAAGTGAAAGCCTGAAACCTAGACAAGTCAACACTCCATAAACAAGGAGGATGGAAGGAAGGGAAGGAAAAAAGAAAAAAGAAAAAAAAAAGAAGAAAAAGAAGAAGAAAATAAAAGCATTGGAAGGAGGCAAGTAAAATAAAACAAGCTTTCAGCCTTCAACAAACTGAAAAGACATTTGGGATTTGAATCACAAAAGGGAAACCCACATGCCAGGGAGATGACGAAGAGAAGACATGGGAAAGGTGCAGGATAATTCATCACCAAGCTCTACCAACCCGGTAGGAGACAACTACAATTGGATCCCCCTAGAGGTGACCCCAGAAACAGACCTTAGAGAACTAATTGCAGACCTATGCAGAGAAATTAAAGAACATAAAGAAGAATTCAGAGAAGTAGAGAGAGAGAATGAAAAACTCAAAAAGGACCTAGAGGGATACAATGACAAACTAAAGGAAGAATTCAGAGAAGTAAAGAGAGAGAATTAAAAACTCAAAAAGGACCTAGAGGGATACAATAACAAACTAAAGGAAGAGATTGACAAACTCCGGAAAGAATGAGAGAGAAAAAACAAACACCTTAAGGAAGTAGAAACACTGAAAAAGGAGGCCAACCAACAAAATAAGGAGCACCAAGAAGAGATTGAGAAACTCATAAAGGGAATGGATATATTAAAGAAATCACAGGATGAAATGAAAAAGGAAATAGAACACTTAACCAACCAGGAAGAAAGGAAAGGAAAAAGCCTCAGAAATAGAATGGAGGAAGCAGAACAAAGAATATCAGATCTGGAAGATAATACAGAGCAACTAAAAAACTCAAATAAAGATTATGAAAAATTTAAAAA